>OU964973.1:5314498-5351998 GCA_918808275.2 Dolichovespula sylvestris | reverse complement strand
TTTTTTTTTTTTTATAAATTTCTCTTTTCTCTTGTCCAATGAGATATAATCGATGAAAAAGAATATACACACCTCGTTACCGCAGCAACAACTAAGTGCATGTTAACACATGTACGTAACGTATACGCCATTTTTTTTCGTTTTTCGTTCGTTTCGATAAAAAATTTGTAACAAAAATGAGATTCATTAATACTGTCTGTATGTATATCAAATGGTACAGATTCGTTTTTACGCGAACCTACGTACCAGCCCTCACTCGAATGTTCGCGCAAATATTACGAAGAGAACAGAGAGATGGGTGGTGGGTTGATGAGGGTGGGTGGCTGGGGAAAAAAAAAGAAAACAAAACAAAAGAAAATAATAATAATCATTGGAGATAAAAGGAAAAAAAAAAAAAAGAAAAGAAAAGAAAACGATAATAGAAACGCAAAAAAAAAAAAAAAAAAAAGGAAAAAAGATTCGGAAATTATTTAACATTAACGAGATCAGAATTAGTAATTTGTGAGTTATCATCGTTCGATTAAAAAATTATTATACACCCTTCTAACATTTCCTAAAATAACATTTAAACGCGTTCGATGGCCGTCCTCTCCCGCTTCGTTCATTTTCTTCTTTTTTACACTTTCTTCTTCTTTTTCTTTTTCTTTACAAAGCAGTACTTTCTATAGGAGACGTCGGTCTGTTGGGTGTACAGCACCTTTCAGGAGTATGACCAATGTCCGGCGTCAATCTATCACCGTCCTTGAATTTGACGAAACCTAAATCTGCGAAAAAGTCGCTCCTCATTGTACCAACCGCGCTATCGCTTCCAAAACTATCCTGCCTACGTAGATCTAAATTTTTGTAACACTCGGCGTACTCGGCCAATGCATTGGCCGACAATTTGAATCCGCCATCGTAACGACACTTTGAATCGATCGTGGACCCTTTAGGATCGTCCAATAAAATCGCCGGCGTATCCTCCAAACGATGAGATATTACGTAACGTTGCCTATCATCCGTTCTATTAGGATCGAATGAGAGTTCACGTGGTTCACGGTTCCGACAGATCGTCGTAAATCTTTCATCGTCGACATCGACATCCAAATGTTTGTCGTCGCTCGTCGTCGATCCAACAACACGCGTGTACGATAGATCGTTCTCTTTGATTTTAGACAAACTACCGTATACCGTGAGAGTTCCTTGCCTGGATAATATACTACCAACGTCGGAAGGATATACACCAACGGGTTGTCTGGATAATCCACCCCCGTTATCGGTATTGTTGCTCGTAACCAAACAATCTTTTTTGGTATTCGACACCGACGTCGTTGATTCCGACGGATTGACTGAAACAACGTCGCTGGTAGAAACGTTATCCTTCCCTTGAAAGGCGTTCTTCGTTGTCTCCTTCGTAGGTGATATCCTTGTCCTTCTCAGATAAGAACTACCCGACGATTTGACCGGTTCGCCCGTCGTTACGGTCTTCTTTATATCGGTCAAACCTGTACCAACGCCGTTTTGACCGTTCGATGAGGATTTGTTTTCCTTCTCGGTAACGCCTATCGTTTTTCCTAACTGTCTCAGATACGAGCCAACTATATTACCTGGGTCCGGCATCTTGAATTTTCCATCCTGTTTAGTTTTGTTACTCGACGGGCTCGAGTTCGATTCGCTCGACTCACCACCACCGCTCATACTTTTGGTGTACACGTTGTTGTTGTTGTTGTTATTGTTGTTGTTGTTGTTGTTGTTGGTCGTGCTGTTGTTGTTGTTGTTGTGATTGTTGTTGTTGTTCAATTTGTAGGAACACTTGTTGTCGACCTTGCAAAATTCGGACGGAGCATCCTGATATCCGCATGGATTAGAATTTCCAACGTATCTTATCTTTTCAAGATTCGTTCCACGACTTAGATTCGGATATTCGGTCTCCTCCGGTTTTGCCACGTCCTTTTGTTTACTGTTCTGACGTAAATATCGATTGTAATCGTTGCAATCGTGCGATATTACGATGTCGGGTCTGTCCCTGTCGAACGGTTCCTTACACTTCGAATTTTGTCGAACGTAACGGTTCGAGCACGCAGCGGCGCATTCGTTCGATTTATTGCCACTGTTCTGTCTGACATATCTTCCGCGAATGTTCATCAACTCTGTACTACGCGGTAATTCCTTCTCTAACGATTCGAATTCCCTTTCCAAGGTACTATCGTCACAGCCACTGGATCGTTTCTTCTCCTGATGTACCTGACCTTCCTTGATAGGCTTCAATTGCGGGACCAACGTCTCCGGTGTCGTTGATTCGCTACTGCTAGGACTTGGCCCCGTGTAATGTCTTATGTCAAAGTCTAAATCCGGCGGTAAGTGTGCTCCGACGGACAAATGCATCGCCAATCCCTCCAACCAAATTTCCATTAATTCGAACGGTGGCCTCTTGTCGGGATTTAAGTCGCAACAAAGAAAGGCTATCATATAAAACGTTTCCGGACAATTCGAACAAAACTTTTCTTTAAATGCATTCTGATTCAATCCAAAGTCCGACGATCTTGGGAGATAATCCGGATCGGCCTGTACGCGTCCTATTATCTCGCAAACCACTATACCGAAACTGAATATATCGACTTTCTCGTCGTACTTGTTACCCTTCATCATTTCGGGCGCCATCCAATATGGATTACCAACTACGGTATATCTCTTTTTACGTTCCTTCTTCGACGTCCTCGCCTCGCCATCGGAATGTCTATTGTATTTACGATTATCCGGTGAATTACCGTTCTGTATTATCCTTGCCAATCCAAAATCCGCAACTACCACGGTCTTGTCCTCTCTCACCAAACAATTGTGGGAATTTAAGTCGCGGTGTATTATATTCATGGAATGTAAATATGCCATACCAGCGGCAATATCCTTTGCAAATGACGTTCGTTGTTCCCACGGTAATGGCTCGTTGGTATCGTGAAGAAGAGCCCTCAATGTACCACCCGATATGTACTCGGTAACTAAATGCAACTTTTTGTCCTTGTAAAGTACACCGATGAAACGCAAAACGTTGTTGTGATGTAACGAACGCAGTACGGCGACCTTAAAATTCAAAAGGAAGATTATATTTTTATTATTACATAATTTTTTCACCTGTTATATATATATATATATATATACACATATATGATTAATAATTATATATTAATTAAGAAAACAATTACTTCTTTTAAAAAATTTTTTTGAGCGTCTTCGTCTACCCTGTACAATTCTTTCAGCACCATAACCTCATTCGTGTCTCTATGGGTTACCTTAAAAACCTGACCAAAGAATCCTTTACCCAATAGTTCACCTTTCACCAAATCGCTGGCACGAAATATTCTTTGATTTTTTGGTTCTACGCGGAAAGATCTCGTTCTACTCAAGTCGCACGTAGGATTCGTAGGAGTTGTCCTGTAATCGTCGTTATAAACGTTACAATTGATTTTACTCGTTTTAATCGGACCAAAGAGATTTTTCATTCGAACGTTTACCCGTCCAATAGACGCGACATCGAACTGCTACGTTCTTTGTGCATAGGATCTCTCGTTCTTCTCAATTGTCTACTTCGCGTTCCACTGATATAACCCTCGTCGCGACGTTTGAAAAGTCTTTCCTTATTCTCTGGACTCGTTCTTGGATTTGCGGTTGTCAGTAATGCCGGTGGTGGTGTGGGAAACGTTAAACGACGTGACATCGCATCGGGATCGTGTTCTATGGTCAACTGTAAACAGTGAATACATTGTAGCGCCAACGTTTATAATTATTAAAAGTTTTTTTTTCCTTTTCCTTTTATTTTTTCAGATCTTATAGGAATATACATACATATATATATAATATACCTGTAAAACTGTGTCCGAATACTGTATGAGATTTTCTATACTTTCTACCGGCTGATCTTTTACAGGCGTACCATTTACTTCCAATATTCGGTCTCCAATATGTAAAGACATGAGATCACTGGACATATTTAATCTGGAACAATTTATTTTAATAATTATATATATATATATATATATTTGTGGAATATTATTATTATTATTATTATTATTATTATTATTATTATTATTATTATTATTAATATTATTATTATTATTAAGATACACATGGTAGTAAGTACATGCAATATTCTTATGAGCATTCAATCGTTTTATAAGAACACTACAGTACCAAGTACATCGCTAAATGAACAATTGAGAGAAAGAATAAAACATTTAAAATAGGTAATTCATTATATTTAGTAATATTTCTAATAACTTATCATTCTCCAATGCTAACACTCCTTGCATAAAGCGGTAAAATAGAGAATAGTTTCTAATGATTATTGTTATGCCATTAAATATTAGTAAAATTAGTTTTAATTGCATATTTGGAAGAAACATTAAGTATACAGTATGAGATATAAATATATTAAAGCAAGCATTAACAACCCATAATAAGACATAAGATATTTTTCAAACTAATTATTGTACACAGAAAATTTTTTTTCCTTTCGTTTAATAACCTTTCAAAAAGACAAGATCATTTACCATTATACATAACAATCATAATATCTTAACTACTATTAACGTGTAACTGTAGAGCAAAATCTTTATATACATGTGCATAAAGTTATTAAGTACATGTATATCAGCCATACATACGAAATACACAACTAACATAGTACAGTTCTTGAGCTAAAAAATTGTAATTATATAAATTAATTTCAATTCACATTTGGTGCATGCTTATCTAACATTACAAACTTCACTACAGTGACAATCTCAATAAATAAACAATAAAATATATCTTAGATTGGAACTTTATAATTTACATCTAATCATGCATCTAAAATGCGCAATCAATTTACTATACATAGTGCATATTATTATTTGTTATGCTGTACCTATGATTAGAGAAGTGGCAGCATAGCCTAAACAGAACCTCCATCACAGAGGCCAGCAGCTTACTGATCTTTCCACGAACATTTCTCATTAACCTGCATTTTTGTTGAAAGTTATTAAGGGCTGCATATTTTTATAAGTCCTTAAATAACCATAGATTTTACATGCACGGTTAATTATTACAAAGAAGCAGCGCAAGTTTTATTTAAAACTATGTCAAATTAAATATGATATGACTTTTAATTTTACTTATTTACAATTATTTTATCCCAAAATATATTGATATATCGACTGATTGATCGAGTGTAATAACTTATGTACAATGGGTTACATGCTGATAACAAAAATGTTCTTTCATTTAATAATGTTTTGCAACTATAATAATATAAATGAACATCAATATTTATAAATTTATGAGCATAATTCAAAAAGAGTATGGCATATAAAACATTAAAAACATTTGATGATAATGATTAAAAATAAATATATGTATGAGATACATTTACATATAATATAAAAGTACTTAATATATATATATATATATATATATATATATATATATATATATATATATACACATATATAAATGAGATAATATAGGAAACAAAAGATTAAAAAAAAAAAAATAATAATTCATATAAGTCATAGATGAAGCATTGCAGGCTCATCTTAAGATAATGACATAGAGGATAAAAAATGATCGATACTAGGTATTTTGGAATAATCGCTCTTATACTTACGCAGAAATACGAAGTAATGCACCACAACTGCGAGGATTAGGAGCTGTATCTAATGTTAGTTTAATTTCTCGTTGCTTATCGGGATTGGTCGTACTAGGAGGTATTTCCACCAATCTAATGCTATGTGGTTTCCTAACAAACGGATGATTAGCTGTTCTGCTAAGTGGTTGCATTTGCCTTTTGTAGCACACTCCGCAGTATAGTTTGGATCTTTCCACAAGCGCGTAACTCTCGCCATCCCCGATGAAAGCTCCGCAAGAATTACAGGCAAAACATTCTGGATGAAATTTGTGATCACCAGCCAGCATAACTGGTCCAGTAATGATTTGGCCACAACCTTGACAGGCTTCTCCGTAAGCAGCCAAATAATCATCTTTACAGAAAAGTAAGCCATCTTTCTCAAAATACCAAGAGGAAAGGCCAATGTCGCATACTGAACATCTGTCAAAAGTAAAACATCCATGAGAGATTATAATAAGAACTTAACAAAAAATTAACTCACCGAAAACAATCGATGTGCCATTCTTGACTCAATGCCTGTATAAATTCATCTTCGTCGATTGCATTAAGGCAACCCGCGCATATCAATGTTCCACCACTGTCTCCTCCTCCTGGATCTAAATACCATAAGGAAAAAAATATTATTGACTAGAGTGGCGTTTACAATAATTTACAAGCTAATCTTGTACCTGTTAGCCGATAACAAAACTCTCGTAATGCCATATTTATACAGCTATGGACTTATAATGGAAAAGAAAAAACAAACAAAAAAATGAATAGAACAGCATAGAAAAATTGTTGATTGTTATATCTTTTGATTAATTAACGTCCTTTAAAAGAGCGAGGAGGATAAGAAAGGCTTGTAAGAACATTTTTAAGAGGTTAAGAGAAAGGTATATTTGAAATTGAATATGAGTCGTTACATGACTCATATTTAACATTAAATTACGAGCGATAAGTAATTAACCAGATGACAGTTCGTAACTGCTTCATATCTACTAATACGAAGAGTCAATGGAATGAAATAGTCGTTACGGTGTAGATCTGAACGGTTGGATTCAAAGAAAAGCGTTGATACAATACAATATTACGGGACAACGCATAAATAAAACTATAAATACTAAAGCGTGGGCCAAGAAAGCACAGAAGGACAGGACGCCCACGCGACATACAGATCGTCGAGCATAGAGATACAATTGTTGATTAACTTGCTCCGTACTATATATTTTTCTATCGCACTTTCACTTTCATTTCACATAGCTCATACATTATATTCGGCTTTGGTTAACAATACGTTTCGACGAATTTTTTTTTGAAGCAAAACCTACCATTTGTCGTAACTTCATCCATCACGGCATCTAGAATTGACACACTAGTACTCCCACTCCAATATACGACCGTAGAACATTTTCTTTATAGAATGTTTTCACTTAAAAAGGCTGTTCGTCACCTTTCGCTCGAAGCGCGTGTGACATCAGCGACACGTATGGACAAAATACAAACTACAAGCTTAAACGAGGAGTGAACGGGTCTGTAGCTTGCGTAGGTTATACTTCGTAGATATCGTACAAATGAACTGGTATGTTACGATTTTTTTTCTATCAAAAATAATATATGATATATAAGTACAGTAGTCTTCTGTTTTACCAACCTTCGTCGAAAAAGTTTGTATTTTACCGAACGTCGGCGAGTAGGTTAACACTGGTAATGATCGATAAAAAAATATTTAACACTACTATTCAATTCCGAGAATATCCTGTTGTTTAAATATCTTTTAATTACAGTTCATATACCTCGCACATTGTTTAAATGTTAGTGAAATAAATTACGATTTTAATCGATCAGTAATGGATCGAAGGTTTGATCGATTAGGTTTATTTTCTAATTAATTCACTATTCTGTCGATAGATGGCTCTATCGAAAAGCGTAAGAAGCAATATGGCGCGTGTTAGTAATAATAGTTTCCAGCAGTTTTGAGTGCGTTTGTCTAGTGCAGTTGTAAATATGGAAGTTTTAAAAGAAATAGCTAATTTTCTAAACGAAGATACGCGATTAGATCTCAAAGCTGTTGCATTGCAAAATGTACTAAGTAAGCTTTCTTCAATAATTAATTTTATTTGAATCGTAGAACACATAGATAATGTTTATCATGGTATACGTTGATTTATTATTTCGAATATAGATATCACAGGCAGCAAGGAGGGTTGCGAGCTCTTATTTGGTTCTTTAGATATATTAAAACAGCTTGTAACACTTATGCAAGATGATTCAATAGCAATAGCAAAGGATGCAGCATTGTCAGCTATAAACATAAGCGCGGATGAAGCCGGAGCTAATGCCTTCTTAACGATTTCTGAATCTGAGCAGCTGGACAAGGAACAAAGATATAGCCTTAACTTAATAAAAGTTTGTATTAGGTACAGATATTGGTAAACAGTTTTTATTGATTTTCCTTTCATTGCGTATCGTTTAAAATCATTATTTTTGTCCAGTTGTATAATGGATAAAAATAGCACATTGGCAGACCCATGTTGTATGATACTTTCCAATATGACGAGACCTAGATATTTAGTAGACAGAGTTATAACGCTTATCGAAGAAAGTGGTTACGCATGGGACTCTATAGTAGCAACATTTACAGCAAAGGAATATAATGTTACAGGAGCTAATTTACATTACTTAGGGCCTGTATTTAGTAACCTTACTCAATCTCCCTCTGTAAGGAGGTACGTTAAGTGTAATCAAGTATTTAAGTTATCATTTCTTATTATTCTACAGTATTTTTATATTATCATCTAGATATATAATGGATAGGAAACGAAGTGTTATCCAGCGTCTCCTCCCTTTCACAGAATATGCAGATAGTATAGTTAGGAGGGGCGGCATTATTGGAACTTTGAAAAATTGTTGCTTCGACGTGGAACATCACGAGTGGTTGTTAAGCGAGGATATAGATATTTTGCCATATTTGTTATTACCTCTTGCCGGACCAGAAGAATTTGACGATGAAGATACTGAAAAATTACCCATTGATTTGCAATACTTACCAGAAACAAAGGAACGAGAATCAGATCCAGATATTAGGTATAATCGTATCTCTTATAACCATATACATGCGGAATATACTCAGAGATGTTTTGAATTATTTTAGGATAATGTTACTAGAAGCTTTAGAACAATTGTGCGCTACGAAAAGGGGAAGAGAAATTTTAAGAGAAAAGAACACATACATTATTTTAAGAGAACTTCACAAATCAGAGAAATGCAAGGAAGTCCTACTTGCCTGTGAAAATGTCGTTGACATTTTAATTAGGTATATTTTATATTATTTCAATAGTATATAGCTTTTCTTTTTTCCGTTTTAGACATTATAATCGTCGTATGTTCTTTTTTTCTTTGGGTGGGGGTTTACACTAGAACTGAAAAAGAAATAGGTTTGGATAATATAAAAGAGGTAGACGTTCCAATGGAATACAAGGACAAATTCCAAAAGATGGATGAAGAATTTGTCAAAAATACTTGAGAAATACTAATATTACTAGATGTCTGACATCTTGTTAAATATTTTTTTATAAACATAACGCAGGTCATATATATGCGTTATATATATATATATATATGTGTGTGTGTGTATGTGTACGCACATATATAACTTCCGTTAGATAATAAAATAATGCGTTAATATATTTAAAAAATGTATTCACGAAAGTATATGTATACATGATCCACGATATTGCACAGTTCCCTTTAGTTTACTAACTTAAGCCATTCAGGTTCAAAGTAGCAAAAGCATTAGTAATATCGATCTCGTTCTTTCGAAGATATTATTTATTTAATATCTGGAAAGAATCAAGGGCATATAGATTAGAGTAGAATATATTTAATACGATATTAATTCTTTTTCATTAATTAAATTTGCGACAGGTACCGTTATTATGGGAAATCATATGCGATACGTTACTTTCTTCTTTTTCCTTATATTAGAAATCAAGAAATAAACTATCGTCGATTAATATATGCTCATGTTACTTTAATAAACTTGAATTAGCTAATGTAGCTTTGAGATCAAGTTTTAAGTTATAAAACTGTCATTGGCCAGTAGAGGAAATATTACCGTCAAGGTAAATACCCTAAACCAGCCTCCAAACTGATTGAACTTTTGATACTAGACGCGTTACTGGACCTCCTACATATCTTATTCGAATCCGATCCAAAGACAGCAGCGATTTCGGCACTCTTTTTTATCGAGAGTGCCTCGTGATGAGCGTCAGACCTAACGTTACCGTGGGAGAAACATTTCTTCTCACGTTCAGCCCCTCCTACGTATACCAAACGACCCTGAGTGTCCCTGGCACTTACGACCAAAACCTTCTCGCTGTCGGACGATTGTTGGGATTTTCTTCCTGGACTGAAGAGATCATAATCCAAGGCCAAGTTGTCCGAGCTACCACAAACCGGAGAGGATTGAATCTGACGATGAAAATCAAATGAAAAAGGAAAGCTTACGTTTGGTGGTCGCCCATATAAAAAGGTATAATATGATTTTCATTTGGAGAAAAGTGGATCTATATATATCACCTTCAATAATTCAGAGTTATGCGAAGAGGAATGACTCCTAGAGGTTTTTGACGATGTTATTCTATCGGGACTTCCACCTCTACTTAAAGTGCTCTCCGACGGGACAATACCTTTTTGTCTCAATTGTTCCAATATGTTCGATCGTACAGGAGGTGTCCTCCCGCAATAACATTTGTTGCTTTCCGAGCAACTGTCGGTGTCGCATGCACACACAACCGTATTCGGGACGATGGGTTCTACGAGTTGCCTTCTGGACAGGGAACAATAACATTTATCCGCTGATATGCAGGTGCACGATTCGGAATCGTAGCTGCATTCGCTGCAACTTACGTAACCGCTGCTGCTTCTATTTGCAGCCGCCCCGGCATTGCGACTAGCTCGTCTACCTGTAGAGAAAGAAAATTTTGTTCGATGTCTCATAGGATCGACGGAATTTTGTATTTTTTGACAATATCAATTTTTGACATAATTATACGTACACGTGTCGCTGTCCTCCGATGTAGTATGACACTGTCCGTGCTTGTTCATTCTCCAGGACGAACGTCTCTTTCCGTACCTACTCGCCAAGACGCGATTTCGATGATTGTTCCTAGCGTCGCAAGACGAGCTGCTTCCAAAACTGTCATTCAATCTTCTAGCAGGAAATATTACCGACGTGAATTCGGTCGGACCACCCTTTAATCTCGAAACAGATCTCTTTATAGCACGTCCCAATAAACACGGCCGACGAGTCGATCGTCTCCTTTGCGGTCTACGCCGTCTTCTCATTATACTAGCTGATCTTTGATAGAGCTCGTCTTGCGTCAAGGTTGCGGCGAGTTTCAATAGAAATTCTTTGTATAGTGGCTTGAGATCGTTAAAGGACATACCCTCTGGATCTGGAAATAATATATATATATATATATATAGTTCAAGCGATTGTTCTCGATCAATGATACCGTAACGATCGATGATCTTTTTATATCTTACCAATAATAGCCGCCAGGATGTCGTCGACGCTTGTCAAACCTTCCTGATTTCTAAATTCATCGAATAGTTCGGTAAATCCCAAAGGAGTTCCGCCTTTCATATTGTTCGCCCTTCTTGTACTTCCTGGTTTGAGGAAACTCGCTCTTCTCGGTAATTCCACTCTGGTCATTAAATCGCCTCTCTCAACGTCGAGATCGCTTTGCGATCTCTTAAGTCTGGTCTCTTGAACAATTTTCTTGGTACTTTCGGATCTACCGACCGGTGGCTCGCTACCGGCTCTACTTCTCCTTCTAACCCGAGGCTGACTGTACTCCGGTATCTTAGTTTCAACTTCCGAATCATTGGAACCGATCTTCTTCAACGGTTTATCCATGGTAACGACTCTACAGAGCTTCGTACCGGAGGACGTATTTCTTTCCTTGTTTCTGGAACAGTGCTTTTCCTGAAGGATCTTATTGGAATCCTCGTAGACGTCATTTTTACGATTTCTCGAAAAGAATACGTTCTCCTGAGAACCGTGCACATGCCCACGATCCATCTTCTTATTGCCACCAACGTAAATATCTTCTTGGCCGAGACTATAGATCTTTTCCGCGTCTCTGAAGTGTTCCTCGTAGATCCTTTGCCGATCGTTCTTCTTCGGTGTTTCCATATAAATCGGATTCTTCGTGTTCGACGGTTTGTCGATTCTATCGTAAATAGGAAAACAATCCGACTTCCTCGAATAAGACTCCTTGGTACTTTCCATGTCGACATTTCTCGGAGAAAAATCGTAAGATCCGTAATTCTTTTCGCTCGATAGAACGACTTCGTTATTTCGCGCGGGCAAGTAAATCGATCTCGAGTTGGTATCGAAATCGTTGCTCCTTCTCGACGACAATAATTTTTCGTAGATGTTCGATTGTAACCCGTAAACGCTGCCGTTGGTTTTATCGTCGTAGATCTTATCCGTACGACTAGCTGGCCGATCAATCTCGATTTTCTCTGGCTGTTGTTGAATAATTTTCGTACTATTATTATCGTCCCTCTTTTCGAACTGTTCCAAATTCTTTTTTATCAGGCTGACCGGCTTGTCCGGTTTAACGGGTTCCCTTCTTCGTCCTCTTGCCTCGAGTATATCTTCGGCTTGTACGTCCGACGTAGTTTTCTTCTTTCTTCTCGGTGCTTTCTGTACACCTACGGGCTTGTTGTTACTCTCGTCTTCGGTGGCCGAATTCGATATGGAATTTTTTTTCGACCTCGGTGGTCTAACCGGGTGAGGCGGAACATTCGGTTTGGGTGGCGGCGGTGTCAACAAATTGCTCTTGTTACTCGGACTCGCCTCGCGAACGCTAGAAACTACCGAAGCCAAGCTGACGCAGCCCAAACCGTTAGAGTGTCTAGGTCTTCTTCGATTACCATCGAGATCGGCCAACAGTGCTCTGTACAAGGTAGCTGCTGCGGCAACCGCATCCTCTTCGGTTTGACAAGCAAATGCATGACATTCCAACAATCTCGCTGCTCCTGCTCGTCTCATGACAACGGCGAAGATAGGCGGGTAAACGTCAACGTCGCTTTTCAAACCGCGCATTGTCCTATTAAATTGTTAGTTCGTTTAAATACGAGTTTACTTGAAAGTAAGTCAAGGGATTAACGCGTGCGTGTATTTTATTTTTTTTTTGCATTTATATATATATATATATATATATATATATATATATATAAGAACTAGGATATAAGTAGGCGTTCGAGAGTATGAATCAGAGTGGTTTAGAGATTACAAAACAAGTATCGATCCTTCGAACGTATAATTCATTTTATACGGATTCAAGAAAATTTTTAATCGACTAATCCAGTCTATCCAGGCATCGGACCTGTTCAAGGATTATATGATAAGATGTTTTAGACATCGTAGAGATATCTCTAATCGCTGGATTTAGGATGATACTTACTTCTAGTTTTTCTAATATTAATTTACCTGTAGAGGTCAGCGTGCTTGTCGTCGGCCCCTTGACCTTGATCAGGATCCCCTACCAATGGGAGAAAAGCGTAATGCGACTCGCCCGAGTTTATCTTCCTGCATCGAAGTCTCAACGCACTCCAAACGGCTATTCTACGAAAAGGATTGTTCTTCTCGCATGTCTCGCCGGTTCGAAAGGTCAATCCACGTCTGGACACTTCCAATTCCGCTTCAATGGATCCATCGATTCTCTCTAAAAGCTGACGAAGAGGTTCTTGAAGGCCACGAATGCTTGCCACTCGACCACCAACCGGAGCGGCACCCATGTACTTCACCTGATCGATATAAGGGTGGGTCAATTTTAAAACGTCATTATATTTGATATCCGTTCGTTTGGAGTTTCAAACGATAATATTATCGGGCGACGAGATCGATCAAAAACAAAAAAAAAAAAAAAAAAGAAAGAAAGAAAGAAAAAGAAATAAAAACAAATCTGTAGGAACTCGCAAAACTAGATTTTAATTAATAAACGATCAATCCGTAGATCGGCTAAACGAAGAATTTTTACGAAAAGAGATTCGATGGAGTTTTAAGTTATAGTCCGTCGCGCTTCGTGAATCGTGAACGGAATGAAAGTGACGATTAAAAATTCCGGGAGCATATTTGTTATGCCAAGGAAAGTCCCTTTGTTCTTCTTCTTCTTTTTTTTTTTTTTTTTTGTTTTTCTCCTTTCCTTTTCTCCTTTCTTTCTCTTTTATCCTTTTACCCGTAATTTCCTCTATTTTTGCTTGGAAGATAAGAGGATCTGGATTATCGCAAAACCATGATGATTCTTCCAATCGTACCTCGCACGGATTACTTTAAAACTTTCTTTTTCAATTTCTGCGAGATATCTCGTAGTTGCATCTTTTTCTTTTTCTCTTTTTTTTTTCTTCTTCTTCTTTTTCTTCCTCTCTCCTCTCGGGAAAATCGTTTTCTAACGCGTAACCGGCCGCGACTAATTAAACGATGATCTAATTAGCGAAACTCTTAACGTCCAACTAAAAAACTATAGAGTTCTATTTTCTAACATTTCGATTATATATATATATATATATATATATATATATATATATATATATATATATTCGACTAAGTGGATTATCCTTTGTATATCCAGAGATAGTGAAAACTTGACGATGATGATGGTAGTATAGCCGATGATTGGTGTTTAACGTGAATGAATATTTCACGATTATTCTCGAACGTACATACGTACGTCCATAGTACGTACGCGCGCGTGTTGCGTATAAAAGTGGAACATGATGGTAGAATCGACGTTTACATATAAATCTATATAGTCATGGCGCGGTGTTAATTATCCACTCGTAGCCGAGTAGAAAGTTAATTTTCCCGATAAACTCGATTATTATAGGCGTTATCCTTTCTTTTATAATAAGTTTTTTCTTTTCTTTTCTTTTCTATATCTTTTGATCTTGTTTTTCTCTCTTTCTTCCATCGGGGAAAACGTTGTCGCTACTTAAAAATTCATTTTACGTTTACCCGGCATTGATGGAAATTGGAGAAGATGGGTGATTTGAACGAAGTGTTCTTTTTTTTCTATTTTTTTTTTTTTTTTTTTTTTAAGAGATAGATAGATAGATAGATAGATAGATAGATAGATAGAGAAAAAGCTACCGGCAATATGGCAGCTGCGCATTCCCCTGGTGTTCCGCTTTCGGCCTCCACGGAAGCAAACATCGCCTCGATCCTTGCTTGGACCGCACTATTTACTCTCTTTTGCTCTTCGAAACTTTGATCATCGCATTGGATCGATGTTACCGTCGAGACCCCGGCGTACCAACCGCCGATAGTGGAACTGCAGATGGATCTAAAAGGTCAAGCGAATAATTTTTTTTCTTTCTTTTTTTTTTCTTATTTTTTAATTTTTTTTTTTTTATAGTCACTCCCAACCACTCGTTACGATTCATCGGACGATTCGATCGATCGATGGGGTTTCGCAAATTTTTTTTTTTCCTTCTTCTTTTTCTTCAAAAAAAAAAAACGATAACAAACACGATCAGCGTGAATTCACGCATCTCATTTATTTTACCTGCAGTCCTCGAATAGTGCATCGATTCTGGCCTTGCTTCGAAGTGAACATTCCGATGGTGGTCCAGCCAATCGGAATCCATCCCCGTAACAGGACAATCCAGCGACAGACATATTTCTTTCCGATTTTGTTGACTTATCATCGATAGCAATCAATGTCTAGTGCGAGTTTCATCCGAAGAAGACCCTTCGCTTCGTCCCGATGCTTATCCCATGTAGGTTCTAAAAATGAGTTGATGGTAAAGGAAAAAGAAACAACAACAATTATTTCAATAACGTCGTCATCAGAGTTATCGCATACTTATGACGAATTTAAAGAAATGTCTGCCGGTTGAAGATAAATCCGATAATCATCCATATCTCTTTCTACTTCGTGTTAGGTTCCGTGGAATCGTAAAGGAGGCGTTAAATTTATGCGCTTGGCTATATATGCTACGAAGATAATTAGAGCCGAATGTATGGCACAAAACGAGATGAGGAATTTTGATATGTAGTTCGTTCAGCGACTTATAGGAGAGTTGTGTGAAGGGTATGAGGCTAGGTTTAACGGTCTCTACGAGTAAAAGTACCGAGAGCGAGATCGGGCCTCTGTATGTGTTTGTTTGAGTGTGTGTGTGCTATATATGTTTCATGATTTCGAGGGAAAGCTACTAAAGCTTTGTGTTACAACCGAGAAACACTTAGAGCTCAGTCATAACGCACATACCAGATCGCGTTAGGAATTATTTTTCTAATATGATAATTATTAAATCTAATAATTGGTCAGGCAGTAGGGTAAACGGTGATCTGATTAAAAGGGTTAACGTGAACTCTTTACAATTTTAATTTCATTCTCTTTCGATCGGTACCGGAACATTTTTCAACGAATACCCAATCTTCGTCTCTTGTGTGCTCATTTCTTTTTCCTTGTCCTCTAAAAAAAAAAAAAAAAAAAAAAAGAAAAAAAAAACAGAGAAAGAAAGAAAAAGGAAAAAGAAGAGAGAAAAGAAATTTAATTTGTAGGATTTTGCCTGATCAGGGAATACTTTATACGACTCTCGAAAAGGAAGATTTACAGTTACGTATCGAGTCGAAAATTCTCTGAACTAGCTGCTTTTTGATGAGAAAGAGAGAGAAGAGAGAGAGAGAGAGAGAGAGAGAGAGAGAGAGAGAGAGAGAGAGAGAGATCAACATCTGTCGAATAACTGTCTCCATCTTTATCTCTTATTAGTCTTCTTTAAACGCTGTAGCTACGGTGTACGTGCATAACATGCATATAACACGTTACAGGTATATGTAATGTGTACAAAACGTAGAAATTAATGTTGCTATGTAGGAGTGTTAAAAAAAAAAAAAAAAAAAAAAAAGAAAAAAAAAATAATAAAAAATAAAAAATGGCACACGCTTTCCGTATGTTTTCTACGTGCCCAGTAAGAAGTTCGTATCCTACGTGACGGAAGTTATTATCGAAAAATGGAACGATTACGAGGATAATTGGAATCATGTATTGGACATGTTACAGAGACGAGAGAAAATCGTTCGTACGATCGTGGAACACGATTATCAATCCGAGTAACAACAACGCTAAGAGAATCTAGAGAAAAGCAAGGATAGATAGCCTCCCCCCCCCACCCCCACCCTCCTCCCTCCCTCGTGCCGAGTTATATATCATAAGTTAATTGCCCGTACTTAGCATCTTGTTTCTCTTAATTTTTGCAACGGAACGCGATGATAAAATGCTCGTTGCTCATCTTCGCGTTATTAATATATATATATATATATATATATATATATATATATATATATATATATATATATATATATATATATATATATAAATCCTCGTGTTCGTTTTCCTTTTTTCTTTTCTTTTCTTTTTTTTTCTCTTCTTCTTCTTCTTCTCCTTTTTCTCCTTTTCGAGGATAATGAATACACGCCCGTCTGACCGAGTTTTTAATTCCGTGAACGTCACGATAGAAGAGAATTTTATCGTGCCAAAGGAAACGTATTATCGATTAATATTGATTATGATCATTCCATTTGGCATTCGATCGTATTAACAGGATACTTACAAATTAATTAGGGAATATTTCATAATTAATTTCTCCTTGTCCGTGTTGGGTATATCTATATATATATATATGTGTGTGTGTTATATATGTATATATATATATATAAAAGATGAGGAAAGAATTTTTGTTTAACGGCCTGTTAAATGAGGAAAATTTTTTCAAGCAGCGTTTACTTGGCGTGTGACACGCGATGAGACAACGTAGTCTCACCTTTTAACCCAGAAAACTTGGACCAGTTTTCATGATTTCGAGATTAAAAAAAAAAAAAAAGAAAGAAAGAAAGAAAAAAGAAATGAAGTTTTCGATGCAAACCACCCACCGCCCCCCGCCCCTTTGTCGCATTTTAAAGTCGTCGTATTGATGTTACAACGATTATGACATCAACGATCGTGCTGCTAGATCTATTGCGAGGATCGTTCGATCTGCAATTACCAAGTTCACGGCTCGTTTAGCACGCTTAATAACGATCGATTTGAACGATCATCCGCTTCACAAATTTATTTAATTTTATATATATATGTGTGTGTGTGTGTGTGTGTGTGTGTGTGTGTACGTATATATACATGATTTCTTTCTTTTTTCTCTTTTTATTTTTTTCAAAGTAACGTAACATACTTCGTTTTCATTCAATTTTTAACGATCAATTTTTTTTTTTTTACACGATGTCGATCCACGATAATGCTTTTCTTTCTTTCTTTCTTTTTTTTTTTTTTTTTTAATAATTCGTTTCGTTAAGCATCGCGCGAAATAACGTATCAAAATCTAACCTCGTTTTTTTGTTCCTTTATTTTTTTTTTTTTTTTTTTTTATTTTATCCTTTCTACCGGTTAGTCGATTCTAATCGGTTACGCCGATAACGTTACCAAAAGTCGGCTAAATTATTTCGAACGATCGCTCGTGAAGGAAGTGCAAGGTGATAACAATAATATTTATCGAAGCACGAAGGGAGGAAAAATAATGTTTGACGACGAACCTTCGTCAAATCCTTGCCGTCGTTGTTCATATTATCAGCGTTGAAATCGTTTGGATTGTAAGACGATCGATAGATCTCAAACGTATCCGTAAATTTTGTAACGTCATTCGGAATTCGCACTGGCACACTGAACTCCTTTTTTCAAGTTACAACGCACGAGGATTACTACGAACGAAACGTTAACGTCGGCAGTTTGTTCCTTTTTTTTTAGTTTTTTTTTTTTTTGTTCTCTCTCTTTTTTTTCGTTCAGCGAGAAGGTCCACGACCGCGGCGGAAGGGGGGAGGGGAGGATTGCTTCCGCGTTGAATAAAAATGTTCGTTCTCCTTCAAGCATCAACCTTGATCGCGAGTCGATCCGGATGGCCGTCGACGAGAAACTGCCGGGGATGTTCCGCAGGAGAGACTCCGGTTCTCCAGCCAGTGAGTCGAGGCGCCTCCATGCTGAAACGAAGAGAAGGAGAAGGATCAACGAACAGGGAGAGAGACAGAGTGGAAAAGAGAGAGAAAGAGAGAGAGAGAGAGAGAGAAGAAAAAGTATTTTATTCGCTATATCAGGGACTGGTACCCTCAATATTAAATATTATATAACTAAATAGTATCAAGGTAAAAGATTAGATAAGAGACAAAGTATACTATTTCATTACTATCGGGGTATTGGTATCGTATGTAAATGTAAAAAAAAAAAAAAAAGAAAAAAAATGATACAAACAAATTATCATAATCGTCATAAACGAGGACAGTCCTCTAGAGGCTGATATGAGTATCGAAGAAATAAAAAGAAGAAGAAGAAGGAGACAAATTAAACTCATTCGAGGAATAAAAAGCGGAAGGATACTTTTTTCTATTTTCTTTTCTTTTTTTTTTTTTTTTTTTTTTCTTAGAAGAGACAAGAGTACAGATGCGATAAGGGGGCGTACGAAAGGCATAGAAAAATTTAACCGATGACCTTTCAGCTTTAAGAAGTACTCGGTTGAGATTTTATAAGGACTCATCTTCGAAACTTGCGGTGGAATATTTCGGTACGATCGAAGTATATGGACGGGCCGGAGACATCGGACAAATTGTCAGATTAATTGTGATAAATAATTTGACGCAGTGAATTTCAATTTGATGAATGAATACGATAAAGTGGATGGACTTTGATTAAAAAAATGTTTAACCGATAAGATAGCCGATTACAAAGAATTCTAAAGGAAGGTGATTTATATATATATATATATATATATATAGCATATATATTGTATGTATATATATATATAAATAAAAGCATATATATTGTATGTATGTATATATATATATATATATATAAAAGAAGGAAAGGTGTTATCAAGGAAACGAGTCCGTCTGATCTCTTTTGAAGAGGTACGAGAAGAATTAAGCAAGGAGAAGGCATGAACGCAGAAAGAAAAGGAAAGGTAAAAGAAAGAGGAGGCACAAGAGGAAGAGGAATTGTAGGAGGAGAAGATGGAGGAGAAGATTGAGGAGGTGAAAGATGGTCCGGACCATCTCAGTCTGGACCTTTTCTCAGAGGACGCTTTGGTTAATGCGAGGCGCCGTAACCGGTAACGGTATCGCTCCGCTATGGCGTTCATCGGCCGCACCAACGTGAGAGTACTGTTATTCCAACCATGCGAGAGAGCTATCCTTTTCTTTTCTTTTCTTTTCTTTTTCTTTTTCTCTTCTTCTTCTTCTTCTCCTCCTTTCTTCTCTCTTCTCTTTCTTTTAAATATACACTTAAAGAGGATGAACTTCGAACGAGATTCATCCTCTTTTCCTCGAACGTTCGACCGATGAATTTAACCCTCTCCTCGTGATCTCTCAGGGATTCTCATTCGACCTTACAAACTCCATAGGTTATTTCAATTCGACTTTTGGGATTAACCATGGGAAATTCCATTTCTTTTCTTTCTTCCTTTTTTTTTTTTTTTTTTTTTTTTAATACAATCGCTTCACGCGAAACATTTCGCTTCGTAATCGCGACGGATTTATAATCCGAGATGATGATGATGATGATGATGATGATGATGATGATGATACGATCGGATTGATTCTTCGGATGAGAGGCAAGTCCCGTCGATTATTTTAATTACGACGAATTATACATTTCGAGGGAGAATAATCGAAACGTAAGGGAGGGGAGGGGAGGGGAGGGGTGGTAGAAGGTGGGGAAGGAGAAAAGGGGGAAGATAATGAATCATCGTCGATACGAACAGTTGTTGAGTCGTTGCGCGCGAAACGTATTGAATTTTACCGCAAGTTGTTTTGTATCGTTATTATACCAGTCGGATTTATGCGAAGCTCGCGCCGGGATGCTTCGTTTGAGCAGTTATTTTCATAAGGGGAAGGGAGAGGGGGGAGTGGAATGGAATGGAATAATATTCGAGGAGGCGACAGATGGTTGCTTGTTGGTACCGTGTGTTCGAACGAGGAAGTGTACACGTACCTTTCAATGGTCGTCGCCAATGACGTGCGTACGCGGATGAGATTTACGTCGGAGAATGAGAGAGAGAGAGAGAGAGAGAGAGAGAGAGAGAGAGAGAGAGAGAGAGAGAGAGAGAGAGAGAGAGAAATATTCGTCATCCTTGTAACGATCCTTCCTTGCCTTCCATCTTAACCATCCTAAATGTCATAATTGCACTGGGCAAAAACACGCGAAGGAAAGTTCTTATATAACGACGAAAAGAAAAAGAAAAATGGCGCTTTGACTCTCTTATAAAATTGTCCTCTCGCCTACCTCGTTACATCTTCTCCCTGAATTTAATTCGTTTTTAATATACGACAGTCGAATAAGTCGTAAAAATGAAATTAATAGTTGTAAAGAACAATCGTAAAATTCGCGAAAGCTTTCTTTCGTTTTCTTTTCTCTCTCTCTCTCTCTCTCTCTCTCTCTCTCTCTCTCTTTCTCTTTTAGTTCAACAAATCACCGAGTTTGTAAGCTTTGACATTTACCAGTCCGTAAATTTTGTCGTAGAAGAAAAAGCATATCAGGTTTAACAAGCTACCACTTATCATCCCATTTACATCTCTCGTAGAAACCGTTAATTCGTAAAAACTAAAACGAAAGAATACTACCAAGTTTGAAAATACAGCGAGTATTTTAGGCCTGGCACTAGAGCGTTTTAGTTCTTTTTTCTTTTTCTTTTCTTTTCTCAAAATAAACAAAAATTCTGCCTAGTCCGGCGTGGTTCGACATTTTCTAAAATGCAACCATTGCATTACGGTACATTATTGCATAGGTAATATATTATTTACACGTTGTTTTACATGTTATATACTAATCGCACGCTCGTTCGTATTCGTATTCGTCGTTGTAATGCAATTTGTCACGGTAGATTTATTTATCTTTTCTATTTATTTATTTATTTATTTGTTTGTTTGTTTGTTTGTTTGTTTGTTTGTTTGTTTATTTGTTTGTTCGTTACGTAAACTTCCTTTCATTTATCACGTATGATGATGTCTATATAAATGAGGACAACGATCGTATTTAATTCTGTCATTTTTAGAGCCAGTAGCATATCCTATCATCACGCTTTGTTATTTCTCTTAGATCTTCAAGTTTTAACGACTATATATATCGTCCCTACGTATATCTCCTCTTCCAGGTCTCTCGAGGAAAAAAGCTCTCTCTCTCTCTCTCTCTCTCTCTCTCTCTCTCTCTCTCTCTCTCTCTTACCGTTCATGACGATGCGTGATGCAATTACACAGTCTGCTTCCTTCGAAAAGGAACGCCTGATCGAGCGATTGTCACTTCGGGGAAAGGACGAAGCGAATTCATACAAAGGAATGAATACAAAAGATAAAGATTTGTTTGGCGTGTACAAACAACGGGAGGGGACATCAATATTAATCCTTTTCAGTTGGAACGACGTCTACGAAGACGTCTCAGAGAGATTTAAGACGTTTGTAACATTTGTGTAGGTAATCTCGTCGTAAATAAAATTCTTTTTTTCTTTATATATTTATATATGCATATATACATACATACATACATACACACATATATATATATATATATATATATATATATATATATATATATATAATACCACTTAATCGTGGTTTTGCTTTTTTTTTTTTTAATTTTAGATCGTTGCTCTTGAAAAATATGAAAGTTAACTTGGTAAAAGTTTATTACATTGAAAAGTAGACTGGTATATCTCTGTAAGAGCTTATTGATTAAATGACAACGCGTATTATCCAATTATAAAACGTGCGATTTTATATATATATATAGAAATGATAATGGCTAACCATTAGGATCGATCGAAACAAAGTCGATACTTATGGTTAAACTAATTTCACTTACGACCTGATTCTTTTGTAATTGAGTTTATATATATATATATATATATATATATATATATATATATATATATATATATAACTGTAAATTATGTAGGTAATATATATAACTGTAATTCAGAAGTATTTCGATGGCTGAGCACCGCTGCTCTCTGTTCGCTGCATTAACGTAACGTTTTGATTACAATTTCGATGTTAAGGTCACGATGGTGAACTATAATCATCGACTCGGCACAATTTATACTCATCCATTATACGCATGGCAACACGTGTAGGTAGTACGTTGGTATGGGAAAGGCATAAAACGGGAGTTATCGATACCCTCTTCCATCGATATTTCACGATGACCATAAACGTCATTTTCGCATTAGAAAAGAAAAAGAAAAAAAAAGAATATTGAAAGGCATAAAAGTTATTCATTGATACCGGTAAGTTAGAGCTCTACTATCATCCTTTCTCTCTCTCTCTCTCTCTCATTTTATCATTGTTTAGAAAAAAAATAAATAAATAAATAAAACACGAAAAAACGTTAAATACGATTTGATTCCATCGCATTCATTCTATTAGAAAGTAATTAGAAATGTTCTGAGATCATGCTGGAATGTATGATGAAAGTTACGCCATTCTACGACTTATTTATTATTCATGTTTACTTTTCTTTCTTTCTTTCTTTCATTTTCTTGTATTTCTTCTTTTTTCTTTCTTTCTTTTGTTTTTTTTTTTGTTTTTTTTTTTCTCAACATTACGACATCCTCCGCTAATCTAATCCTCACCTGTCGACTCATTGTATATTTTTACGTTGATCAATTCTAAAGCAGGTAACGAGTTGTACAATTTTGCAATTACATAATTACGCGCGTTCTGCATTGTCACACGACAGAGTTATGAATTGCATTTTAATTTTTGATCTACGCGCGTAAATTTTTTTCTTTCCTTTTTTTATTTTTTTTTTTTTAAATGGCATCGAACGAGCGAGCGAAATGTAAGAGAAACGATTTATTTTTCTTTCTTTTCGTTTTTATTTTATTTTATTTATTTGATGTATATATTTTTTTATTTTTATTTCGCGCGAGCATTCGGTGATCCATCTGTCGGGACAGATTACGTCTGTCTCATTACGTCTTTTCCGAAAGGAAAGAATTTTTTTTTGTTCCGCTTCATTACCGAAGAAGTACATACTTACCTTTTTTTTTTTTTTTGAATTATCTGTCATCTCGTTTCAATTCGCAGCTTCTCCATCTGGACCCGATCTTCATCTCGTTCTCTTTTCATTATCGTAATAACGGATTATTTTCAATGAACAGACTGCGCATATACGGCGTTAAAGCGCGCTACCATTGGAATAATTTTTACATTCAAGGATATCGCGAATTTTTGTTTTCATTTTTGCGACCATCCATCTTAATCGTTATCATTCTTTCTTCTTCTTTTGTTTTTTTTTTTTTTTGTTGGTTTTCATAGATTTCAATGAATTTTTTTGATGAATTTTTCAATGAACTTTTTAAAGGGATAGTTTCACTGGATAATGAATTATACGCAATTAATATTATTTATTTCTTAGGGCAAAACGCGCGTACAATATAAGGTAATTTCGTTCGTAAAATATCCTCGACTTCGTGTGTGTGTGTGTGTGTGTGTGTGTGTATATATATTTTACTATCGTAAGTTATTAATTATACACGCGTTTAACGTATATATACAACAAGGTCGACGAGAAAAAGGATCGACGTGTTGTAATGGAATAAGAAAATGAAGAAAAAAAAACGAGCGACACCTCGTAGAAAAACATTTTCAATAAATTTGTTTTTCCCCCATACGTGAATCATCATCATCATCATCATCATCGTTATCATCATCATCATCATCATCATCATCATCATCATTATTATTATCATCATTATCATTATTGTCATCGTCGTAATTATTATCATTATTGGGCACGCAGCTTTATAAACATAAACGAGTGTCTTCGTTGAGTTCTCCAATGGCACATTCCTATCGGTGCTCGTTTTTCTTGGATATACAAGAATAGATATTACATACATCTTTCTTTCACTCTCACATATTCACACATACACCAGTGGCCGGACGTTAAATGACGTATTTAAGTTATGATTGGGCAATGTTTAATTTTTTCTTTGTCTTTTTTTTTTTTTTTTTAATTTATTAATTCAATAATTCGATCAAAGTCGGCCCTGACTAAATTACGTTCATCAACTAACCAGGACCCTTTATGATTTCAAAATAGGAATAAGATGGAGTTATTCGATAATAAGAAAGAAGAAGAAAAAAAAAAAGAGGAAAAAGTGTAGAAAGGATCGAGAAGGATCTCTCGTGTGTTCTTCTTTTCTTTTTTTTTTTTTTTTTTTTTTCTTTTCTTTTTCATCCTCTTTACTCGATCTCTTTCGTAATCGATAACAAACGTACGAGGCACAATCGGTTTTGTCCTGAGTGAAAGGACGTTGCATAAAAGTCAAGTGTGAAAAAGTGAATTCTATTGATATGCAGGATCTATCCGATCGAACGATCGTTCGATCGGATAGATCAATACACTTTCTTTCCTTCTTTCTTTTTGTCCTTCTCTCTCTCTCTCTCTCTCTCGCTTCAAGAAGAAATAATATTTCGCTTCCTTTCATCCGATATACACGTTTAGATTTAATTATCTTAATAATTTTTATTCGTAGATCATTCCTGTAGCCTTACGTTGGCATACAATGCGATTGGATGAGTTGTCGAGAATGATCGACGATTTCCTGTTACTAATGTCGTCGCTTCTGCTTCTTTTTTTTTTTTTTTTTTTTAGAGATGCATCATCGTGCAAAACGCATCCTTTTTTAACGATCGATCACGTACGCGAGATAAATTGTTCGTCAGTTTTATTCAATTATTTCATTCATTCCTTCGACATTTATTTATCATCTAAATTTTAACTTCCTTTTCTCTCGACGACGAAATGAAAATAAAATAAAAAAAAAAAAAAAAAAAAACAATAAAAATAAAAGAAAAAGAAAGGATAAAGACGACTCCTATTTTTGGTGAAAAAGGTTAACGTTATTATATATATATATATATATATATATATATATATATATATATATATATTGATATATTTATATCATAGAATATACATTCATTCGGTATAGTATCTTATAATAATTCGTTCATCGAATCCATTTAGGTTCTTCGATTCTATCGATGAATTAACGGATGAACTCTAATCAATGGCATGCTTCTCATTAGTTTCGATTCTTATTATTTGGTGGATAAAAAGAAAAAGAAATAAAAAAAAAAATATATATATATTGCGTTATATAATAATGTGCATCAAAATGTAAAGCATATTGTCTATTGTCACGTGATCTCTCTGAAATCTTCTTAATAATATATATATATATATATATATATATATATATATATATATATACACAATTACTCATAGAATATAATATATTCCTGTAAATGTGTTTATACATATATATATACACTTACGTAAATATATATATATATATATATATATATATATATACGCATATGTATGTATTTATTTTACGTAATCTATCTATCTATCCATCTCTTTTTATCTATTTATCTTATTTTTCTCGCAGATTCGTTCGTTCGCAACGAGAAAATGGTTTCGCAAGTCGCCGTATAAAGTCATGTAAGCCGCGACTAGAGAAACAGCGTTAAGAAATTCAATATGCGTTTTTTTTTCTTTCCTTCTTTCTCTCTCTCTCTCTCTCTCTCTCTCTCTCTCTCTCTCGCTCTTTCTTTTTTACGTTAACGTTGTTCGATAAATATTTATGATCCACGTTCACGCGTGATTCCCTTTTTACCTATCTCTGCTTTATTTCACACGATTGTACGAAGCGTACAATCGCGAATTTCATATATATGTATATATATATATATTTTTTTTGTTTATTTAATTATTCATTTATTTATGTATTTATTTACTTTAGCACAGGATGATCCTATCTCTCTTTTTCTGGCACTTGCGATTAGATAAATAAAAAAGAAAATACAGTTAGCTCGTGATCACACTCGGTTTCCTATTTTATTTTATTTTATTTATTTATTTATTTATTTATTTATTTATTTATTTATTTACGGAACAGATGTACCATTTGTTTAAAATAAAATAAAGAGGAAAAAAAACAAGAGTTTTGGCACAGGATTACGATGTTGGTCCTCCTCGCATAAGCAGAAAAAAAAATACAATAACACAATTGAAATGAGGGATGCGGTGTCTTCGATAATGAGATTACGTACGTACGTACGTACGTATGCATGTATGTATGTATATATATATATATAAAATCCGTACGTAATAAAACAATTTGATATTCGACGATAACTTTATCAATCACTGTAAAACAACGGAGACATTATTTTTCCAAAGGGAACGTTACGAATTTGGTCAGCTCTTAGATGCTCCGTGTGGATCTTCATCCATCGAGCTATAACCAACATGATGATCCTCCTTCTTTGTAAAATTGACAATAATTTTAATCCTGGCTCGTCTAATTAATCCTTGCTCGTTTCCCTAGGAGTGGGGAGGGGGAGGGTGGGCGGGTCTAAAGGTTGTTACGTCATCTGGAGATTTAAAACAGTGTCTCATTGATCCAAATCGTTAATGCGTTATTGTTTTTATTTTTTTAGGAATAACCTACTACTCGGCTTTATCAATCCACTTTCACGTCGACCAATGTATCATTTTCTTTCGACAGTTATCTCGAATGATCGAACGTGATATCAGTTTGATCGAGCAGCAGCAGCAGCAGCAGCAGCAGTTTACTTGGTACACAGCATGATAACCTCTGCTAAGCTGTTCCGCTCGAATGCCACGAAAAAAAAAAAAAGAAGACGCCCACGTCGAAGCAGAATGTTGCTTCGGTCAGTGGCAATTCAGGCAGCCCAACGATAGGTTAACTCGATCGAAAATAAACGCAAGAAGCAAGAACGTCGACGGTTTTGTTTGAATATATGCGATACGATT
The DNA here is from genome assembly GCA_918808275.2 of Dolichovespula sylvestris. Lineage (NCBI taxonomy): Eukaryota > Metazoa > Arthropoda > Insecta > Hymenoptera > Vespidae > Dolichovespula > Dolichovespula sylvestris. The sequence goes on along the minus strand of OU964973.1, from coordinate 5,324,482 downwards.
GACGTAAGCTAGATGTACCTAACGAGGTCGTGGCCTAGGCAAAGGTTGCATGTGTTGTTGCGCCTGTTGATGTAGTTGCTGTTGTTGCTGTTGCTGCTGATGCTGCTGCTGTTGCTGCTGCTGCTGCTGCTGCTGCTGCTGATGATGATGATGATGATGATGATGATGAAGAGAATACGGTCCGGCTCTAGAAGTTGGTACGGGTTGAACCCGATCGTTAGGGGTCTCGTCCAGATTTAATCCCGCCACAAGTTGTGCTATCTCTCGATCCTTCTTCTCCTCTTTAGGCAATGCGTTACCGTTCTGCGCACTGAAACCCAAAGAAGCTAAACTACCGTGACTCCTGCTACGATGTTCCGCGCGAATGCTGTAAGAAAAGGCCCGTTCGTTCAAGTGACCTTTCCGCCGGTAGATCCCAGTACCAAATCGTGACTCGTTTTCCGGACTATCCCCCGATTTTCCAAGCTCGGTCGAGGTTAAATCGGCATGAGAGGCCGCCAATCTTCTAGAAGCACCTAAAGTAGAGCCCTCCACTTCGGAATGCCTTTTACCTCTGTTACCGGCGGTCCCATACGTTCCGCTTGGATAAATGGCAGCCGCGACAGGTGGTGGAACCACCGGGAGTGGAGCGTAAACTGGAACAATTGGTGCTGCCGCTGGGATCGGCCTAAGTCCTCTGGGATGATGTTGATGACCTTTCCTCGGTAATGTAGCTGCCGGTACCAGTAGGACAGGTGCCGGTCTGGCTAAAGTTCCAGCGACTGATCGGCTGCTAGGTGGCAATGGATGCGGATGATAATGTTGTTGTCTAATCGGATGGCCGAGAGTATGATGACCATGGCCGTTGGTATACATCCCCTGATGTACCTGATGATGCAGTTGCTGTTGTTGCTGCTGCTGCTGCTGCATCGCGTCTTCGTGCAACGCTCGGGTCTTGAGCTTCTTCAATTTTTTATTAGTCTTTCTTCTGGTAGCAGAAGAAGTAGATTCCTCGGTCATTAATGGTTGAGATGGTGGAGGAGGTGGGGGTGGCGGTGGAGGGGGTGGCGCGACCAACTGCCGTGGCCTGGAACCTTTAGTACTTCTCAACGTTCCTTGCTCTTGATAGACGCCGTCAATCTCGTCACGACCCCTAGCCCAAACCTTGTGATTCTCGTCACCATTGTAAAGACTAAGATCGTCCGTCGACGTGGCATCCAAACGATTCCCCTGGGGATTGTCAAGGGTCGTGCTCGATCCGCCCAAAGTATGATATAGACTATTGTTCGACGGATTCCCGGTCGTCATGCCGTTCGTTGTTCCCGTTGATGGTTCTAATCCCTTCGCGTAACTGCTGTCGGCATAGGCATGGAAACAACATCTCACTAGGGCGTTGGCCGCCATATCGCGCTTGCAAATGAACGCATGACATTCGAGGACCTTGATACCGGTCGTTCTTCTCAGGACGGCCGCGAAGAGCGGCGGATGATTGGCGCTCGGCGTCCTGGCGAAAGGCGAGTCGAGAGGCAGGAATCTCGTAGTTGAGGAATCCCCATTACCACCCTTCACGTGTCTCACCGCGGCACAATAGTGTAGTGCCTCGATAGGAAAGAACCTGGTGACCTTCTTGCGATGTTCGTCGACGTTCTCCAACAGCAAACCGTTGCTCCATACGCTCAACCAGGAGTCAATACCACGAGCACCCAACGCTCCTTGTTCTGGATATAATTCTCTCAATGGTTCCTGAACCCCCAACAAACCTTCCTTACTGGCATGTGGTACCGAACTACCGAGGTACAATACTCTGCACCGACAGTACGGCGTAGCTGTTTCTTGATTGGCACCCCGCATTCTTTTAATATTTATAATAATTTAATACCGACCCGAAACTTAGCGTATAATTGCGACCAGAACGCTCCCCTCGATCGGATTATCGCTAGTCGCTACGTATTTAAACGAAACACTCGGTCACTCTGCCATTTTCTTCCAATTAATTAAAAAAAAGATCTTAAGGAAAGGTACCCCTTTCTTTCTCTCTTAATAATACACAACAAACTTAACCAGACACTTAACACGGAAAGAGACAGAGGGAGATCGTAGGTATACCGAGTGCCGAGTTGCACTACACTACTCACGATTACGCGGACACTTTCCAAAGACAACGACAACGACGACTAAGACGGATTCAGCTAGTTGCAAAATAAGAGGCGTGCTCCGACGGGACTCACGGAGCAAGCAGAGAGAGAGAGAATCGCTTGGATATTTCGCAGCAGCTGTAGCCGCTGTTCGCTGAGATCGGCGTCAGGCCATTATGGCCGCCTTCTTACTGGTCCCCACTCTATTCTGAATCTTGTCTACCTCTTTCTCTCTCTCTCTCTCTCTCTCTCTCTCTCTCTCTCTCTCTCTCTCTCTCTCTCTTTCTTCCTCTTACACGTTCTTAACCTCTCGTCCGTCCTCGTCGATCTCATACGACGTTCCTACCTTCGACTTGCTCGCACCTTTTCTATCCCCCTACCCACCTCCTACCCTCCACAGTTCCCACTCTCTCTCTCTCTCTCTCTGTATGTCTCTCTGTCTTCCTCTCTCTCTCTCTCTCTCTTCCTCGGTATGCGGCGTTCCACAGTGGCGTAGTCTCCTCCAAAGAGAATCTCTCTCTCTCTCTCTCTTTCTGCACGTGTAGCCTCGTGATCGCGAACTCGCGGCACGTATCAAGGAGTCTGCTGCTCTTCGAGCAACGCACTACTAGATTGTTCGCATAAACGTACATACGGGCGCGCTCGTACGCGCAGCAAACACACACGCGCGAACATCCACGCGAACAACAACGACGACGACAACGACGACGACGATGAGAAGATTATACAGACCGATACTTCTTCAATAGGAATTCGAGAGCCGCCAGTGCTATACTACGGTGGACTTTGAGGAATCCAAAGGCGCGGCCGGTAGCAGGTACAACACGTCGTCGTACTTCCACTTGGTGGGCCACATTGGGGAGTCCCCTTCCCCTCCGTGAAAAGAAAATATGGCGCCGACCTGCCGAACACAATTTTATCCTTTTTTTTTTATCAAATTTTCATCGCCTAAGTATATATATATATACATACCTAGCTTCAGGTGTGTATATATATATATATGCACTACATGCTAGGTATATATATATACACCTGCTTCAACGTTTTCCGATACTTTTTAATCTCACTCTCACGGTAAACACATACGCACGTACACGCGCGCACACAAACGTCAAAAGAGAAAGAGAGAGAGAGAGAGAGAGAGACACGCGAAATGGAGAGGATATGTATGAATTTGTAGGCGCACGCGCGTTCTACTGTAGAGTTTGAAAGGAACGAGAAAGAGACTCCTAGCTTCTACCGGTATACTCGAACAGACTGAGAACGGCTCGTGAAGCGTGAGACTTCGCTGATCGTACCCCACTCCTACTTTAACACAGACCCCTCTCTTTCTCTCTCTCTCTCTCTCTCTCTCTCTCTCTCTTTCTTTCTTTCTTTCTTCTTTTCTTCTTCCTCCTCTTTCTTTCTCTTCTTCTTCTTCTTCTTCCTCCTCCTCCTCCTCCTCCTCCTCCTCCTCCTCCTCCATAGTCTCTGTCCTTTTTGCTCCATGATTCGTCCAGGGGCACTCCCTGCCTACTACCTTCGTGTGTCGCCTCTACCACTACTACTATAACTGACTACCATTAATACTACCTACCTACCTACCTACCTACCTACCTACCTACCTACCTACCTATCTATCCATCTATCCATCTACCTCGCTCGCCCGAGAGAGTCGAGACCCCCGGGCACGTTGTGTTCTTCGGGGTGCCCCAAAGAATCGTGTCGAAGGAAACGGATGATCTTTCGCCTGGTTTCACGTTGGAACGTTAATTCTACGTCTCTCTTTCTCTTTATTTCCTTTTCTTTCTCTTTGGTTTTTTTTTTCTTGCCCCCTTTTTATCTTTTACCACGGCGATCGTTGGAACGACGACAAACGATAGTACCGAGCGATCATACGGGATTATTATTTATCTATCATAGTATGTACGTACGACGAATCGCTCGTTGAATACGTCGAAATGACTTTCCTAATTCGATTAGGAACGTAGAGCTAATATAGAAACTCCCGAAAACGAGTTTAGGTAAATATATAGAACTCGAGTACCTCTCTACGAAAGAGAATCGAGGTAAGGAATCATCATCTTCGTGAGATGGTGAAACGCGCGGGTTTAAGTGTGGTTAGACGGTTTGATACGAAACGTAGACGATGTACACAGCTGGTTCGTCGTCGAGTCGACCTGCAACGCTTCGTTGACCTGCCCTTTATAGGTCAGCGATCATCGCCTTGATATATATACATATATATATATAAGCAGTGAAATGCAAGGATTATGCCAAAGACTACGACGATCTCTTTTTTTCTTTTCTTTTTTTCCCTTATCTCTCTCTCTCTCTCTCTCTATCTGTTACAATACACCTTATTTACGCGTTATATCTAATTTGAAAGATACACTGCGCGAGAGAGAGAGAGAGAGAGAGAGATTGGTCGTAATGATATAACAGTGATGAATAATTAATGAAATTGATTGGCCACCGGTGAAAATATAAAAATGAAAATAATAATGATGTTATTGAGTCAGAGGTGAAGGAACTTGGCCGTTGACCGACGAGGAAAGAACTAGCGAACGAAGAGGAGGTGGATTCTCTCTTTGAGAATCGACAGGAGCCAATTCGAGGTCTTGAGGTCAGGTCGTCTACGATGGAAACTCCCTCCGGTTCGTTCTCCTTTGTACAGTGACTGCGAAGGCGAAATCACGAATATTCTCGTTGCGCAACTTAACCCAGCATATACATACATACATACATACATACATACATACATATATACATACATACATACATATATATATGTTTATACGCGTTATATATATATATATATATATATATATATATATATATATATATATACACGTAGGTGTTGTGGCGAGAGAAAAGTAGAGAGGGGGACGTTGGGGGAGATTATCTTGAAGAAAGGTACAACTCCTAGGTCGTGGAAAGAAAAGTCTCGAGGACAGGTCGCGTGGGAAAGGTCTAACTTCCTTTAACAGCAACATTTTTTTTCTTCTTCTTCTTCTTCTTCTTCCTTTTCTTCCTCTTTTTTTTCTGCTTCTTCCTTCGTTGCAAAAATTAGATAGCCCGACTCTTTATCTCTCGACATTGTTTTTATATCACACTTTTTATTTTTTTTTAATAATTACTCCGATAATTCGGCGCGAAAAGTTGGACGGATAAAATTTGTCTTTTATTCGACTCTTAAGGAATTTTTTTCGTATGGAAACATCGAAGGGACGTACAAAAGCGGAGGATAAAAGAATTCTCGTGAATTCGAGATAAACAGAGCTACAAAATCGTCGTTATTAGCATGCAAAGGACAAAGTCGAATTCTCTACCAGATATTTTCTTTTTTCTCTCTCTCTCTTTTTCTTGTTCCTTTTATCGAGGGTGTCGTCCTTCGAATACCGAAGGACAACCGGTCTCATCCGAAAATCTATTTTGCCACATCGAACGAATAATAACCTCCTTCGTGTTCGCATTTACGTATATACAATGTTACGTTCAAATATCGACGAAACATTGAAATATTTATTTGTCAATCGTAACGATGAGAATCCTCGTTAAAGTAAAGGATCCCCGTTGCCGAAACACTTCTCTGTTCCTTTTTCTTTTTTTTTTTTTTTTTTGTTTCGTTCTCCTTGGCAACGAACCAAAATGAAGAAGTCGAGTGGGTCAGTGGGTCGACGTCACGTTAATTACGAGGAATTCAACTCGCCTCTCGAATCTCCCTTCCCCTTCGCATGCCGCCATCGTCAACACCATCACCACCATCATCGCCATCGGTAATACCACCATTACCACCACACCCTTAACCGGCCTTCTCATTACCTTTTCCGTCGTGCGGAATACTTGGGATTCGCGGAAGATCCAGGCTGTATCCAATCGACTCTGTTGGATCGTGAGACATCTTTGAAGATCGTGACGCTAAAATTTCAAACGCTGTGGTAACTTTTCGTCTGTTAAGAATGAAATTAAACTTCCGGTATATACCCGTTATAAAGCTATAGACTACCGTTCATTGTTGTGTTGTTGTTGTTGTTGTTGGGTCGATGGATTCACCACTATCTTTCTCTTTCTCTCTCTCTCTCTCTCTCTCTCTCGTTTCCATCGGATAAGAAAATAAAGGAGATAGCGTTTCTTTTGATTGCTTCGGTCACGGCAGGTTGACGATGAAGATGAAAGATCTTTCTTTGCTTCTTTTTTTTCTTTTCTTTCTTTTTTTTTTTTTTTTTTTTTGACCGTTCGTTCCTTTTCGATTGCGATTAGCGTCTTCACACTATATTCTTGGTGAGATGTATACGTATATATCGAACAATTGGAAATCGGGTTGCATTGATTGTTGTTGTCTTAAAATTAATGTATACATTTGTTCTCGTAATGACACGATTGTACAAATTTGCGATTGATTATATTACATATTAATAGATTTGTAATTTATTTATACAATTAATTTGTATATATATATATATATATATATATATATATATATATGTATATGTATATATATATATAGATGAATACATGGACGTAATCGTTTTATAAATTTTATTTGATTTGGAGGGAGGTAAAAAATATCTTAAAAAAATCTTTGGAATAAAGGATTCACAAAGATTATTCTATTTATAGTAAGAGGTATCATAAGGAAAACCGGTCTTAAAGTGGAAATTGTGATATTAGGTAATAAAGTCTCCTCTATACAGCGGACGACACGAAATTATCCCCTTAGACTTCCGGCGCAGTACAAGTAGTACCGTTCTTAAGGTATTCCAGACGATCTTGTAAAATGTTCGCAGGAATTCACTAGACTATCTCGTATGTATGTACGTATGCGTGTTTATATATGTATGCATGTACGTACGTACGAGTCACGCGACCGCGATAAAGATTAAATTGTGGAAACTTTTAGTTGGGAATTTCAAGAGAACGTTCCCATCCTGCCACGTCACCACCACTCTAAGTACCTACTTACTTATTTCCTCCTCCTCCTCCTCCTCCTCCTCCTCCTCCTCCTCCTCCTCTTCTTCTTCTTCTTTTTTTTTCCTTCTTCTTTCACTGTGAAATCAGTATTTCTTTTTTTCTATCTTTCTTTTCACATGATATTAGATCCTTCTTGGCGCGTTTCCTGTGAACTTCGGTTGATTAAAGTTAAACTTACCTTTAGGAGAAAATATATATATATATATATATTTTTTTTTTTTCTTCTATCTCTTTAAATATTTTCTCCCGCACGCGAGCGAATTGTTATTTCAAAACGTTTGTAATACTTTTCGCGAGTTTACTCCTTCGTGTATGTAGTCGCTGCGAATGTGTGATTTGTTTGACGGTCAATACTCGACTCCTCTTCTTTGAAAAGTTTCTTGAAATTTAGTTAGGAATCTGTTAAGTGCCGTCTTCTCTTTACACGTGACCTTGCTCTTTGTCCACGTTCCAAGAATCATCGATAATTTTCAATCCAGGTATTGGAATCTTGGGTAGAGTCTCGGGTTGAAGAATTTGAAGGAAAAAAAAAAAAAGAGAGAGAGAGAGAAAAAGAAGAAGAAGAAGAAGAAGAAAGATTGCATAGACCAAGCTGTGATTCTTGAAGGTGCGAGAAGGGAAAAAGCATTGGTAGCTTTCTAAGAATGCTTTCCGTGGTGATTCGAAAGTTTTATGTAAATAAGAGAGGCGAGGTCCTCGACGTCGAGACTTAAAGCAGTGTACTTAAGGAGGCGTCTTGGCATTTTAAATACAAACTTTTTCTTATAATTATCAACCTTCCTTGAACCCGTCAAAATGATTTTTGCGATTTTTAATTAATCGTAAGAGAGAAAGTGATTTTAATGTCATTGAAGTCTCTATTTATTAACACACACACGCACATACACACACACACATATAAAAGTATTATATATCTATATTAAATAACATATGCAATATTAAACTTACAAATAATTATTTCAATTTGAAATTAATTGTAGAAATAAATAATTGACAATTGTCAATATTAATCGATCACTTTTCTAAACACACACACACATATATATATATATATATATATAAATATATATAGTAATTATAATAATAAATATTTATACTAAGTAACCCGAATAGAAATTATTCCGATTGTTTGATAATATAATAGTAACGTTTCGTAGTATATCGTAATGATCATCGAGCACATATAAGAGAATCATAATAGGTGCATTGTCCTATGATGCATGCAAGCAAGCAAGCAAGCATTGAAATTTCCAGCTCGTAGAATAACGGGAGACACAAACGCAAGGCGAAGCAATGATCTCTGGTATTCGCTTTGCTGGCAAATGCGCGTCTCGTTCACTTTTACTAACGCGGTCAAGCTAAATGCTTCTACGATTATTCTCCCTGTAACAGGTGCGTTGTTGCTTACGTTTATAGACAAAAAAAAAAAAAGAAAAAAGAAATACATGCCGTTTATAAAATAACAATTTTATCCACCGTAACAATCTCTTTCTTTCATGTTGTAAAATGCGGCGTATGGAAGAATCTTAAATAAAAAAAAAAAAAAAGAAAAAAGAAACAAAAAGAAAAATGAAACAACATCGACAAACGTGTACGTTCGTAATCGTAAGAATATTTATTCATTTATAAATAAAATAATTATTTATTTATTTTCTTTTTTTTTTTTTATTATAAAATATATATATATTTACTTATTTAATTATTAATTTTCGAGTTTGCCAAAAAAGTTGTTCGATTCTCAATCAAAATTCGGACGGACAGACGCGTGATTCATTTTGTTTAATATGTTTACATTGAAAGAACAGTTGATCGCGCACACGCTCGTAATTTAAATTCCGAGGAGAAGAAATGAGAGAGAGAGAGAGAGAGAGAGAGAGAGAGGAGAGGAGAGAGGGGGAGTAAGAAAAAGTTAGAAAAATTCTTTCCCGTACACATATTGAGAGCATGGCAGTTCACTTCCGACACGTAGCGAGTATAGTATCCGCTTTTCCGTCACGTAGTTTCTGCCTTTAGATAGTCACGAGGTCAGAACTCGTAGTAACTAGTCGTGACTATTGATGGCAACCAGCGAGCATTGGTCACCGATCGGGTTTTAACTCTCGATCGTTAATATAACTTTAAAATATATATATATATATATTTTTTTTAATAAACAAAAACGATACTTTAATTACGTATGTGCGCGCGTGTGTATATATATATATATATATATATATATATACATACATATATTTACAAAAAGAGAGAGAAAGAGAGAAATCAGATTTCTAACAGTATTTATTTTTAGGTATAAAGCTGTATAGCATGCGTTGGACGCATTCAAGGTCGACCAAGAGAACTGGAGCATGTTACGAGGACTTCTGATAAGCGTTGCAAACTTGCCGTAATTATTCGAGGCCGTTTCTTTACTTGCTCGTTGAAAAGAAAGCTTGTTTTTTCTTTCTTTTTTGTTTTCTTTTCTTTTTCTCTTTTATCGTACACGAACGCGAATATAACTCGCGGAGATTGTTAACGATCGTTCTTTTCCTTTTCCTTGTTTTTTTTTTTTTTTCGTTTTCCTTTTTTTCTTCGAGATTTTAGAAATTTTCGCGAATCGTTCGAAAATTCGTAAACCGATGGAGTATATGGTTACGTTTCGTTGTTTTACCTTTCTTACGATACGTCTCATGTGCTCTAAGCTTTTCATTACGAACAATTTCGCGCGTTTTATAGAGCCACACACGGTCATGGGAAATAACAACGATTATATCTTATCGATCGATCGTGATCAAAAAGAACGATGAATCTTCTCTCGAGTTATTTTTTCTTTTTTTTTTTTTTCTTTTCCCTTTTCTCTTTCCAAGTTCTTACGGTTTCACGATTGTAATTCGACGACGTAAAAGAAATCGACGGAAGTCGCATTAATTTGTATTGTTCT
>OU964973.1:5269498-5309498 GCA_918808275.2 Dolichovespula sylvestris | reverse complement strand
CAGGCGATAAGCCTCTCGATGGTTGTTGCTGAATTTGATGTCTTTCGGGACTTCTGGGTAACCTTGGTAATGTCAGGCTCGTACCGGTGGTCTCCATGTCAGGGAAATAATGACTTTCCTCCGTACCAGCGCCCCAATCGTCGTCTGTAAATTAATCGATCGATTATTTAATCGTCCCTGCGTCGCTAATTTAAACGTTTCGTTTAAACGAATTTGATGATTCGAGGTCAAACCTGTGGTAAGACGAAGAAAAAGTTTGGTGAAAAGATCGTATAACGAATCTTTTCCTTCGAGGTATTAGAAACTCTTTGGGTACACACACACGCGCGCGCGTTACACGTGTATATATATATATATATATATATATATATATACATATACATGCATGCACGCGTAAATATCGAGGAGAGGCATGATACAAACGTTCCCAGATAAAATCTCTAGCATCTCGGTCAGTGAGGTGATTCGAGAAAACGCGAGTCAAGGCAAATCGGTCGTGTTGAATTCTGTAAAGAGGAATCCGAGAGAGGTCGCGAAAAGATTTCAAGTGTGGACAGGGAATGAAATGAGAGACAGATAGAGATAGAGATAGAGAAAGAGAAAGAGAGGTTGAAGACGACCATGTCCTTTTCTTATTTTTCTTCTTTATCTTCTTCTTCGTCTTCTTCTTCTTCTTCTTCTTCTTCTTCTTCTTCTTCTTTGAGTTTCTCAATAAGACACGAAGAAGGCTAAAGAAAGCCCGAGGCTATGGGCCGAGAATGCGGAACTTCATGTTTGGCCTCCCACGAGCTCGATTTACGTACGAATTTTCTTGGATTTCACATTAGTCCTGGTCAACGTTATAGAAAAGTACAGTGTATCATAGTTATTATGGTCTTCGCCGTCATTATTATCATCATGGTCATCGTCTTTGGCGTCTTTGGCGTCGTCGTCGTCATCGTCGTCATCATTATTGGCGTCGTCGTCATCGTTAGATGTATCGTAATCGTCCTCTCATCTGGTCATTACTATCATCGTCTGCCAACGACCTCGCTTCTTTCTTCATGCCGTATAGTCTTACTCTCAAACGCACCTCGAAACTACTCTTTTGCGCAATAATCTCTAACATAGAGAAAGATAGATAGATGTATAGATAGATAGATAGATAGAGAGAGAGAGAGAGAGAGAGAGAGAGAGAGAGAGTTGGAGTGCCGTTACCATACTAAGTTCTTAGTGTTAAAGGTTGCCGAGTCGATTGACTAACACATCTTCTCAATATCAGGATGAAACTGGGATAAGCGTCGTATGCTTTCATCTTGTCTCTATATAAATTTCATTTACATTCCTTCCTACGAATGAACTAAAACGAATGATTTCTTTTTTATATATGCGTGAGCGTGATCGAAGAAAAATTAATAGTAACGAAAAAGAAACTTTTATTATACTATTTAAAAAAAAAAAAAAAAAAAAAAAAAAGAAGAAAAAAGAATCGACCTAATCGGTGGCAGTGAAAAAAAAAAAAAAAAAAGACGAAAGAAAGAAAAAGAGAAAAAAAAAAAGAAAAAAAGAGCCAAAACTCTCATCGTCCAATCGCTCGAATTTGTCCAACACATTTTCTTTCCTTTCTCTTTCTTTTTTTTTTTTTTTTCAATTCTTCCTTTATTTCTTTTTATTTTTATTTATATTTTCAATCAATCTCCAACGATGCATACCATTGTTGTTCCCTCCGCATTATCGTTAATTCATTCTCGAACGTTGTTTTATTTTTTTTTTTTTTTTATATATTATTATCATTATCGTTATTATCCCTTTTGCAAGCGATACGCGAGCAAGTGTTTCTCTTTCGAAGGAGAAGAAGAAGAAGAAGAAGAAGAAGAAGAGGTGGAGGAGAAAGAGAAGGAACGGTACCGGAATGGTAATGCGGAATCGATTTCACGGCGAGCTACCTCCGTGCGACGTAATAATTTAATCGAGGTGCCTCCGGAGGAGCGGGACAATTCCTCGCATGGAATCTAGGCAACGCGATGGTTTCACGCGACTTACCTATTACGTATCCACCGATACGTACGCAAATTGCCCGTATAATTTATTCGACTCGAGAAGTATACCGGTCGAGTATACTTATCGCTACCTACAATCATGATTTGTATTCAATTAATAGGGGGGGTGGGGGAAAGGGGCGGAGGAGGAGGGCCTGGAAAGAAGAATGGTTGACATTGGAAAGCTTCATTTTGATCTACATCGATCTGAAAAGGAGAGCGCGATTTTTGTGAAGAAAGAAAAAGAATCGAAAAAAGAACAGAAAGAAAGAATAAACGTCGTAGCGTCGTAACGCCTTATGGATTCTACGAGTATAGTTTTCGTTAATGAGAAAATCTTAGATATTTCATCGCGATTAGGATCGGTACATAATGACGATGACGATGTTGATGTTGACGATGATGATGGGGTCTTTGCTTAACGAACGAGTGACTAATGATAGATGAAAGACTCTCTCTATGAATATTTTTGACGATTGGAATTCTCGCGTTAAATGAGGGGGGAGGGGTGGACCCAGAAATCCAGAAATCTCGTCGTTAGTGGAATCGAACGACGACCTTGAACGTTCACAATCAAAAAGGCAAAAGGGTTAGAGAAAAATTAGAAAGAAAAATAATATGGATACAAGTCGAACGATCCGCGCGAATCTTATTGTCATCGAAGCGCGAATTTGAAGATTCGACGTACGCTTCGGATCGATAGAGATAGAATGGTTAGAGGGGAGGTGGGCAAGGGGGAGGTAGGATACGCGTGCAAATGTCAAATGTCATATGAAATGTGTATATATAGGCGTAGGATTATTTTCGGAGAATTAACATTTGACGTTTGTATTATAATCGATGGCACGAGTCGTCGATCCAATGCTGGTTCGTTTTTGCGGTCGAGTAAAAGCCCTGGAATCGAGATACATGTGCCCGTAGGCCGGTACCTGTCGCTGACACGACGTCCTAACGGTACACCTTCCACTGTAACAGGTGCCCAAGCTTGGTGGTACTCTCTCTCTCTCTCTCTCTCTCTCTCTCTCTCTCTCTCTCTCTCTTTCTTTCTTTTCATCTCGTACCATCGCACGTATGCACATATATACTTAAACACCGAAGTAGATCCGATGTTAAGTTGTCGCTCCTTTTTCTTTTTCGTTGTTGGGGTCCTTTTTCATTTCATTTTATTTTATTTCATTTTCTTTTCTTCTTTTTTTTTCTTTTTTATTTTTCTCTTTTTGCTTCTTCCTCTTCTTCTTCTTCTTCTTCTTCTCTTTATCATCGAGAAGCGATATTGGGTCAGTCGTCCGTTGAGGAAAAAAAAAAGGACATGTTTGAAAAAGGAAAGAAAGAGAAAAGGAAATCGTCCGTCTCTTTTAATTTTCATCTCGTTCATGTATATATATATATATATATATATATATATATATATATATATATATATATATATTAAGGATCATTAATTAACGGGTCGACGTTCGGTTCGCTTTTATATTTGTTAATTAGAAAGAAACGCTTGAATTATAATAAACATATCAATTTTCTAAACACGTCGCATTAAAACTGAAAAAGGATATCGCACCGTTCGTTCATTTCCGTTAGAACGTCGATTCGAAGGATGAAGAGGAAGAGAAGGAGGAGGAGGAGGAGGAGGAGGAAGAAGGAAAGGAAGATGAGAGAATGAAAAAGAAAAAAAGAGAAAAAAGAAAAAACAAAGAACAAAATATCAAGCACGTAAGTGCCCGCCGACACACCATCGGATTTTCGAGGTGGCTAAAGAAATTGGGTTATGGGGTCGACCGACTCGCTTCTGCCCGGTTTTCTACGAGAGCCGATAAGAGATTCGTGCGCGGACACACCTGCCGAGCGAATAGAAAGCGTCCAAATTTCAGCCTTTTCAAACTCGAGAATTCCTCCGTTCTAACGACGAAACGAATTCGACATTTTTTTTCCGAAAGAAAGAAAGAACGAAAAAAAAAAAAAGGAAAGAGAAACTCGAAAAAATTCGACGATAATAGCGATGACTAACGACCGAGCCAAAGATTTCGGCTAGATAACCGGCGATAAGAGAAAGAAAAAAAGAAACGAAATGAAATGAAGAGGGGAGAAACAAAAAATATTCGATCCCTAGCGTCACGAGTGACGAGGTGTTGAGTGATAAGAAAGTACGGGACGAAGTTACGAGTCTGAAAGCTTGTTTGATTCCTAACGAACTCTCTCATACCATTTCCCATGGATTAATTATAAAAAAAAAAAAAAAATTGTTCTATAGATTCTCGCCAATTTCCTGTTGGTGATCCGCAAAAAGAAGTAATAAAAGAAGAGAAAATAGAAAGAGACAGAGAGAGAGAGAGAGAGAGAGAGAGAGAGAGAGAGAGAAATAAGAAGAAACTTTCACTTTCCATTTAGCAAGATCTAACCACGGTAGCCGTCATGATTATCCTCTCTATATTACGATGCGTTAGCTCGATGCGTTCGATACGATACGATCGATCGTTGAATCGATCTATCGATCCGATTGACGACTTTCCACGAGTATATTCTAAACACGCAAGAGAGTTACTACGACCGCATAAGCGTATTCACAAGAGTGCATTGAACCGTCGATGCAGAGAGGCCTGGATTTCCATAGAAATCGTTCTTACCGGCTAATATTAGAACCACAAGGGACAGAGAGAAAGAGAAAGAGAAAGAGAAAGAGAATGAGAAAGATAGAGATACTTTAGAAATCGACTTGGAGAGTTGTTCGCTTACCGGATGAGGAATCTCTCGAAGGTCTCGAAGGTCTCGGACCTAAGGGATGATGAGATTGATACGGTGGTGGAGTGGCCGCACTGTCCGATCCGATTCCACTGCTCGCCGCGCTTCTTGTACCACCTCGATCGACGGCCGTGCTACCACCGACTATGGTCTGGTTTAGGCAACGCCTAAATTCGATCCCGGCCAAGTTACCGCGATGCCTGTGAACCGTGTCGTAGTCGCGGGGTGGTAACAATATTGGTCCGACATCGTTCTCACCGGAATTTCCACGGCCTAGGATTTGAGAATGGACCGGGCGAAGGTCATCGTTACACTGGTCTCTCTCTCTCTCTCTTTATATATATATAGATATAAATATATATTTCGTTCGGATTCAACATTTCTTTCGGCACCTTACCTAATTTCGCTCTCAGCTCGGCCGCCAATGACTCGTAGATCGTCGTCGTTTGTATCGGATCATGTTTGAGCTCACCGCTACCTTCGGATGATTCGGATTCTCTCGTACTCCGACCATCGCTCCCCAAATTACTACGGATCCTACCCTCGCCTGTCGATCCTACCCTTGCCAAATTGTCCGTTTGCGACGCCAATGCCTTCAATTGTCCGCCCAACAATTCGGCTGTCTCGACCGAGTCGCATCTGGTCGAACGGAAAGTTTCGATAACGGTACGTTTCGTACGTTTCAATGGTACATTATTATTATTATTATTATTAATTGTTGTAATGAAATCACATAATTGTAAGCCCAATGGTTAATTGGAATTGACAAAACTGGGCCAGATTTTCCATAACAAATGACGTTTTATCTCGGGGAAACCTAACGACGCCTTTGATCTTTTGATACATTAATCCGTGAGAATATGAGAGAGTTAGGTGGATTTCCTCGTCGTCGGGATATAATGAAAAATACTTTTAAACAGCTCGTTATAATAATAAGATGAGGAGGAGGAGGAGGAGGATAATTAAGTAAGCCGACGACCTATAATCCGTAAGATCGAGCCGACGAACGAACGAATCGACCTCCATCTTCGGAGGATGAACCTTCTTTTTTTTTTTGCTTATCCTCCATACTATTAACAACAACAACAACAACAACAACAACAACAATAATAATAATAATAATAATAATTAAAAAAAAAGAGCAGAAAATAAAAAGGAACGTGAATTTATGATCGTGAATATGAGTGAGGATAGAAAAAGCTACATACATAATAATCGGAAACATTAAGGAACGATTAATAAGGGATAATAGGATAGAATGTAAGAATAAAAAATAAAAATAAAGACCTATACGCATGAACATGAACTGGATTGTTGGTGGCGGGATTTGGTAAGAGCAAGGTCGCTGCGACGATGTCCTCTCGTTGAACAGCAGCCAATACGGCATGACCCGGTACCAAATGTTTAACGGCTGATCTGGTTGAACCACCAGGGTGGACAGTTTGAATGATCTTCAGGCCCTTGCTGCTCACCTGTCGAGTACGATAATGATATTATTATTAATCGAGAAGGATATCGATTAACGTTCGTTTAACGGGCCACGTGTGAAACGATTAAAGTTTAACATTTCATCAACGGTATCCTCTCTATCGATTTTTTCATCAAAGATAGACAGACGTTTATATATGTATATATATATATATGTTTTTCAATGTTATTCCTCGGATGACGTAAGGCGTGTTAATCTTATTCGATCTATGATATAGGTATTATGAATCTAATAACGTGGAATAACTCTTTTTTCTTCTTTTTTTCTTTTTTTCTTTACTTATCTAATCGGACGTTCGATCGTAATTACGATAAAAAGAAAAATATAGATAGATAACTATATAGGTATATATAAGTAGGCACGCGTACGTTGAAATGATTATTTACTAGTATGACACGGTGACGTTTCAATCATATTTGATAACTTAATTTTATTAAACTAAAATAATGTCTTTTTTTCTTCTTCATCTTCTTCTTCTTCTTCTTATTATTATTATTATTATTATTCTCATTCAGATATCTCATCGGACGTTCGATTATAAATTACGATCAAAATATGTCTATATACAGGGTGGGGGGAGGGGCATTTAAATAAAGGAATGATTCAACGTACGTCTATTATAACAGGCAAAGGGGGTATGGATCGTCAAATGTAATTATCTCTTACACTTATCTCGGCTGAAAAAAAAAGGCAAAACATGAAAATCTCGTAAGACTGGTCTCTTACGTTTTGTTTCTTACGGTGACACGCGTGGCATTGTTCGAGATAGCGGAAACGCGAACGACGTAATTACTACATCTCGCTCGACGATTACGTGCGATCCTCGTTTAAAAGGCCAAAAGAGAGAGAGAGAGAGAGAAGGATGAAGACTGAGATAGGGGGTAATAACTAGAGAGAGAGAGAGAGAAGAACACTTTCAGAAAGGAGGCGTCATCTTAGCACATTCTTCGACCACTTAAAGCAAACAAACCCAAGCGCAATTAACGAGCCTGTTGGTATTATATCATCATTTTTGATAACATTGCCATTGCTTCGGGGATTTAGGTAAATTTTGAGCGCATAAGTATGACCCTCCTACATCTTATTCGACGATGTTTTTAAGGCTTTCTCTTTACGACAGGCTTGTAATTACACTTGCACAATAATTAGGCGGATCACTCGCCTCTATTATTTCACAAAAATAATAACGATAATGATAATAATAATGATCTCATTCTATTCTTTTCCGCGACACGTACAGCGCAACAGTGTTTCGCGTTCCATGGATACGTCCCAGGAATAATTTTGTATAATAACAATTTAACGTTTTTTTTTCTTTTTTTTTTCTTTTTTATATTTCGTTTTCTAAATCCATCCACCAAATAATTCGACAAGATTTAACTTGAAATTAGATCGCTTTCGTGATAATAAATTTATTGATATTACACGTATATTTATATATATATATATATATATATATATATATATTTATCTCTCTTTTTAATTTAAAGTCAATATAAATAGCTGCGCTAATTATATTTCATCTAATGTATAAAGTTAACTCGCTA
Organism: Dolichovespula sylvestris; assembly: GCA_918808275.2. Taxonomy (NCBI): domain Eukaryota; kingdom Metazoa; phylum Arthropoda; class Insecta; order Hymenoptera; family Vespidae; genus Dolichovespula; species Dolichovespula sylvestris. The sequence goes on along the minus strand of OU964973.1, from coordinate 5,301,705 downwards.
TTATAAAATTAGATTCGTTTATGTTGTACTTCATTCTTCGCACGTTTTACACGTTTTACAAGTTTTCTTTGCCCTTTCTTAAAGGATTACGACGATTTCAAATCGCCCGCGCTAACTCGTAACTACTTGAGGAGAGAGAAAGAAACTACTAAGAATGAAAGAATGAAAGAATGAAAGAAAGAAAGAATGAAAGAATTTCGCATGCCGTTTCTCTTTTCCCATATCGAAGAAGCCTCGTTTCATTCGCCGTATGGAAGATTCGGGTCAATGAATTCGTTATATATTAATTCTTCATAATTCATTCGCATAAATTAATCGTGTAGGTGTTCGCATCGAGTGGCAAGGTCCTTCCCACGTATCCATGACGTTTCATAGATAGATTAAATCATTGGATTGGATAATTGCCATCGTTTTTTATTCTTTTATTTATTTATTTATTTATTTATTTATTTATTTATTTATTTATTTATTTTTTCAATATCTCTCTCTCTCTCTCTCTCTCTCTCTTTCTCTCCTTAATCTCCATTTTTAATTCCAACCGCTTATCAATATTAAACAGAGAAACTATGTGTTTCCATAGATTTGTAGTTTTCGATGGAAAAAAGCTAAGCAATAAAATAGGAATGTGACGTCGGAGAATATAATCCTCTCTCTCTCTCTCTCTCTCTCTCTCTCTCTCTCTCTCTCTCTCTCTCTCTCTCTCTCCCGACTCATGTCTAATTTCCAATTTCACCTCCCCTCCCCCCCCCTCCCGCCCCGTACCCTCCCACTCTCTATGAAAATTTGAATGTTTCGGACGGATTCGTTTCCGACATGGGGGGGAGAGAGGGTAACGGGAGAGGGGGTGGGGACGGGGGAAGGGGAGAAAAGAGAAAACGAGACGAGGAAGATAGGAACGAAGCCGAGAACTGAGAATTATTTTTGTTTCGATCGACATTCCTTCCCTATCTTCATTTCTAATTTCATCCCTCGTACAGATTCGAGAATATCTCGATTGGATTAGTTTTTTCTGTTTTCCTTTTTCTTTTTTTTTTCTTTTTTCGCCTTTTGATTAAAAAATAACACGGCGATTTGAAGGAGTATCCGGTTTGTCGCCGGTTCTGTAGTCGTAAAGAAGCGAATTTTACGATATATTTCGTGTCTAATTTTGTCTAAAGGGGGGAAAAAAAAAAAAAAAAAAAAAAAGAAAGGAAGAGAAAGGAAAAGAAAAGAAAAATAACCAAAACCAAAGAGAACAAAAATGGTGGGTACAAGCGCGCGAGAGGAGATCATAGAAAGAAAAAAAAAAAAAAAAGAAAAAAGAAATGGACGTAGAAACTTCGCACGGCTTATCGCGTCGTCGATGAACAAACACCGTCATGTCTTAGAATATTTTTCGGACGGTAAGGCGCCAAAACCGGATCTCGAAATGGTGGTAGCGCTCACCTGTAATGTGACCTTGAAAGGTTCTTGAAGCCGTTCTCGTTCGAGCAGGTAAGCTATGGCACCGGGCATCGCGTCCACACCCTTGGCCTCCCTCGCACCGAGATACCAAACGTAGTACGAGCTCTTCTTGACATCCTTGCTACCCCTCAGACGTAGGGCCATTACTCGCACTGATCTCAACGGGACGAAGCGGGAACAAAAACGAGAACCCAAAAAAAAAAAAAATAAAAAAATAAAAAAAAAATAAAAAAACGAAAGACGATATTTCTTCCCTCGCGAAGAACGTCCTCCCCTACCCCCCACCATCACCACCCCCTCTCCCCGTTATCTTTCTCCAAATCGATTGTGTATTCTTTCCAAAGAAATGTTTTTTTTTTCCTTTCTTCTTAAAGAAGTTTCGATGAAAGCTTCGATCGTATCTTAACGTCCGATTCGATTGATATTCTCTCTGATCGTTTCTCTCTCTCTCTCTCTCTCTCTCTCTCTCTCTCTCTCTCTCTCTTTCTCTTAAGAAGAATTTCAAAGGAGATTTCGTCGGACGTTAGGGTCTAAATTAGATTAGAATTTTTTCAAAAACAAGAATTTGAATGGACTGCGATCGTACGTGTTAGTTTTCGGTTCGATCGAATAAACGCTTCTAAGGCGAGATATTCGTTCGTAATCTATTTTTTCTTTTTTTTTTTCAGAAGAAAGAAAGAAAGAAAGAAAGAAATAGAAAAAAAAAAAGACAAAAAACTTTGGAAGGGAGTCATCGGTGCATGGATGAAAATAACGATTGACTCTCCGTGATTGTATATCGATCTTTCAACGATTCGATGCATTTTAATTCAGTAATTCTGAGAAATCCACGAGTAATTCCATCGGAAGGATTATAACCCCGTAACGAATGACAATGCAATACGATTCTGTTCAACTTGGTACGATCTCTCGATTGGTAACGCTCCACTACTAATTCGATTTTATTCGCTCCAGATAGGACGAACGGCGAGAGGGTGATGAAAATAAATAAAAGAGAAAAAAAAAGGGAGAAAGAAAGAAATAAAGAAAGGATTGAAGAAAGGAAAGGAATGGATTGGGATGGGATGGGATGGGATGGGATGGATTGGAAAGAAGTTAACACGGAGAAGAAGGAATTTTTGAGAAAAATGAAGCTTTTACCGGGTCCTCTGAACGCGCCGGCGCTGTTGCTCTCTTACCCGTTTAACGTCTACCTTCCCTCTCTTTCTTTCTCCTCAACTGCTTCCTCGATTACTTTCACGCTTAAACCCGTTTCCACGGGACACGTTATCCATCTTTGCGCATTGAATCGATTCTCTCAGTATCAGAAGACACCAAAAATTATTTGTCCTAACGGCGATTTTAAAACACAATACGAGTGGATAAAGAAGAAGGATTCAATTTTTCTTTTATTTTTTTTTTTGCCCCCGTCTCGATCGAATATCACGAGTTTTATATTTTAAAAAAGGAAGAAAGAAAAATAACGAAATAAGAAAAACTAACTGGTCCGTCGTCACTGTAGTAGAAAAGACTCGGGAAAAGAAAAAGAAAAAGAAAAGAAGAGAAAGAAATCGAAGGGAATATGAAGTAATGGTGATTTCAACGAATGGCACAGTCAAAGAGAGAGAGAGAGAGAGAGAGAAGATAAGAAAAGAAAAGAAAGACTCGTCTTGATCGTCTCGTTAGCCTTCACCGAACACTTCGATCTAGACTCACCTTAATAAATGATCGTACGAATGCACCTTCTCTCTCTCTCTCTCTCTCTCTCTCTCTCTCTCTCTCTCTCTCTCTCCTTTTTTTTCCTCTGTTTTCTTGCACTCACAAAAACGTATAGATATACGTATATATCTACGTATCCACATATACGTATATATCTATATATGTATATACACACACGTAGAAAAGAGAAAGAGAAGGAGCACAACTGGTCTGTGCACGATGCACCTCGCGAAAACCGTGTGTAAGGCCGTCCTTACGGTATAACCGAGCCTAAACTAAACGTGAGCACGGCGTCTGAGGTTTACGAGCTACGTACGAGGCACCATCCTATGGTATGGGAGTAAAGAGAGAGAGAGAGAGAGAGAGAGAGAGAGAGAGAACGAGAGAAAGAGAAAGAAAGAGAGTGAGATGGTGAACTCGGAATGGAGTGGAGGGGTGACGGAGGGCGGCAGGAGGGAGGGGGTAGAATCGAGCGAGCAAGAAAGAAAGACAGAGACGGAGACGGACGGAGAACTCGAGAGTAGTCTCGTCTGACAGCTGCACAGTTCTGACTACTTTTCCACGTTGGTTCGCCAACTTGCTTCGAAACTCGGCGCGAGCAATGGCCGAGCAATAACAAATAACAGCGGGAACGACAGGAAAACCGGGGCAGGGCCGTTCGAAAGAATGGTGAAAGAACTTTAAAAGTTTGGCAGGAGAACGAAAAAAAAAAAAAAAGAACGAAATCGACGAACGTTATTGGAATAACGGTTGGTGGAGAGGAGAGAGAGAGAGAGAGAGAGAGAGAGAGAGAGAGAGAGAGAGAGAGGATGTTGTCCAGATGATGTTGTTCTCCTTCTCTATCTCTATCTCTCTCTCTCTCTTTCTCTTTCTCTTTCTCTTCTATTTCTTTCTTTCTTTCTCTCACACACTCATTTTCTTTCTTTCTTCCTTCGTTTTTGTATTTGTATTTTGTGATCAGAATTAAAAAAAAAAAAGAAAAAAAAAAAGAGAGAGAGAGAAAAACAAATAAAAGTAATAATTTCTATCGACTGACTGTCCCAGACACCATGAAAGATGAACTACAATACTAACGCGTAACGCGTAAAAGCGTAGGACACGAAACACGAGTCTCCCGACTGAAGAGCAACAGCAGCAACCAACGGCCACGACGGCTTCCTCCTCTCCATTCGGTACCTCACTCACTGTTGAATCCTCCTCCTCCTCCTCCTTCTCCTCCTTCTCTTCCTCCTTCTCCTTCTCCTCCTCCTCCTCCTTCTTCTTCTTCTTCTTCTTCTCTAACTCCTACTACTCTTCTCTTTCTCTCGACTTCGCCACACCTTCGCCACGATCGGTTCTTGATCGACGTCGTACCACGTGAAAGAGAGAGAGAGAGAGAGAGAGAGAGAGAGAGAGAGACCGGTCGAGTTCCAACCGGCGCCTTCAGATGGATTCTGTCCTGAATTCGAGTAGTCCGAAGCTCTCTCGCCTTTCCAGGTACCTTCTCCTTCTCTATCCCTCTCCTTTCTTTCTTTCTATCTTTCTATCTTCCTTTCTTTCTTTCGTTGCATTCCCTCAGACCCCTTTCTTCGTCAGAAAGAGATAAAGGAGAGTCAGTTCTCTATCTGTCCTTCTTATTCACCATACTACTCCCCACTCTAAAAAGAGAGAGGAAGAAAAAGTGATGTTGCACTTGCGTCTCTCTCTCTCTCTCTCTCTCTCTCTCTCTCTCTCTCTTTCTCTTTCTCTTTCTCTTTTTATTCACCACATATCCCCTCTTTATTTCGAAAAGAAAGAGGAAGAAAAGCTTATGTTCTTCGTTCTCTGTCCCTTCTCTCTCTCTCTCTCTCTCTCTCTTTCTTTCTTTCGTATCTCGAGCCCTCCCTCCTTCTCTTTGTCATCAGAAAGAGATACAATATTCAGGCTTGTTCCTCTTCATCTCCATCTCTATCTCTCTCTATCCTTCTATCTTTCTTACTCCCTCTATACTCCCCCCCACCCCAATCTCCATGAAAAAGAGACCCACTTGCTCTTCTTCATCCATCCTATTCCTTCTAACCAACACTGTCCCTTCTCTCTCTCTCTCTCTCTCTCTCTCTCTCTCTCTCTCTCATTCAACCTCCTTCCCCTCTTTCAAATGGCTCACCGACCAACTGCTCCCTACCTGGTACCTTACAACCAACCTTCCTTCCCCTCTACCATCACCACCATTACCACCACCTCGACCACCATCACCACCACTACTCTTAGCTTGGCAAGAGGACGTAGGTTCGTTCTAAAGGCCTTCGCACACTGGATCCAATCGCTACTCTGACTGGTCCAACGAGAAAGTCAAGCGGAGATTGTGCGCCGAGCGTGTTACCGGATTGGCATTTAAACGCCATACGAGACTAACTTTCCTACAATCAAATGGCAGCCTTGCGTCCTATTCATATATTGGCTCTCCTCTTCTTAATTTCGAATCGAGATTACCGACTAAAGTTTCCTGTCGTTATTATTGTTCTTCGGAAACCTAATGGATTACTATAATGACGACGACGACGACGACGACGACGACGACGACGACGTTGATGATGATGATGATGATGGTAATGATGATGATGACGGAGACGACGATGATGATTATGAATAACATTGAATTTCACTTTTAAAATCAATCAAACGACAGCTTGGTAATACCTGGCAATGGCTTAGCCGATAAATCAAGTTAGGCTGATGTGCGAAAACCTTAAAACTCTAGCAGGTAGAAAAAGGTTCGTTCGTATTAACGAACGGCAGAAAGCAAACGATTCCCTCGGTGAACGCGGTTAAACGCGTCATCCTTGTCCTTCCCCTCCCCCCCCCCCCTCTCTCTCTCTCTATCTATCTATCTCTATCTATCTATCTATCTATCTCTATCTTTTTGGAGAACTACGTCGATCCTTGTTACTCTACAGGCAAACCTTTCTTCGCCGGTCTCACTTCGACTCCTTCACCACCTTCTTACACTTCTCCCACCACAAAATTTTCTCGGATAGGGTCTCTTCCCTCCCCCCCCCCCCCCCCCCCCCCCACCCCCTCCGCCGCCTACGCGGCACATACAGAGACTCTCTGCGTGTACGGTTGCGGCTCCTCGACGCCAGGTGTATCTACCCGGTGTACTCGATAATAATAAAACTCGGTACGAAACGCGAAAACTTCGATCATTTGTCGTCTCGTCAAACGATCGAGATTTTCTTTCTTTTTTTTGGTTTTTTTTTTTTTTTTTTTTTCTTTCTTTCTTTCTTTATTCGATCGTCCTTCACGATCTCCCGATTGGTTTTGGCTCGAATCAATCGATGACATTTTAAAATTATTTTCAACGATCAATTCGTTCGTTCGTTCGTTCGTTCACCTTCAACAACGTCCGATCGCGAACATACCGTTTCTACTTTGATTCGCTTCAACCCCCCACCCCACCCCCTCAACCCCTTCCATCGTACGACTTACGCGATCGAAGTCTGATCGAACGATGCGAATTCTACTTATTATCATCAGCTTGAGCCCTCGCGAGGTCCGATCGTAATCGATCATTTCCACTTGCTTATATAAATACCATCGCGTCGGATGGATTAACGACGACTCGTTTCGAAAGATCGTATAAAATAACTCGTAAAATAATTCATAAACGTAAAAACCGACGTTAAGAGCTCTTTTCCTATCACAATTTTCCATTTGTCAGGGCTAACAACACTCGCGCCGAACTTTCGCAATAATTTATATCTTCTCATACGTCAAAGTTCACGAATCATCGTTCCATTAAAATACGAACGACGATATCGTTAAGTTTTTGTCATCGCATTCGTCAAATCTATAAGAGATGGTCACCCGTTGTGTGGTTATGGACTAACTACCATCCGACAAAAGCAGGTTGCATGTGCGCCCCGTCGTCGAGACGCACGACTTTTGCCGTCAGAAAACACAAATGCTAAACAGATGCGCTAAGTATTGTTCGACTCAGCTGTTTAGGATTCGCACGTACTTCGTAAGAATCTATCGGTCTCTCTCTCTCTCTCTCTTTTTCTCGTATACTAAGATAGAAAGAAAAAAATTAAATAAATAAGAATATAAATAATAAGGATTATTTTTATACTTGAGAAATTCGTAGGATCAATTATTAATTGATTATTTGATCGATCGATCGATTAATTATTTCATTAATTATTTATTATTTATTCCTATACCTGCTTGAACAAAGAAATTCAAAGTTCAATGATCCCGCAATCGTTATCGATCGTTTGTCATTTTTCTTTATCTCTTTTCTTCGCTTCTCTTCTTCCTTTTTCATTTTACCGATCTTACCCACGATTCGTCCCATACTCGGATAATTAATTAATTAATTAATTAACAAATGTACCCATGGAAATTCGTGGCGTTTATAAGCGCAACGAGTAGAGTAGTTAACGGTTTGCAATTGCATCGTGACGAGTACGTTTTGCATGAAGGAAAAGAAAAAGATAAAAAAAGAGTTTTTCTTTTTCTTTTTTTTCTTTTTTTTTTTTTTTTTTTAATAGGAGATGAGCCAGATGGTATTTTTTTCTCCTTTTTCTTTTCAACTCTCCTCGTAGGATACTTTTGAGATTAAGTCATATTTATCGTTGGTAATTATCGTTTGAAAGAGATATGCAGAGACCTCTTTTATGCGTTTCTTTATTTTCTTTTTTTTGTTTTGTTTTATTTTTATGATCTTTAGAAGAGACTTAGTCATGTAAAAAAAAAAAAAAAAAAAAGAGAAAAAGAAAGAAAAAGTATGAGCAAACGTGCGTGTGGTGGTGGGGTTCCTTAGTCCTCTTGTGCGTATGCCAAAGGAAGTGGGGAAACTAATCAAAGTAACGGTTCGTCCCGATTAGACAGCCAATACGCTCTGAAACTCATGGAAATGACTTTACGTAATTCCACGTAACGTTTTTGCAAAGTCTAATAGCCGTGCAATGTCCCGAGAAAAGACACGGGGAAAACAGGAAGAGCATGTGAAAGAGAATTGCCCAAGCAAAAGGAAGAGATTTGTTTCGGAAACTTTGTCGAAGCTATTTAGACAGCCTGTTGTTGGGTGAACTTAAAGAAAAGAAAAAAAAAAAAAAAAAAAAAAAAACAAAGAAAACAGAAAAACATTGAATAATCTTCACTTCGATCGAATCGCGTCGCAGACACCCGCTCTATTTTTATTAGCACGCGTCGTTTAAAGGTTTTCATTTCGTTTTTTCTTTTCTTTTCTCTCTCTCTTCTTTCTCTTTCCTTTTTCGTTTCGTAGAAGCGGTATGGTGGATTAAAATCGATAATAATTTCTAATCGTTGATCGATGACCAGCATATTCTATATAACTAGTTGGATGAGTGTTTTTATCTAACTTTGATTATCAGTCTTTTTTTTTTTTTTTTTTTGGTTTATTTTGATCGTTCAATCCTCGCCATCATCGACTCATCTAAATTTGTAAAATAAGATTTAACAGATAATTTTAATTTTATCTTGGATGTCAATACAGAGAAAGAGAGAGAGAGAGAGAGAGAGAGAGAGAGAGAGAGAGAGATTCCTTTCACGTGATTAAATGTCGAGGAAATTTTTTCTAGCTTGGTTATATATCGAGGAGGATGTAGAAAGTCACGAGATGATGATGTAACGTTAAAACATAGATATTAATGCACTATGGCATCCCGAGTACTAACTCCATACTCTCTCGACTCAGCAAATATTATATGTAATATACTATAGTAATTCGAATGTATATATATATATATATATATATATATATATATATATATATATATATATATGGTGAGAATGTTCCAAGCGATCAGATTTATCGATGGTCTATATGGTGTGTGTGTGTGTGTGTATGTGTTTAACTCTTACTTTCAAAGTCAACGTACTTGTACTTGCGATCTGTGTTTTGCGGCCGATAAGAATTTTCTTTTGCCAATTGCAAACCACAAACTAGATATATTGACCAATTCGTGATTGATCATACGTTTCATATTACCATTTTACTCTTATTAGTATTCAGTATTTATGATACTGTACACACACACACACACACACACACATAAAACGCACTTATTTAGTTTTTATTTTGTTTATAATAATTTACAAAGAAAGAAACGACACGAATTGGAAATATTCTTTATAATAATTTCCATGAACATTATTTCCATGAACAATATTTCCATAACATTATTATACACCTATAATATCGCACAATATAATTCTTTAATCTCTTTTAAAATAAGAGAAAATAATAACGATGCAATTAGCATAAACCATGGCGATAGATATAGACTTTAATGGATTCTAATTTTTATGTGAAAACCCGTAGGAGAGTAATGATATTTATAGAATGACATTGGTCGACATGTTAATTAACCGGTTAAGAAAAAAAAATTTTATTCTTTTTAATTATTCCCAGCAGAGAAAAAAGAGTAAGAATAATCCTTAATGACCATATGTCCCATGCGTAATAATCCTGGAAGATTAATAATACTTGCACTCTCGGTTATTAAACAATGTAATTATATTCACTTGTTTTCTTTCTTTCTTCCCTTTTTTTTTTTTTTAATCGTACGTATATAAATTATATATTTCAATAAGAGAGAGAGAGAGAGAGAGAGAGAGAGAGAGAGAGAAAGAGAGATTTCATTTTACCCTTGACATTTTGCCGATCTCATCAAGGTTACACATTATTGTGAGCGTGTATGTGTGTGTGCGTGTTTACATGACGTTCGTTAATACGTACCACGCAAGTTAGTTCCTGCTTCTCTCTCTTTCTCTAGCACAGTATTAAATGGGATACCAATGAGTCAGAAGCCGAAAATCCGGTAGTATTTCTATAATTTCGTATCGATTAAAAATATAAAATAACATAAAAATGATTTGAATCATATATATTTCTGTATATATGTATATATATATATATATATATATATATATATATATATTGTTTTTCTTTTTTTTTTTAATATAACATTTACGAATATACCTTCGTTTTGCAACAAGCTACGTGGTTAACCCGCTGCGAGGACGATAGAAATTGCTTTCCTTCTTTTAATCTTTGCGTTGGACTTAACTGTGCTGCACGACTTACAAAGGCACCAGAAATATAAAAATACTTAATGAATAAGATAATAATAATAATAATAATCATAATAATAATAGAGGCGGTTGCGTTTTCTTATAATTCCATGATGCCAATGATAAAATACAAAATAGGTTAAGCGTTACGCGTTTTCTTCTAAAAATAAATTTGGATAAAATCTTAAAGCTTCTATCGTATCGTCCCTGCACGCTCTTCCATATTTTTCCGTGACTAACAATCTTTCTCGTGCCAATAAAACGGATATACCCTCGGATCGTGCGAGCTCCTCGGCTGTCAACGAACCTCTTTCCTGTAACTACAATCGATTCGAATTATTACCATCGAGACTTTGGTTTTAATTTATATTAGATCTTCATATCGCATAGACAATCAATGTCGTACTTACCAAATCCGCTATAGAATCGGCAACTGCAAGATCATCGTGAGATCGAATTTGAAGAACCATAACGCCACTGTCAAAGACCCTTAGCACTATAGGCAACCCCAGCGACGCCAATTGTCTGCTTGCGTTTAATAAATCTTCCGGAGACAAAAGCTCCAATCCTCTGGCACGATTAACGCGACAGTAAACGTCGGTAAGTGCCATCATTCCGCCTACTTCCTGATTACACATCGATTATTGTTTTCTATATCTGTTTTACTTTTTTCTTTTTTTTGCCGATCATTAATTTACGATCATTAATGATAACGTTGGGATTTACCTTGATCGGTTCTTCTAGAATAAGCGTAAGCTGCATAGCCAATTGTTTGAAATATTCATTACTATTTTTGTAAGCGTCCCTCGTTACGGGATCATCGATACCTAGACTCATCAAATAAGACTTAAACCTAACAGTCTCATCCTCCGTTATGTCCCCTTGTCTCTCCTGCAATGTTCTTGAATTATTAATGTCAACTTTATAAATAAATCATTGAAAGTCACCCTTATTTTCGCGGAGATGGTTTTGGATATGGCCACCATATCTTTAGCCATTTCCATAAGCTTCTTAAGATCTTGGAATGCCATAGAAATACTCTCATCCGTCGCCTTTTGTTGTTCCTGAAGGCTCCTTTCAATACCAATGATACCAGTTCTTGGTTTTATCTGTGGCAATGGTTGTTTAGGTGTAAGACGCAAACTTTGAATATTCATATCCGTTAATTGATAAGGAATAGGAGGATCAGATTCCCAGGTTCTTTTTCTAAGTACATCTCTTAACTCTATTATAAAATTTGAATCTAGGCCCTCCTTAAATGACAATTTAATATAATTGAAGGCACTGTTCTCTGCCGGTCCAGGCATTTTATCTGAAATCATGCTAATTAATCGAATCAATATTATTAATATAAAATCCATGATAAATCGTTAATTTCTTTACCAGGAGAAGGTTCGGAGAGATGTAAAATAACTTTATTGTTACGTCTAAAAGAAAATGGACCTGGAGATTCCTCTTCGTGGAAAACTACGTATCTTAACGGTAATGAGAGGCAAGTGTTACCTCGTGGTATATCATCAGGCCTTCCCCAAAGTGCTCGGTGAGTTGTAATATATAATTGTCCACCTTCAAATTGTGTCTGTTAATAAAGCATAGGTTAATTATTATCCTTATATGATCTTGTATAGTAATATTTTTTACATACCTTAACATCCCCATCGTACAAACGTACACCAAAATCGCGTCTGACGTTTAGTTCGTTTGGTAGAAGACGAGGATTGGCATATTCAAATCTATTCATTGTAAAATAAAAAAGGAATATTCAAAGTGCACGCATATATCGAATTTTTTAATATTTTGACATTTATTTGTTCAAGACAGGCCAACCAACGTTATCTCTTTACGAACGGACGTCGCTTCAATATTCTGTTGGTTAAACTGATCTCTCGACGCACACGAAACGGGCACGTTAGACAAAGAAAATACGTAAGATGCGTGAAGTTTAATTCTTTCTTTGTTTTCTTTTTGAGATACGCGTTATAATAATCCTGAATCTTTTCATAAAATTATTGTTCAGATTATGCAATAACTTCTATACTTACCAAATCGTACACATGTATAATACATTCTTAATTAATCTCGTATATACTGTTGAATACACGGAATAAACTTGAATTTATTTTTTATTGATTGATATTATACATCAGGCAATATTAGAAATATGTTGTTCTCTTTGTCTAGAATTTATTTTGATTGAAAAGATAGAAAACAGGGTTTAAAATTTTGTTTTAGTTTTCGAATTTTCGCACACTTTTGGTCGCCATCTTGCATAATATAATACGCGAATCACGGACGAGCATGAGGAAAGGTGCACCGTGATTGGTTCTATGTTCAAACATCTTATACGTTAGTACGTAGTTGACGCGTTTTGAATAACGATAGACAATTTCAGTGCAAAATGTATAATTTCTTGTTTGTATTCGTTTATTTAATCGTTCAAATGAAGTGTTTTACTTTCAAGTGCGTTCAAGGCTGTCAACGAAGAAGTGAAAGGGAAGAGATTTAGGAAAATTTGACAGCAGTTTCGAAGGTCATTCTTCGAAGTAGTAAGTTGAACTTTTCTTTCAGCGATTTCTACGGGTTAATAAAAGTTATAAACTTTATATAATACCAGTCACATTAGTTCAAATATATTTTTTTTTCTGAATTTATTCAGTAAACGAATTGTGTAAATAGAACCGCAACCATGGTTAACAATGATCGTGTATAGTTAATAGTATATGATTCCTCGCGTGTACGATGATCCACGCCGTATAATGATTAACGTCTTCTCTCGTAATATATTTCTTTTCACAGTTTAATGTATTAAGATTATTTCTTATAATTAAGTACAGTACAATACAATGTGTAATGATACACTTCATATTTTTTTTTTCACAAGCATAAGCTCGAACGTACCTCATTATTTAATTACTTAAGGGATCCGTTATGTCTATTTAATATAAAAGGATTAAAAGATTATTTACCAAATGGAACGATTATAATATTTACTTTAAGGCCAATGGCAATTATCTAACATGACAAGGATTAATATTGATTTATCCATCGAGATATACTGCTTCTCATTTTAAATACTTATATTCTTTGATATTATTTATAAAGTACAATTAAAGAAAGTTATATTTATTAGCTGGACTAGACCTTAACGGCTCCCTTAAGTTTTCGTCAAATAACTTTAATGTCTATAATGTTTGTCAAGTATTTAGACCGTACTAGGGAATACATTCATACTTTTGATCTTGACGGTACGCGCGAGCACAGTCCAAAATACATTAGGAAGGGCGTGGCAAGGATTGTTCTTCAAAAAGTTTCACCTTAATTCAATAAGATACAAAGATTAATGCATATACAGGGTGAGGTGAATGTGCCCTTATTATATCACAGAGAGGCGTAACAAAAATATAAAACAATTTAAACTTTATAGTATCATCTTTGTATGAGTCATACATCCATGCAACAGCTACGCGTTGCGATTCGTCCCATTATTTTAACTATCAAAGCGATAACAAGCATTGTATCTACTGATGTACAAAACGCTTCGCAAATTGATAACCTTTGTATTTGTATAAGATCCAGAAGAAAAATGGGTTACAACATTTACAAGAAAAAAAGAAAAAGAATAAGAAAAAGAAAACAAAATTTATCTCTAACAGATAATTAAAATGGACAAGTTGAAAAGTATTCCGTTAAAATGCAATTAAAAGACAGCATTGCGTTAAGATTTAAGAGCGTTGTCGCTTCTCAAGTATCAGGAGGTAGTCTCAAAAATATTGCAACTAATGCATATCTAAGCATAATTATTTATATATAACCGATTTATTTAATATATAATACCTAGTACTATATATTGCTCTATTCAAAATGCAATTATTTATGGTACGAATCGCTTGGCACTATTATTGTCATCATCACTCTATTTTCCTTTCTCGCCGTTTCTCTCACCCATATTCTCTCCTCATTTCATACTTTCTCTAATCTCTCTTCCTTTCTTTCTCTCTAACACGCTACCTTTCATTCTTTTCCATCGTACTCGCATCTCTCCTCAGACTTACATGTCATTTATCATTCTTTCCTTTAATTATCAGTTAACTTCAACTATAGCTAGCCTCTGACGAAACTAAATTCTGGTAAACAAGTTGCAAGCTATTCCCCCAAGTATTATCTCCTTTGCAATTTCTTTCCACGTACATGTTCTATAGTCAGTTTAACAGTAAACTTAATGTGTAACTTCTCATACACGCATATATATACTTACAGAGAAGCATAGATTTGTATGTATGAGAACATCTTACACACGGGTATTAAGAATAAAAGATTATTTTTGTGCCAATATACAACAGCATTAAATGATAATTTATCTCCCCTTATGTGTACACAGATGAAACGTATGTATGTGTGATCGTTTTAATATAAATATATATATATGTATATATTTATATATATATACACACATATATATATATATATTTAGAATATTCCACAAGAAAGATTCGTTTGATGTAGCCCAATATGAACAGCCATTTAACATTCAAAAGATCACAATTTTTCGAAGATATCTTTGCTAGTCGATATGTCAGCCCTCATTAAATATTACTTAATTAGATATATACATATATTTATATAATATATATATATATATATATATATATATATATATATTTATATATTTATCTATACAAACACTTATACACTTAATAAACATCTCGTAATAAAAAAATCAATTTTATTTAATAATTATAATAATTATTATTATAATGATATATATATGCATATAATAATAATTATAATTATAATAAATGTAATAATAATAATAATAATAATAATAATAATAATGATAATAATAATGATAATAATAATAATAATGAGTGATGATACATCTTTTCTTCAAATAAAGTATTTCGAACAAAAGATATGTTAAGTTAGTCCGTATTAATGAGGATTAATGTTATTAGAACATTCAGTCTCATTTAATTATTAATAATATAAACTTTGGGTATCAGCTAAGTGCGGTACGTTCCGAGTCGCTGTTACGCGCAACTGACGTGGAGTGGGGATGGGTCGGTCCTCTGGTGGTGGTAGTGATGGTGGGGGAAACGCCGGGCCCGAACAGCTGATCTCAGACACAGTCGTATTCGAGTCGTTGGGAGGAGTAGAGGTCATTCGGGCTGTGTCCGTGTTTCTCAACGTACGTACTTCACGAGCAGATACATATCAGATTAATAATCAAAACAATTATATTTTATAATACTCATTTACCTTTCCAGCTTTTCGTCGTCGTACCTTTTCATCGAAAATTATGATCCCTTCGTTATAATACTTTTTTCTTATTTTTCTTTTTGATCTCCATTATCTTTTTTTCCGTTTGTTTAGTTTACAAACGATCGTTCACCCGAACAATTCTCGTGGCTCGCCGTTGTATACATACATACATACGTGCATACATACATACATACGTGCATACATACATACATACATACGTGCATACATACATACATACATACGTGCATACATACATACATACATACATACATACATACATACATACATACATACATACATACATACACACATACGTACGTGCATACATACATATAATCGTAGAGATAAACATCGTTCGCAATAAGATGCCTCTTATCGTTTACGGTTAATTACAATAGTGGAGCTTTTAATGAGAATTTAGCGATATTATTTAGTCCCATAGTAGTAGTTGGCGATAGAAAAAACCTGAATAAGTGTTATATCCTTTTTTATTTATTTTTATTTTTTTATTTTTTTGTTATTTTTTTTTATTTTCAGTTATTTTAAGAATGAATTTCAAATAGTTCGATCTTTTATGACAAAAAGTGTATAGTATAGAGTGTAAAATTTTCTCGTAATGTATCTATAATTTATACATATATATGTATATATATATATATATATATATATATATATATATATATATATATATATATTACTTGTGTATACGAAGGTTTTAAATTTTATTATATTTCACTTCTCCGTTACTTTTCATCTTTGTTTATCGTGTATGAAGAGGTATAAAATTTATAGGTAATAGAATATGGCTATAGAATATATATATATATATGTGTGTGTATGAGGTGTTTAGAAGGCTACCTAAATCGTTCGACTCGCGAAGACGAAACAAAATTCCCTTTGGCATTTCGACCATAATAAATCTGGATTCGTTGATACGATCTTTTTCGTGATCAAGGATCGAATTTATCGTCAAGACTTCCAATGGGAATCGTACGATCAATCGGTAGATTACGTTTCTTAGAAAGATTATATATATATATATATATACATATATATATATATATATATATATATATATATATATATATAGAAAGAGAGAGAAAGAGAGAGTGAGGAGATGGTATAATTCGGTCACAAACGCCAAGTGCAGAGACAAATATATAATTAGGATCCTTGATATAGGATAAGATCGATTTGAAGGGAACTGATTGTAGAGCGTCATGATGTGTGTATATATATATATATACACACACGTGCGAGATAAAGAGAGAGAGAGAGAGAGAGAGAGAGAGAGAGAGAGAGAGAGAGAGAGAGAGAGAGAGAGAGAGAGAGAGAGAGAGAGAGAGAGCGATCGAAGGGAGCGAACACGATTGTCGAATATTTTTATATATATATATTTTTTTGTAATATTTGTATTTTCTTTTTTTTTTTGGTTTTCTTTCTTATTTTTCCTCACATTCGCAGGACTTTCAAGGGAAAATAATTTATCTTTCAATGATTTCTCTCTTCTTCTTCTTTTTTCCATTTTTCTTTTCTTTTTCTTTTTGTATTTTCTTCTTCTTCCTTTTTTCTTTTTTCTTCCCTTTTTTGTTCTCCTCTTTTGCACGAACGTCGAGAGTACGTTACTGATAAACTCTGTACAAACATTAACAGTCCGCGTATAGGACAACAACGACGACGACGTTACGTTTCGTTTGAAAATAGTTTGAAATTCTCGTCGCGTATTCGAAAAGGTTTTTTCTTTATTTTATTTTATTTTATTTTATTTTATTTTATTTTCTTTCATTTCATTTCATTCTTTTTTTGCTCTTTTCTATTTCCTTCCGTTCGTAGTAGTAGTATTATTAGTGGTAGTAGTAGTGCTACCATGAAAGCGAGCACGATAGATTAGAACATCGTTTCGCGCGAGGTCCGTTCATATGAACGAGAAATATTTTAATCAAGACCAGTGGAATAGCGGCTGAGTGGACTGAGGAGAAGAACACAATGGAATAAAAACAAAAAGAAAGAAAAAAAAAAAAAACAAACAAAAAAATGACATAAAGAAAATAAAATCGGATTCGTAGTAGTTATTTTCAGGGGATGTAGTATCGTACGGAGTGTTGTACCGCGTGTGGTTGCTTGCACATTGGAGAAAAAGATAATACGTGCGCGCGTTAGTGTCGTTTCCGAGTGTGTGTTACACTCACACACACACACACACACACACACACACACACACACACACACACACACACACACACACACACACACACACACACACACACACACACACACACCAAAACGTGAACTTTTTCGTTTTCATTAAGGTATATAACTGTTTCTATGTTTCTTTTTTTTTTTTTCTTTTAATTTTTTTGCCCTCTCTCTCTCTTTTCGCTTTTTATTTAAATAAAAATTTATGTCGACTTGTTGTGCATTGACAATGGACAAAAAAGTATGGAAACAAAGACGAGAAACAACGGTATGTTATTATAATATATTGATCGTTCCGCTCGTTCCATTTGCCAAAGTCGAATTAAGATTGTTCACGTTTTTCTATACTCTCGTAGCGTTTTAACGACAATCCGTCGGTCGTATCTCTAATCGATTAGCGATTTGAGAAGGAGTCACGGGGAGTATCGATGGCCTTGAGTCCTACACGTTAAACAGGATTATTCAATCGTTTTGCATCAACTCGATTTATGTATGTGTGTATGTATGCATGTATGTATCTATTTATGTACGTATCTATAATACAGTTTAGTTTGCTCGATTAGAAACTTTACCTAAAACTTGAAAACGCGTAGGTAGGACACCAAAATATTCGACGACCTTTTGGTTTTTATTTGCATTTTTTTTTTGTTGCTTGTTTTTCCTCTCTTCTTTTTTTGTTTTTTTTTTGTTTTTGTTTTATTCTTTAGAACGAAGCGTGAGACCACGTGAACTTTGAGAATAGATTCAGATTTGGATACTATGTGAAATGTATTCGTGAAGAATATTAAATGTTATTTAATTGTAATATTGTTATAAATGAAGAGTATTTTAATGGTATTATTTCTAATAATTATGCATCATGGGACATCATATCATCTTTATCCGATCGTTAACATTTCAATAGGATCGCATAGGATCCTTCGAATGTTCGAATGATTTGGACAATATTGTAGAACTTAATTTGAGATTCCAGTTTTTTCTTTTCTTCTATTTCTTTCTTTTCTCTTTGATCGTTGCCACAAAGGCAAATAATCATCATTAATTTTCTTGTTCTTTTTTGTTTGTTTGCGAAATAATCGAATTATCAAAAAGTATTCGAATATTTTTGCATTTTGTCGTTTAAAAAGGTACGCGCGCGCGCGTGTGTGTGTGTGTGTATAGAAACATCGGGACATTGTCATGTTAATTATTATAACTCTAATTGATTAGTGCACTTCATGCTCTTGCCTGTTAGCGTTCGATTTCTCTCTCTTTTCTTCTTGTTCCATAAATTTTGTCTTCTTTAAATCCATCGTATACTCTCATCCTCATCCTCCTCCTCCTCCTCCTCCTCCTCCTTCTCCTCCTCTCTCTCAACGTCCAGCTGATCTCATTTTCTCAACGGATGCCACATTGCAATGGGACGTCTCAATGCCGTTAACATTTGTCTCCAATGTGCTAATGCTTTGCCAGTCGAAGTGGAACCAACAATAACGTGACCGACCGAATAAGCTTTAGTATTTGTCGTCGTTTGCTCGTTCTGTACCTCTGCCACTGTCAGTCTCAATTGAATCGTCTGAAATTGAAGAAATAGTATAGGATATAATTTTGTGATAAGGAATAATAAATTTCATTAATTAGTCTACCCTCTTGTATCACGAGAATTATTATTATTATTATTATTATTATTATTATTATTATTATTATTATTTTTAATTATTTCTTTACTCATTTACTCGTTATGCATTTATTTTCAATTATTATTATTATTATTATTATCATTATCATTATCATTATTATTATTATACTAGACCTGTAGAGCGTGGGCTGGTACACTAAATATTATCGCCTCGTTGAAAATTGGGCTCTTCTCTCCCTTCTTCACTGACGTCCTTTTCTTGTGCATTTTCTTTCCTTGTTGCAGCAGGTATACCTTTTGCAAGAAAATTAAAAAAAAAAAAAAAAGAAAGAAAATAAGTAATAAAATAAACAAATCAATAAATAAGAGGATAAAGAACGACGTATCTAATTGATTTTTATCCTTTTATATATATATATATATTTTTTTTTGTATTTGCATTTACTACGGTTATTTTTTCTCTTCTCTTCTTTTCTTTATCCAAGCTCATTACCTTGACAAAGAAATCACCGGGTGTGTTATTAGAACCGCGCAAATTTCTAGCCTTAACTACGACCAACGTTAGCCTCTCCGCAGTTGGCAAGTAGCTCAGAGAGAACAGGAGCTCTCCCAAGTGCGGCGTAGGTAAGGCAGGCCCTGTCAATGGTAGCCAGGTGGTAGCAGGTGGTCTTAGCGCCGGACCTAACCTCAAACTGGCTTCACCGATAAGCGAGGCGCCACCACCGATGCTCGATTCGTCGGAAAACACCTAAAAAAAAAAAAAAAAAAAAAAAACACGCGTGTCATCCGTTATTTGGATGAGAATCGCTTTAATTAATCTCCTTTAACTGTTATCATTATTATTTGCAAATTTATTTATATATACTTTATTACCTCGACCAGAAGTGTTCTTCCAGTTGGACCACCGTCCAAAGGAAAGAGAAACTTTTCTTGATAACTAGGCGACGGCGAGCCTCTGTACAAACGCGTTTGCACGTGCGTTTGCCGATCGGGCAATAGGCATACTCTGTAAACGTATTTTTAATAACTGATAAATATATTATCAACGATTTAGACCTTTCATTTTCAACGTGTCCCTCCCCCCCCCCCCCCTTTACGCATATTCCGCGTATTCGCGTGCACGCGTTGTTTTATGCGAATCAAACATATCGTACGTAATCGTACGTATCTTTGCGCCGTTAGATCGCGTTTATCCACGAATTATTTAGATCGCTCTCGCGAATTTGTTATAATATGGCGTTCCTTAAGGACGCTATTATTTTTCGAAATTTTTACTAACTTATTCGTAATTTAATTTTTTTTTTTTTTCTTCTTAGAAATTAGTCAGATAGAAATCTATGTAGAAAGGATTTATAAACCTTGCGAAGGTGTCTTGTGCGGGTCGACCGTCGGGCGCAACTAGATCTCTAGCTTCAAGGACACTGACCGCCAGGTCACCCTCGGCGTCAGTACCACGCCCGCCCCATCTTTCGTGTTCCAAACCAACGCAAACGAGTCCGACGACTGGTGCCTCCTCGAGATCGTTCAATACGACGCTCGTATCCGAACAAACGCTCTCGCAGCTAATTGCTCTCTTTAAATTGGTTTCGTCAGGCGGTGGTTCTGGTTCGGGTCCCTGTGAACCACGCCGACTTCCGGAATTCGATTCACCCAGCTCGTTAATCCCATAACTCGCGATGTAATTGTCCTCGAGGCTTTGCTGTCATTAGTGAATTTAATAACGTTCACCGTTAGAATTATGAATTTTATATTTATTACGTCCGTGATCGTTACATTATTTCGTATAATACCTGGGATAATCTTCTTTTTATTTGAACCTCCTCCAATGCCGCATATAGTTCTTGACTGTTCCGTCGTCTGATCGATTCATTATAAAAAAAAAAAAAAAATCCGTGTATTTTTTCTTTTTCTTTTTTTTTTTTTTTTTTTTTTTTAATAGATTTGATCGATTTGATACACCGATTAGAATTAATCGATCACGAACTAAAAAAGAAAATGGGCTTACCTTGGAGTATCGGAAGTCTCGTGTTCAACGAAATCGTGGATGCCGTTTAATCTCTCCATACTCTTCCTTCTTTGTTCTAAACTATTGAAGATGTCCTAGGCGAAAGAAAAAAATTAATAATAATTAAAAAAAAGGAGGAAAGAAAAAAATTAACGATCATTTCTTCGCCAGCTTATATATATAGATTATCGATAATTAATTTTCGATTAAAATTACTTCGGAGGTTCTGGTGAAGCTCGGATCGGACATGAACGTGTAGGACTCGTGATTATGATCCTTCAATAGTAAAGGCGAAGATGGTGGATCCTGTAAGCTGTAATATACCTGAAAGGCAAGACATTTTTTTTTTTTTTTTTTTTTTTGTAAATTTTCTCTCCGTTGAAAGGAGGAATAGATAAAATAAAAAAAAAAAAATAGATAAAAATAAAAAAAGAATAGAATACGTAGAAGAAGTAGTAGAAGAGGAATAAATGATTTACTTCCTGAGCAGTTCTATGAGCTTCCAAGTTTAGCTCGGGGCTGTAAAGATCGGAACTACGTCTGGAAGCATCAAGGCCAATGGCGTCCGAATCGGTTTCAGTGTATATGTCACGTACCTCGTTCTGTAAACGACTTCCTGTATTCTCGTTCACCATACTTGGCGATCTCGAGAAGGTAAATCGTTGGACTTGTTGAGCTGACGATAAAACGGAACTGAAATACAATTTTTATTATTATTATTATTATTTTCTTTTTTTTTTTTTTTCTTTCTTTAGGATCGTATATCGTCTCTCGATTAATTGGATATCGTGATCGAACGATCGCGCGTCGGAAATAATTCGTTATTATTATTATATTATCAAATGGATCCATAATATATGTACAATCGGGGTTTCATTTTCGTATCGATGCGAGTCGATATTTTTGAGATTGGTATTATAGTTCGATCGTTTTTTTTTTTTGTTCTTTCGCTTTTTTCCATTTTATAAAAATAATATTATAAGACGACGTTAATCGAAACGTATCGTTCGTAATATCGTATAGCTTATAAAGATAAAAGACCGATCCGGAGAACTTTTCATACGCGTTGTTGAATCGTTTTAATCCGATTAAAAACGCTTCGCCGCGCGAGTACAACGGCCGTAGTTCGAAAGAGATTGGATCAAAAAGGAGGAACGTGGAAAGAATGAAAATCAAATCTCACTTGTAAAATTCCGAGGCGTCGATGTAACTCTGCGATGTGACCGATCGTAATGCATTGAAGATCCTCTCGCCCGTCGTAGGTCCATTCTTTTTGAGAACGTCGGTGGGTGGATCGGGTGGCGCGGGTGGCGGTGGTACAGGGCTCGATGCCGATTCGTTGTTGGCGTGCTTGGGCGAATTGATTATCTGTCCTTGCACGTCCTCGGTGTAAAGTATTTGTTCCCGATCTTGATGCGCGATCGACGCGTGATCGTTGATCGCGTCGAAGGCAGGATGATCGGGTAGACTTTGGATATATTGCGAGACTCTTTGGAGACCGGCGTTGGATGAATTGTCGTGATAAAGGTATGACGTGCCAACGTCATCCTGAAGGGTCGAACCTCTGAATGGTGTCATCTCGATGCTTTGAACATCGTTGCCTCTTCTGTCCAACTCGTTCTCCAAGTTTTGAGAATTTTGTAACATCTTGCAGAGAGTTTGGGGTCCGTAAATGGATTCCATGATCGTTTGACTGGTCGTAGAGTTAGAATGATTCGCCAGGCCGAAGCTACTCGGTGATCCTCTGGAGTCGTTCCTCGCGTGCTGTTGTCTCAACTGATGCGTTCTCTGTACCACGTCGTAACCGGCGTACGAGTTTTCCTCGTTACTTGCTTTAACATCGAGAGACGCTACCGTAGGCGGTGCGTTATGAACGTTGTACCTATTGCTCGTCTCGAATTGCCTGTAAGGATTACATCTTGACTCGTACGTGTCCTTCCTTCTATCGTCGCTCCCATCCAACTCGTACCTTCCCATACGCCCGTCGTTATGATTTTGCACGGCGTAAGCCGTCATTTGAATATTTTCAGGCAACGCGTTATTACCCGTGTTACCATCGCCGTCGAATCTGAAGGCCGAGTGATCGTTGGGTGGCTTGAAGAAGCCGTAATTCTTCACCGGTTCGTTTTGGAAGACGAAGACCGAGGCTACGGTCCCCCTAGACGGTGGAATGGCTCTTTGCAATGGTGGCGGCGGCGTCAGCGGACCCGGACCGGACTCTTGCATGCGCAAATAGTCGACCGTGCTAGGGGTTTGAAGGGGGGATGGTCTTGGACGCGATGCCGGCCTTGGTTGCGGTGCCGGTCTTAATGGTTGCGGTGGTATAGTGCTACTACTTCCAGTACCAAGCGGTGGATGAAGGTCTCTGTCCACAGCTTCGAATCTACGATCATAGAACGTGTTCTACAGTCGTCGGAACACTTTCGATTCATTCAGTAGATAGTTCATCGAATCATTTTATACGTTTTGAATGGGATTTTTTTCTCTCTCTCTCTTTTCTTTTTTTTTTTTGTTTTTTTTTTCTTTTTTTTTTTTTGAAGGTCAATATCAAGTACCGAGTCAAATCAGTGCTATCAATTTCATACGTTATAGTCGCGCTAAGTTGCATCAACGTTAGTAGAACATCGCTAGGGCTCTTTCGATGGTGGTTGCCTTTGAGCAAAGCCTTTAATGCTTTCATTAGATTATTTTGAGTGCTTCTATGAAGGTCGGGTCATTAAAGTGCAATCTAGCGAGGATAGTAAAACGCGGATGCCTTTCGATAGGGAGCTTTTTGGCTTGGTGGTTTAGTTGGTAACCTTTTCCATGTGCGGGCGTGTCTAACGTTGTCCGATAGTTTCCAAAATAATTTGACTCGAATTTTTGATAAAAATAATATATAAAAAATAAAAAGAAATAAAAAATAAAAAACAAAACGTTCGCCTTATTTACCGTGTGAAGGCTCCTTGAGCGTCCAGTCTCAAATCGCTGTCGCTATGTAACAATTGTTGAGAAGGATTACCAGCTTGCCGATATAAACCTGGTATTGTCTGTGCTGTTGGATGTTGAGCTTTTACGAGACCAACCTATTGTTACAAATTAAATAAATAAATAAATAAGTAAGTAAATAAACAATAGAAAAGGAGTAATCGAATCGATTAAGCTTGTATAATCACACTGTTATATGTATCTATACGTAATTATAAAAATAGCCTGATTGATGTTCCATTTTCGTTCATTTATTTTACAATATCGATTTATCTTTTCAAATATACTTTTAAGGGATATGGTATAATGATCATTTTTAAATGGACGGTGATCGTCTACCTTTTCCTCTCTTGGTGCCCATAGCCACGATAATGTCTGTCGCCATTCTTCGAATATACTCCAAATGTTTCTGGTGCCCCATTGCCAGCCGATGCAGTATCTAAACAAAATGATAAGAAACGGTAAAGATTATTGATCGTACGACAACGCGAATGATCGTTATTTTGATCGTCGCGTCGAATATTAATGATCGTTAGACGCGTTCTGATATATAATGGTAGATGAGGAGGTTTATTCGATAAGGAGGAGGAGGGTAATGACATCGTTGTGTGTGTGTGTGTGTGTGTGTGTGTGTGTGTGTGTGCTATAATTAGGTGAATATGGACGAGCTGCTTTATCAATGAGGTCAGAAGGAAGGATATGGAACGTTTTTAAAGAGACTTCAGAGATCGAAGATAAATTATTTTAAATATATATATATATATATATATATGTCAGATTTGTTTTCAATGTATCTCGATCATTTCTCCCTCCTCCACTCCCGTCTATGCTGTAATTTTTTTCTTATATAAAATTAGTCATCGTTCGTGTTAGGTTATTCCGTTAGGATAAAATCAAAAGGAAGTTGAAACTCCGAGGAAAGAACCGATACCAAGTCGGTGAGATACAATTGCCGGCTGACTGAATGACCTCTTCTTAACCTGTTGCACGTGTGCAACATTTACCTTATTCCAAGAGTCTATATTATTGTATTACCCGGTGCTTCTAGATTCGTCTCTCTCACGTGGTAGATAACAATGCACACGCGTCTCGGTGTCGATTATCGTACGGATATTTAAAATCGATCGAAATTTGAGATTAAAAAGAAAAAGAAAGAAACAATTTCGAATTTATCGATCTTGTAGGAATTAGAATTGAAGGAAGAAAAAAAAAGAACAAAACGTCGATTATCTTTCCAGGACTTTTTTGAAATTTTTCGTTTCGTTTGAAAGAATGAATGAGAAGATGCAGCCGTAAAAATTGATTTCTAAATCGGTCTCGAAAGATGATCCTCGCAATCGTCTCGTTTACGACTTTGTCGATCTGCGTGTAGAATAAAAAAAAAAAAAAAAGAAAAAAAAGGAAAAAAGAAGAATACAAAAAAATCACACACGAACACACATACAGAGAGAGAGAGAGAGAGAGAGAGAGAGAGAGAGAGATAAAGAAAGAGAGAGAGGGGAGAAGAAAAAAGGGTCGCTCGTTACGTTCCTTAGATCCTTTTAATTAGAATTTTCTGATGCGTTTTAGGAGCGTTAGTTTCTAAATCGATTGGATTCAGGGTGATGATAGACGGACGAGGGAGGGAGGGAGGGGGTAGGAGCGTTTGAAATCGTTTGACAATTACCGTCTACAGAGGGCCAAGGCAGCACCAGCGGCGACGACAATGACCAGTGCGACGCCGAGACCGGTGACCCAACCCATCCTTCTTAATGCCAAATCCAGGCCCACAACCACAAATCCAATCAGACCTCCGGAGCCTGAAACACACGGAGTAAATCCATGAGGAGCATGATCCGATTACTGTTACAGAACCGAGATTATTCGAGGATTAAGAGACCTCCCAGGGATATATACACCTTTATCGATGGGTATCCATGTTTTCTTTCTAATCGACAAACATTTCGACCCCTTGTACATGGGCTCGGGGGCTCGAGGGTCGAAGGATAGGGCATATGTTCCATCGTTCATAATTTCTACGTCGAAAAAGGAATAGAGAAAGGAGAGATGAGAGAGGACAAAAGAAATATGGTCGAATTCATTTTCTTCCTTCTTTTTCTTTTTTTTTTTTGTTCCTTTTCTGTTTTGTTTTCGTTCGCAATCGAATCATTGCTATGGAGATATATATATATATATATTTTTTTTTTTATTAACAATATTTTAATAAAACACCGATCGTACGTAGAAATTTGATTTGTTTGGAGCATCGCTTTTTCGTTTTTGTCTTTGTTTTTGGTCTCACGTAGAACGATCGCGCGTGTGTTATTACGAAGAAGGAAAAAAGAAAAGAGAGAAGAAGAAGAAGGAGGAGAGATAAAATTTCTTTTTTTTTCCCTTCTCCTCTCTTTTCTTTTTTTTTTTTTTAAAGTAACGTTTTCGAGAAATTTGCCGAAAATTCTCTCGTTAATACACGCGACGTCAATTTTAATTACTTTACGGTAAACTTCGACTACCGTAACGGAGGCGTAAAGGACGAACTCGAGTGGGGAAGTGGAGGAAGGGAAGAGTAGAAAGGAATAGGAAGGAAGGAAGGAAGGAAGGAAGGAATGGGAGGAGGAGAGGGAGGGTTTGAGGATGTCGATGGAAGTTAACGAGGCGGCGGGTGGATAAAACGATAAAATCATCCTTTAAAGTTTCAACAGTGGCGCTGAAGTTCTTTGAGTTCTACCAACGGGCAACGCCGGGTAAAGAATTTTCAATTGATCTATGGTGTTTATCGTGGAGATCCTTTCGGCATGATTGGAGGGTACTTTCGATCGTTATATCAAAATGTTCTCCTAATTTTCTAACCATAATAGTTAATAACAAATTTTCTTAGCCTTGCCACCACGCGATTAATTCACGTTCGTTTGTCTCGACAACGATCGTTTTGTTTGATCTTTGTCGATGATCGTCGAAAGGTATTGTTATATTTATTTATAGGGGAAAACATTTTTTTTCTCTTATCTAACCTTTTCTATCTTTCTTTTTTTTATTTTGTTTTATTATAATAATAATAATAATAATAATAATAATAATTATTATTATTATTATTATTATTTTAATATTCCATCGAGCGAATTAACTTCGGGCAAGAAGCTACACGTTTTAATGCCATATTCTCCGTGTACCATGCATTTAAGGGGCATGTGACACGCACCTACATGTATATATATATATGTATATAGTGTATGTATGTGTATAATGTATATATATATATATATATATATATATATATATATATATATATATATATATATGAGTATAGTGGAATATAAGTAGGTATATAGAGATGGCGGACCGAAGAGAGCTTGAGAACCCTTAGACAGCAGCCCTTATCGTGGTATTGGCATTCTACCCTCAAGCAGAATATATAATTCATAGGCGGCTTGACGCAAAGAAGATGTTATTGACATTCTTGCCAAGAGAGAGAGAGAGAGAGAGAGAGAGACAGAGAGAGAGAAGAAATTTTGTTAAAGAAAATTCATTTGATTCCGTCAACATAAATAGAATTAATTAAACCATCCAAGAAAGATTATATGTAAACAATCAAACAATATTAATTAATTTCGCCGTCAATGTATCTCGCCATTAAATGATGTTGATTTCGATTAATTTTAATATCAAATCATAATCCCTCGGATCTGATTATATTTACTCTCGAGCGAATTTAATTCGATAATAAATATTTCATAAATAGTAACAAATATTACGTCGGAACATATTTATTATTCATTATGATATTCCAATGATCGTTGGCGTGTTTGAATCAAAATTTTTGTTTTACATATAATATTTGTATCTATGAAGGTGTATACTTGAATTTTTATAATACACTTCTATCATGAGAAAATCACAAAAATTATTTATTAATGATTACTACGCACACACACACACACACACACACATATATATATATATATATATATTCGGTTGGGATCATCGGCCTCGAAGTGAAAAGAGAAATAGAGAGACAGAGACAGAGAAAGAGAGAGAGAGAGAGAGAGAGAGAGAGAGATAGAGAGATAGAGAGATAGAGAGAAAGAGATTCATCGTAGATACGAAGGTAACATGAAAGAAGGAATTTTCGGGTCTGGGAAGTTAGGGTTTTGTTCCGGTTCACGTTCCATCCTTTGTTTCACTGATACAGACAATGGTAGCAATTAGTAACGCGTAAGATTTCAGCCTGAGGCCTTAGAGAAAAAGGAAAAGAGACAGAGAGAGAGAGAGAGAGAGAGATCCTATGATTCTCGAGTACATCCATTCAGCAGCTAGTCGCTTTTTCGTTTCCTTCTCGACCCCAAACTCTCTCTCTCTCTCTCTCTCTCTCTCTCTCTCTCTCTCTCTCTCTCTCTCCCCATCCCCCTCCCCTTGACCAGGAACGAACACTCACACTCCGTCACGATGTGCCGAGGGAAGAAAAAAAGGGGGTCACGAAGCTTTCCTTCTAAGATAAGAGCGCATCTTTAATTTTTATCTGCGAACAATCACCTTCGTGCGTTCGTTTTAAACCCCCTCTCGTGAGAAAAATTTGTCTTCCTTTTCGATATATTCCAATCGATTTCTTTCTTTCTTTCGTTCTTTCTCTCTCTCTTTTTATCCGTCTTTCCTTTCCTCCTTCTTTCTTCCTTTACTCCGTCTGTTTTTTTTTTTTTTTTTTTTTCGTTTTTTCCCGTCCTTCGTCATTTCAAGTGTCAAATAGACGACGATGAATAACGCCTTTAATTTTTGTTACAGTGAATTGTTATAAGAATATCAAGGACCGATCGAAAGTGTTTCAGTGATATTGGAAATCGATCGCTTTATTTATTTTTTGTTTTTTTTTTTTTTTTCCAATTTGTTAAACTTACGAGCCTAGCTTAACGGTCCCGATTAAAAAGGTCACGGGAAAGGGTGATCGATTTTTTAAATCGCTTAGAAACCTTTTTACCCAATCGATTTTTGTTACGTCTTTATTTCTCTTTGTTTTTTCTTTATATATATATATATATATAACACGATCGCACATTGCTTTTATTGACAAACTTTTAGACGCGTACTCACACTCGTATTTTGTAATTTAGTTTAATTAATTTGTTTTAATATTTAATATACAGTACGAGGGGGATATGTTATAAGCTGTGAACGTTTCGTATGAATAATATTATGAACTATTATAATGAACTGATATAAATTATGAAACGTTGTTGTATAAACGTCGCTTTTAGGCAAATATCTGGAAAACACGTTCAACGTATTCCGTTTTATGTTGCGCGACTAATTAATCGCGTTCTACCCGTCGAAATTCCCCGAGTAAAATTCATTAATTTTGGCGGGAAGAACGTAAAAGAGGCAAATAGACGTATGAGAGGCGGGCATTACATATATGTGGAAAATTGTGTGTAAATAGATTTAATTGACAGAAAAAAAGTAGGACAGATAGATTGACTGCAAAATCGAGCGATGGGTTTATCTGATTTAAAAAGCAAAACAAAAAAAAAATATATATATATATATATAATATAATCTATTGTAATATTTTTTTTTTATTGCGATCGCAAAATTTATTTCAAATTAAATTGAATAAAAAATTAAATGGGAATATAAGTAAGATATTCAATGTGACTCTTAAATCAAATTAAACTTTCGTAATAATTGTTTTTAAATGAAAACAAAATATAGAAATAATCGTAATACACTTTTAAATAAAAATTACTGGTAAAGTTCGCGTGTTTACGCGTTCGCATAATCGCCAATGCATTCGATATTTTTTTGAGAAATATCCTGCGTGAAATTTGAAGTGAGAAAAGGGGGGATTATAGAAAAGTGGTGCGGTGTACTATGTGCGCGCACCGAGCACGAATTAACGAGTAGTAAGTAGTAAGCTGAGAAACTAGGTCAGACCAGACGGATCTCTGTTCCTGCTTTGCGTATTTGTGTCAGTATGTCAAGGTAACTGATATCTTCTCCCTGACACGTGAATCATTCGACTGCCGTCTAAATAAAAAGCAGAGAAAAGAGAGAGAGAGAGAAAGAGAGAGAAAGGGACGAGAATCGATCATTCTCAAATAAAAAATAATCGAACACAAAAAATGTTTAACATTGATTTGTCGAAATCTAATAATCATTTTAATAGATTATCATTTGAGATATTTTAAAAGTTGCTTAATCAAAGAAGAAGAAAAAAACGATTACGAAATTTGAAAATATAATTAATTAATCGCGACGCAAATTAATTCGTCACGCGTTCGAAGTATTTTATATTATATATTTTATATTATATATATATGTAGTATTTTATATTATATATATATATATATATATATATATATCCGTCACATTAATTTACAAAATAAAAAAAAAAAAAGAAATCGAGCATAATTTACGAGATCATTGAATAATTTTACGAGGACGATATGTATGTGATCGGTATATTTATTATGTCCCATTGGGAATTAACAAAAGTTAGTTCGTTGTTACTTGTAATTTACAAAGTTACGAGAGAGTACAACGTTCGTCGTCCGTGTAACATCCATCCATGAATAATTCACCGGAATGAAAATGATTCGGTGCTCTCCGTCCAGATTTGATTTTATTCCATGTTAGTTGGATTTCGTGCTATCCGTTGAAAACGTTCATAGACTTTTACAATATTAAACTTTACGGATGATGGTCGGAACAAACATATTTCTTTACTTTGTTTTTTGCGTTCTATTTTACACTTTCTTTTTTTTTTTGTCACGCGTTAATAATATCGAAAGATAAATAAATGAAAAAAAAAAAAAAATAAAAGAATTTTGATAAACCCTAATTTGTCGAGATATTTTAGATTAAGTCCTTATTTTTGCTATTATTCTTTTTATTTATTTATTTATTTTTTAATTTCAACGTTTAACATGTACTCTCACGATTAATGATCAATGCAAAAAACAGTGATTCTTGGAGAAGTGACTTGCGATAACGATTTAAAAAGAAAGAAAAAAAAAAACAGAAAAAGACAAAAAAGAAAGAACGTTTTTCTCATTCCTATATACTCGAAAGGTATATTTAATATGAGTATTAAATGCATTTAATGCATACGTAAACGAGTTGACTTTCAAAATTCGCAAAGAATATGCTTATCGAACGTTCTCAGGCCGTGTTTGTGTATCGCGATGGCCTATAAACGAAATTTAAAATTCCACGCGATGGAATCCGCTCGACCATGGCCTAGGCAGTGAATAATAATAATAATAATAATAATAATAATAATTTCTATTTGGAACGGCCCTTAATTGTTCACGATCGAATTTAACATTTTATAGAATCGTTTCTGTATGAATCATATATGGAGTCGTGTGTGTATGTCAGTCGGCGAACTAATATTCGTATATAAAAATAATGATTGTCTTTTTTCGTGCAAATTGTATTGCGAATAAGCATCAATTGAAAAACAAAAAGTTCGATCACAGGAGCAGGAACATTATGTATCGTATACAGTATAACGTTTATCTAATAAATAAAAACAATAAAAAGGTACGCATTGAAAAATTTGAGTATAGTTAAAATATGTAAAACGACAAAAGAAAAGAAAATTATCGTTATCAAAAATTTTCCTACTCTAATGAAATATTTAAAAAAGTGATGCAATATATTAAGGGTACTTTTTATATATATATATATATATATATATATATATATATATATATATATATATATAAAGTAGCGAGGTGCACTATTAATGGCCACCAGTGTATATGCATACATAATACATACGTAGATATAGTTCACCACTTCGATAAAGTTAACGAGCTAGGAGATATAACAGGTGAAGGACACTTTGAGAGTGAGATAAAGAAAGAAAAAACAACAAAAAAAAAGAGAAAAGAAAAAAGGAAAGAAAAGGGAAGGAAAAGAAAGGTGGAAAAGCTGGAAACAAAACAAAAAAAAATTCTGCGAGAAATAAATGAAAGGGAGGAGAAAGAT
>OU964973.1:5236998-5259498 GCA_918808275.2 Dolichovespula sylvestris | reverse complement strand
TTTTCTCTCTTTTTTCTTTTTATACCACACCAACTCTATCCGCTTTTTATCGCGATATCGAAATGGATTTTCTTCTTTTGCTCTTTTTTTTCTTTTTTTCTTTTTTTTTTTTTTGTGAACGTCGAGGGAAGAAAGATTGGAGGAAATCCAGTGAACTTCCGCAACTGCATAATTTATGTGGGTGCTAGTCCTTTATGCATTTTTCTCTCTCTCTCTCTCTCTCTCTCTCTCTCTCTCTCTCTCTCTCTCTCTCCCGTGGGACAACCAAAAAAAAACTGATAAAGGTGAGAGACCAGAAGAATCTCATAGTTCCCATAGAATAATACAATTTTATCCTAGCAAAAGATCGCTTATCGTTGATGATAATGGAAAAAAAAAGAGGGAAGAAAAAGAATAAAAAAAAGAGGAAGAGAAAATCAAGAAGATTATGGAGAAAAAAAAAATATGAACGCAGAAAATTGATGAATATTAAGAAAAAAAAAAAAAAGAAGAAGAAGAAGGAAAAAAGCAACAAACGAGATTACGAAGAAAAAGAAGAAGAAGAGGAAGAAGAAACGAAGAAGACGATTATGAAGAAAAAAAAAAAAAACACGAAGAAGACGATTATGAAAAAAAAAGAGAGAGAAAAAACACGAAGAAGGCGATTACGAAGAGAGAGAAAAAAAAGAAAACGATGAATGAGACGATAAAGATAATATAACCAACGAACCGGGGTGAGGTGGGTGGGTTGGGGGGGGTGGTGGAGAGGAAAGTGGGAGAGAGAATAGAGAGAATGATAAAAATGAGAGATGGATAAGAAGTCTCCTTCGAGTCTGTGAAGAGGTGCGAGTGAGGGTGTGTGGTGTGAGGGGACTTTTGGCGAACAGACTGGGGTTAGATGCATAGAAGCTGTCGCATAAATCTAATAAGGAGAAAATATGCGAGTGCAGCCATGGTAATGAGGCTTAAAGTAGAGACCCTCGAAGAGCATTCACCTCTGTGGTGCCAAGGGGTCGTTTAAAGATGAAGATCTCTCTCGTAGTCTTTTCTTCTTCTTCTTCTTCTTCTTCTTCTTCTTCTTCTATTATCGAATCCAAATTCGAACGAAAATATCTTTCTCGAGATCGGATTTATTATTTATCGACTCGTAACGAGCGATGATACTACCTCGGGTAACGTCGTTACCACGATTGGTGATTCTCCTGATTCATCGTACCTGATTCTATACCTCGTTAATTACGTCCGCGTCGTACTGTGTTTATTAACGACCAACGACGGCGAGTGTGTGTGTGTGTGTGTGTGTGTGTGTGTGTGTGTGTGTGTGTGTGCGTTTCCTCGAATTACGGAAATATCGATAGTAGATTTTCGTAGGATTTTGTGCCATCGTTAATCTTATCCAATGGAAGTCACGTTCGCGTTCGAAATTAATTGAATCAATTATTTTGGAAAATGATACACCGGGTCCGACGGGGAGCTGGTCCGTCGTTGTTTCTTTTATTTTATTTTATTTTATTTTATTTTTTTTCCTTTATTTTTTCCCCCTATTTTCTTCTTACATTCGTTTCGATATTGAAAACAGTAATGACGTCCAATCTACAATTTTTGTTTCGACTCATATGCTTTGTTTTTTTTTTTTTTTTTTTTTTTTTTTTTTTTTTTTTTTTTTTTTGAAGAATTGGACACCCAAATTATTTTGAAAATTAATTTATCGAACGAATGCAAGAGGTGCGCATACTTTTTCCTTTTTTTTTTCTTTTTTTCTTTTTTTTTAATTTTTTATTATCTTTCCTTTTCTTTTTTAACAGCCCGTGTTCTTTATTTTGTGCTCTTTAAATCATTTCTCACCCAAACTGCCAAATAATAGGTGAACTTATTTTCTTTCTTTCTTTCTTTATTTTTTTTTTTTTTTTACTGTAATTAAAAAAGAAAATGGAGCTAATCCTTTCCTTTCCTTTTCTTCCTTTTTCTTTTCGTTTATTTCGAAACTTCTCGTAGAAAACTTTTTACCGTTTCGGCATAGCTTTCAACTCGGCGCGCGTTCTGTCTTGAAACGCGCTCAGCTGTCTCTGTTTCCTTAGTCTTCTTCCATTAGTCATGAATGCACGTCGAAAATCTGCAAAGCCCATTCCACTTGCAGTATTCATCGCGTCTCTCCGCATGTCAAAGCTTAAAGTCGTGCGACAAAAACATATCACAAACCGGGAAACATTTAACTCGCTCGCTATTTTATCTTCAAGAATAGTAAGAAAGAAAGAACGAAAGAACGAAAGAACGAAAGAAAGAAAGAAAGAAAAACAGCCAGGAGTACGAAAAAAATATTTTTACGCGGTCCGATACTTTCAAATCTCGATTGTCTTCCTTAAAAACGAAACTAAGAACAAAAACTCTTTCCTCTCTTTCTTTTCTTCTTTCTTTCTCTCTCTCTCTCTCTCTCTCTCTCTCTTTCACTCTTCATTACGAACCAGTGAAATATCTTCATTGTTAATAATTTTGAAACATTTTTATGAACGTTTATTCGTCCTCTTTCTTTTTTCTTTTTCTTCTTTCAAGTTTGAGATTATCATTATGATTCATTGATCGCATTTATTTTTTTAGTCCCTACCGATAGGCAATACCGTCGTACATCTGTAAAAAGATGATGGCATACTCCAAGGGGATACGAAAAAATTGTTCACTGACAGATGGCGCACGCAAGCAACCAAGCAACGTTTTTAACAAGGTATGAAGTATTGCCTATCTACAGGCTAATTAATTATGAAAATCTTTAATCAAATAGATTAGTAATTATTTAATATGATATAGAAGTACAATTTTCAATGAAATTAGCTGTTGTAGCGGCTGTAAAAGATTTTATCTCTCCCTCTCTCTCTCTCTCTCTCTCTTCACTTTTGAATACATTATCGCTGATGTTGATTAAAAAAAAGAAAAAGAAAAAGAAATTAGAGATTGGTTTAACATCAATTGACCTTATAATACCGGAGGCACACCTTTGTACAAGCTTATTGTCTTATTGGCTCGCTTCGAAATCCATTTAGGAGGGCAACCGGCTTTAGACAATAGGGTGCATTCAACAAGTAATGAAGCCACTCGATCGGTAGACTACTGGTTACTAACTAAACCACGCGAACCACCGCTTTCGACTCGAGACGATACCGAACACGTCGAGCTCTAACGTTTTCCTAAGTTTCGTCTAAACCATCTAAGAAAAATCACGATCCAACCGTACCGGGATTGAATCGCCGTAAACAAAAGGAGACAGAACACAAAGGATCGACCATTGATCGCATAGTATTTATAAGAAAAAAAAAAAAGAAGAAACAGAGAGAGAGAGAGATAAAAAAATATATATATAAAAAAGAAAAAAGGTTTACGTTAAAATCACGATCGCGATCAAGAATCGAATTTGTTCGTCGACGAATTTATTATATTTCGCGGATTTTCTTTTTTCGCGAGTATATGAAAAAGAAAAGAGGGATCTTCGTTATTGATACAAATAATGATTGGGAGAGACGTTAGTGAATAATTAATTACTTTTTGGGGAGGGGGGGTTGAGACGATCCGAATGATTAATTTTCACACACACACACACACACACATATATATATATGTATGTATGTTTGTATATGTATATATACGTATATATTCACGAGAGGAGCGAGTTTGGAGTACAATCAAGAAATTATTGGTGTACACGAAGTGCATTCCCATGGCAATGACACACGGTAATGGGTACGTACGTACCAAGAGAATGTATTGGGCCAGGGAACGCCTCGCCAAATCGGCATATTTACTGCTCACCCTCTGTGACAATAACCCTTGGAGAACTTGGCAGTCGGCCACGTTGGGTAAACCTTTCGTGGCCGATCACATTTCTGAAACCAAGCTTGGATCGTGATCACAGCGAGCGAAGTAGAAGAACTAAAGTGCGAGAGAGCGAGAGAGAGAGAGAGAGAGGGGGTGGGGAAGGGGTGAGAGAGAAGAGAGATGGATGAATAGATAGATCGAATTGTCCTGTGAAACGAACGGTGAAAAACATATTTTCCGTCCACGTTCGAATTCTACGAATGTTTCTTACATTCCTCCTTCTTGTTTCGAATTTTTCTTTTTTTTTTTTTTGTTTTGCTTTTTTTTCCCCAACGAGTAATATATAAATTAACGTAGCGGGTGGGGGTAAAGAAATTGGAAAAAAATTTTGTTTGATCCTCGACGAGATTCAGTCCGTTTGCGCGTCGATTGAACTTTTTGATTATCCATAAGTATAACTTTGTTATATCTTGAAGTCCATAAATAACTCGACGATGATCGTTAAAATTTATATTTATGGTAATTAAATATCGACGATAATCGAAACGTGTAGTATGATAATTTTCTCGTGCTTCAACTTTTTGGTAATAATATATTTTGTTTTGTTTGCATTTCATTTTTGTCAGAGTTGTTGGTTTTATTTCTTAAGTGAGAAAGTGAAAAAAAAAGAGGAGGAAGGAAAGTAAGAAAGATAATAGCTTTTCTAAGCAAGATAAGCTTTTTCTTGTTCGAACTTTAAACGGAGGAATATATTTGGCGCCGCGGTATAATCACCGCGTTTCATTGAGAGAATAGTTGAGTCCGGCATACTTCTTCTTTTATTGGCCGATAAAAGAAAATCGACGAAAATGAACGTGCGAGAGGAGTTTCGGAACGAGAGAGAGAGAGAGAGAGAGAGAGAGAGGAAAAAAAAGAAAAAGAAGGAAATAAAAGAGAAATCAAGCCTAGGAAAACCAAGGAAAAGCGATCATCATTTTTTTTTCTAGTACTACGAAATTCAAGCAAAAGGGGATAGAAATTTTCCACTTGGTTGTTACGGTATTTTGCGAGTACCTTGCCCAGTCACGTGAACCGTGTCGAGTAGGTATTTTTTTTTCTTCTCTCTCTCTCTCTCTCTCTCTCTCTCTTTCTCTCTCTCTCTCTCTGTTCCTTCCTATATATATATATATATATATATATATATATATATATATATATTTTTTTTTTTTCTTTTTCTATTCTTGCATTTTTTGCAAGGATTTTCTTCTCATACGGTTATCGGAGAACCGTGCATTGTATATCCTACACGTTCGTTCGATCTAAACCTGATCTCAAACCAATATATACACATGTTCCACATATACATATGCACGTGTGTACACTCATTTATAATATACGTATACATAAATATGTATTAAAGCCATACATATATTCATGTTTCATATATATATATATATATATATATATATATATATATATATATATATATATATTATAGATGGATAGATAGATGTATGAAGTGGAAAATACACGTTTATATGGTACGCCTTTGTATTGGACTACAAGGGATGAAGGAAAAGGTCGAACCATTACAATCTCTCTCTTTCTCTATCCATCTATCTATCCATCCATCTATATATCTATCTATCTATGTATCTACCTATCTCTATCCCTTTTTTTTTCTCACACTGAGATTCACTTTGCAAGCCGTATCGGGCGACGTGTGACGTGAACGAAAAGGGTTGTCGAGATTATGTATACCTATATATGTACCTATGAGAAAGAGAAAGGGAAAGAGAGACAAAGAGAGAGAGAGAAGTATAGCTTTCTACAAATCCGTCATCGATCACTCGACGAAGGAGTGTCGATACGTTTCGTCCGTTTTCCAACGTCACTCGATATCCTTCCCATTTACTGACAAACATATATCTATATTTACAGATATAAATATAATATATAGCGTACATGTTTGTTTGTGCGTGCTCAAATGTATATATATATACATACATGTCATGTATATATAAATATGGTATATAAGTGATGTATATTAACGGTGACTCACAATTCTATCAAATATCCTATATAAAGAAAAAAAATAAAGAATTGATTATAACAATAAAACTAAACGAACTCTTTGTATAAGGATTCCAATAAAAATTTTTTCACTAACGCGCGACGCCAACGTTCAGAAATGATCCCACGTTAAATTTTATTCGTTCGTTTATTAGAACGAATTTAGTTGTTTCTTGAATTCCGACGGATAAGGAAAAGGGAATAATTGAAGTGAGATGGAGAAGGGAAATGGAAGGAGGATGGAGGATGGAGGATGGAGGATGGAGGATGGAGGATGGATGAAGGTAGGATGGGTGGATGGGTGGGAAAAATGTACGTGTATTTGTACGTGTATGGTAAGAGAGAAGAGGAATCCAATAGAAACCAATACCCTAGCAGTAGCAAAAGCTCTTTGTCTATCACTCGGATGCCAATAGCTAACATGCTTCAGGCTATATGCCTACATAGAACGTGGCTGGTTCAACCACGACTATAGTGAACTCGGTAAGCCGTCATCGACGTGCCTCTATCTCCTCCTCCACCTCCTCCTCCACCTCCTGCTCAGGCTCCAGCTCCACCACCTCCACCACGTCCACCTCCACCTCATCCCTATTCCTACTTCACCCGCATAGCTGGAACACCAAGCCGCTAGTATTCTCGATATAATATTACTAACGCTTTTGTTGTTCGTTAAATATAAATACTATTCTACTCGTCCGTTTACTTTCATTTTATTCTTATCTCTATCTTTTTATTTTCCTTTATTTTTATTTGTCATTTATTTTTTTTTTTTTTTCTTCTTATTCTTTACTTCGCAACGACGGACACGACGGACACTCAACGCACGTTCATTTTTAATATTATCTACGAATAAAAAATTAAGGACCTCCCCTCGTGTCCGAGGGGGTGGGAACATTACGGGAACGTTATTATTGATCATGCGATTGGACGAAGATGGCCGAAGTTATCCGAATATCGTCTGATGTATCTGGAGATACCGGATGTTGGATGCTCGAAGATGTCTAAGAAGGAAGCTTTACTTCATTTATTTATTTCATTATTCATTTAATTGTTCTTTTTAATTATTTATTTCGTACACACGTATGTGACGACTCTCGATCTACGAACGATACACGATCGAACATCTTATCCTCATCGATTAGTCGATAGATTCTTATTTTAAAATCCTCGATCGCTCAGTTGCCAATCCAATATAAAATTGGGTAAATTCGATATACAGGGTGTTTTAGCTAAAGGAGGCCGCTTGTAACATACACAACATTATACTATTATATATATACATAAACTATTCTTAACATATCTCTTTTTAAACCATTCAAAGTATGCCATAAAAGTTTGTCGTGTCATAAAAAAAAACAAAGAAAATATTTAGGCGGACTCCTTCAACTGTAACACCTTGTGTTACACTATATATATATATATACACAATATGTGTGTGTGTCTGTATGCGTATGTGTAAATATATACACATATACGTAGTAAGCAAGATAATAAATAAATTCGATCGTTCGTTATCTTCAATCGTTTGTCTTGTGAGATGATTATTAGGAGAAATCAACAGGCCAGGTTCGTTCATCGTTCATCGTTCATCATTCATCGTTCATCATACATCGCCGTGGATTTTTATGCAGCCGCCCACACACGTCTCGGGATTCGTAACACGTGCAACTACGTGCCCTACTCGTTTTGAATCTGCATACCGATGCGCCTAGGGACTATAATCCCTAGGAAGGGCTTTGAACGAAATTCATCGATTCGGCTCGCGACGAATAGGTATATATGTATACTGAAAGAAGAATCATCGGGAAATTATGTCTCTCACTTTCTATCTCTCTCTATCTATCTATCTATCTATCTGTCGATATTTTCGAAAGCTTTTTGCATTGGTTCTATATAAAATCGATATCAATTCTATTCAATTTTATAATATCCAATAAAAGGTAGCAACAACGATACGTACATGGGTGATAATAATTGAATATGACCATATTAGGTTTGATCATTCGGAAAAGAAGAGAAGAATTGTTTTTTCTTTTTCTCTTTTTTCTTTTTCTTCGAAATTTTTCATCAGCCGACATTCGTAAATATCTACGCGAGTACACACGTGTGTTTGTGTATGTGTGTGTTTGAGTGTACGGATATATGGGTAATACACGTGTACGTACAAAAACAAAAAAATGTACGTACTTTCTTATGGGGAAAAAAAAGAAAAAAAAAGAAAAAAAATAAAATAATAATAATAATAATAATAATAATAATAATAATAATAATAAAAAAGAAAAAAATCCGTATGGCAACGTGCCAGAAAATGCTGCCTCCCTTTTGCCTCCTCCTCCCGTACGGTTGGCAGGCCTTTTCACAAGTTTTTTCTTCCCCCCCCCCTCCTTCTTTTCCATTTTTTTCGACGAATCCAGGCTGATCTCTCTGTGTGTGTGTGTGTGTGTGTGTGTGTGTACGTATGGATGTATGCGTGGGTGTATTCGCGAGACAATGAAATGAGAGAAAGGACAGTATTGTCTTCTCGAAATGTTGGATTACTTTTAAAGGGTCGTTGAACTTGCCTACCCTCGTGTGGCACCTTCTCCCTTCTTCCTTTCTTTTTTCTATTTCTATTTCTATTTCTATTTCTTTTTTTATTCTTTTTTTTTTTTTGGCTTATGTATATATATATATATATATTTTTTTTTCTTTTCTTTCTCTCTCTCTCTCTCTCTCTTTCTCTTTCTCTTCTTTTTACGAGGGTTACTACTCCCTCTATTTCTTTCTCTCTCTCTCTCTCTCTCTCTCTCTCTCTCTCTCTCTCTCTCTCTCTCTCTCTCTCTCTCTCTCTCTCTCGAAGGAGTTTGTTTCTTCGAACGAGATGGATACTTTTCATCGAGAATATTTTCTTTTTTTTTTTTTTGTTTTCTTTCTCTTTTTTTCTTCCTTCGTTCTATATTCTCGTTCTCCCGCACCACCCACCCGATTCGTTTCTTCAACCCCCACCCCCCCCCCCCTCTCACCCCCTCTCCCTCCTTCTTGTTGTTTCTATCTTTTTTATATCGGAACGAGCAGAACGTAGGAGGTGGGGGGGGGAAGAATCGGAGTTAATCGCTAAACATAAATTTTCCCATTTCGTGCAAACGAATAAATCCTTGTCGTGAAGTATATTTCATTCGTTAGCGTAAGTATTACCGTACGTACAAGGCGATGAAACTCTTTGGAAAGTTTCAAGAAAGGGGTGGGGGGGAGAGAGAGAGAGAGAGAGAGAACCTGAAATGAGGGGAGGGGGCAAAGTTTAAGGAAGCAAAAACGTCGTCTGTTATTTAAGAAAGTTCTCTTAGGTTTCTGGACTAGTGACATACGCGCGTGACCCCTACGTACGTTTTATAATTAACGTGTTCCATGATTTATTATTTCGCATTACTATATATATATATATATATATATTACGTGACGCGTCAAACGTCTTGGCCCATTAATCGTAATCATAAACGCGGTCGTTTATATTTTTGACCCACCCTCTTTTAATCGGAAACATTTTTGACGATTTACTTTTATTTTTTATTTTTATTTTTCTTTTTCTTTTTTTCTTTTTCCACAGACGGATAAAAAAGGTCGCTCGATGGCAATCGACTTTTGCTTAAATCGATTATTAGTTATACGTTGAAATAACTTGTTCATCGTTCGTTCATCGCGTATATTTTAATATAATGTTATGGGAAGAGTTAGGTTGATTGATAAAATTAATCGTGAAATTAACTTTTGAAAATACTAATTATATATATATATATATATTATGTATGATAAGATATATATGTATGTATGTATAAAGAGATATTAAATTAATATGGGTAACTAATATATATTAAATTAATGTTTTAAATTAATATTATATATGTATGTATGTATGTATGTATATATGTATGTATACATATATATGTATGTATATATTTGTCATTATTTATTTTCTAAATAATAAACTCTCTAATGATGATAATCGATTTAGGTTTTATTATTTTCTTCATTTTTCTTTTTTTTTTTTTTTTTTTTTATTTTGCTTTATTTTCTTTTTGTCCTTTTCTCGACATTTTCATATTTTTTGATTAACAGATATGATTAGGTTATATAGAGGTTGTTACAACGTAGATGGATACACCCATTCGCACGCACACACACACGTACTTGTCTAAAGGAAAACACTTACACAAGCTTATATCTAAAAGCTCTGAAAGGAACGTCGATGTATCGAGCTTTTTCCTGGCTCTTAAAGGTTCAGCGTGGGCGTTTTGTGGTCCGACCACTTTCGTTACACTTACCGGTATCCCACTTTTAATTTTCAAAGAAAGGAATAGAAAACGATTAGCGACCTTTTTACTAAATCCTGCTCCACACTCTAACAGTACAATTATCTTGACTATATATGTGTGTGTGTGTGTGTGTGTGTGTGTAAGCTCGAAATGTTAGATTGTCATAAATATTATTTTACGGTTAAAAGCGAAAGAAAATTTCGAAAAAAAAATATGGAAAGATATTCGTTGATTATTGATCAAATGATAATCTCTATTAAATTATTGAGGCTTTCTTCTTCTTCGTCTTCTTCTTCTTCTTCTTCTTCTTCTTCTACCTCTACCTCTTCTTTGCGACTACTTGTAAAATACTTGAGACCGACGATCTAACAGAAAGAAATAAAATAGCTTTCCTAAAGATAGCAAGGCTTTTAAGATAATTAAATGTACAGTGGTAGTCTGGCAAAAGTTAGTTTCTCGAATATATACCCACTTAGGCACTTGATAATAAATCAAGCGAACGTCATCGGCCGGTCTTTGTCTCTTTGTTATCTCTTGTAAAAAATCATAAATCGTACCAACGTAAGCTAATTTAATATTGCGAACGCCGAAAGATATATATATATATATATTATTCTCGAAAAGTTCATAACTTGCGAACGTGTACGAAGTTATTTCGAGCCTCTCTATACTCTTTTCAAAAAAAAAAAAAAATAAATAAATAAAAAGAAAGAAAGAAAGAAAGAAAAAGAAGAAAAAATAGTACATTGTACGCTCTTAAATATTTATAGTTTTATCGATCTCTCTCTCTCTCTCTCTCTCTCTCTCTCTCTCTCTCTCTATTTCTTCTTCTTCTTTTTCCTTCCTTTTATTTTTATTTTTATTTTTACTCCTTTTTTTTTTGTCTTTTTCTTTCCCCGATGAAATTTAATTGAAAGAATCGGAAACTTTGTATCGATGCAAATTGAAAGAATTGTCGATTAAAGGAAAAAAAAAGAAAAAGACTAAAGAGAGATGGATGACATTTTTATTCATGATCTTTGATATGATAATGAATAACAAATGCGTTTGTCGAGTAAGAAAATGTTTTGAAATTTTACGAGAGATAAAACGAAGAGACAGAGACAGAGAGAGAAAGAGATAGTCTATAAAATGGTGGAACAAAGATGAGAGAGTGAAGAGGAGGAGGAGGAGGAGGAGGAGGAGCGCAGTGAGGATGAGGATAGAAACGCTGTAAACGCTGATGGAACGAGCAGCAGACCATCACTCTCCTGCAAATCTGATTACCTTCTCCGACCTAGCTGTTCGATGTTACATCCTCTCTCCTTTTCGGCAATGGCTTCGCGAATAGGTATCCATTGTACATAATGTACGGCTAACCAAGCCCCATCGGTCAGTGACTGTCTCGAAAATCGGATTTGTCCCTGTCAGGACAGTTCTTCATTTCCGTTTTACCCTTCGGGACTTATCTTCTCTAAAAACAAGCTTCTTTTCTTTCTTTCTTTCTGTCTTTTTCTTTATATATATATATATATATATATATATATATATATATATATATTTTTTTTTGCTTTTCTTTCTTTTCATTTTTTTCTTTTTTTTTTTTTTTTCGTTCATCCAATCATTCATTTATTCGCATAGAAAATATACGTACAAACTTGTGCGCGCGTGTGTGTGTCTGGATTTTTAATCGAACAAAATTGCAGTGAATAATAAAAGAATTTCAATCTTGATAAAATTAAAAAAAAAAAAATATATATATATATATATATATATGTATATATGTATGTATATATGTATATATGTATATATAAGAGAGATTATGTTTAAGCACAAATGAAAGATATTTCGATAAACATTTGCATATAAACGAAATTAAGGAATATTTTGGGTTACGGTATAAAATTATATTTACCCATGATAAATAATATATATTCCGCACCGTTTTCATGTATTTCCCTCCCTTACGTAGACCCACCCACACACACACTCACATACGTACGTGTATGCATATATACATATATTTGGTATTTACATAAAGCAAGCAT
The DNA here is from genome assembly GCA_918808275.2 of Dolichovespula sylvestris. NCBI lineage: Eukaryota > Metazoa > Arthropoda > Insecta > Hymenoptera > Vespidae > Dolichovespula > Dolichovespula sylvestris. The sequence continues at coordinate 5,247,347 of OU964973.1, read as the reverse complement.
TTATTTAGAGCTCTGCAGTCTGCAATTAACGTACTAATGTTTTCTTTTTGACCTTCTCAGCCACGACCACGTAATATACTTTGGTGAAAGTATCTGTGTTTCCCATCCCCCCTCCCCCTTCTACACTCGTCTACAATTTATTAGTCCCCTGACTAAGGGAATTTCCAAAAGGTACCAGTGCGTGTATGCGTGTATGTGTATGTATGCGTATGTACCGGCGGTATACCATTTTGAAAGCAAATACGTATTCGACGAGCGACGAAACCCCAAAATCGATTCTTTTCAGTCATTCCATTAATTGATAGCAACAATCGTACGAACAAATCGATTTACGTCACTCCTCGGCTACTCCGATTAATTTAAATTTCCCGGAATTACTTTAATTTCTGATCCGTGTACGAATATTTAGATAATTATCTCGAATTAATTCGATATTTTCGATTTAACTCAATTGTCTTTTTTACTTTTGGTTCTTTTTTTTTTTCCTGCTCTAAATTGAGATCCTACTGTTTCGATGATTTCAAATTAATTCCCTTTATTTTCTTTTTCCCTGTATTTTTTTTTTCTTTCTTTTTTTTAATTTCTAAAATTAATTGCGATTAATTTTTTTTTCTTTTTTCTTTTCTCTCTCTCTCTCTCTCTCTCTCTCTCTCTCTCTCTCTCTCTCTCTCTCTCTCTCTCTCTCTCTCTCTCTCTCTCTTACGCGCCCACGTATAGACAATACCTCGTGCTACGTCGGTAAATGTCACTTTCAAATGTCATCCGTCATAACTTTTTTTAAGCCCCTCCAAATAGGCTATTCTTATTACAGTGTCTCGACGAACACGTTTGCCTGTCGTCAGGGGCTAAAAAAAAAATAAACCGTTGAGACGAGGAACTGCCTACTTCCAGGGGCGGGGGATATTAATTAATAATTCACTTAAATGTTAGCGAAGAAACACGAAAGTACGTATAATCCAAGGTTTCTTTTCATCTCTCTCTCTCTCTCTCTCTCTCTCTCTCTCTCTCTCTCTCTCTCTCTTTCGTTTCCTTTTCATCTTTCTTTCTTTCTTTTTCATTCCAAATACCTTTTTTAATAGCGTTTTCCCTTCAAAGTTTACAATTCATCGAATCACATCGGAGGTGTGGAGAACTCGTCGCGTACTCGTTATTTAAATTAGCCGTGCGCCCACACTCGAATTTACACGGGAAATAGCATCGCCAAGCGTTCCTCTCAACGCTGTAATTACCTTATCATTTTCTTTCTTTTTTTGTCCTTTTTTTTTACCCCTTTCCACCCTCTCATTATCATCGTCTCACCTAACTTCACCCTTCGTTAATTCAGCAACGTATTTGTTGTTTCCCCTTTCTCTCTCTCTCTCTCTCTCTCTCTCTTTTCTCAACCTCTCTCCCTCCTACCCTTTTTTATATACCCTTTCTCTTCTCCTCTCGTTTTCGTGAAAAACCTACGTAGTCAGTCGTAAACGAAAGAAATTATTGCGATCTCGTGGACGACATGAACGTCGTTCAATTTCAATGAGATTAAATATATAGAAATATTCCAACGAATAAATTAATTTACTTTTTGAACGTAACGAATAGCTGTCTCGTGAAATAATAACGTTATATTAATTATGGTAATAAATTATTGAAAATATGATCGCATGCAATATTGAATCAAATATATAGTACATGTATTATGTATGTAAAATAAATAAGAATCGGGTTAACACACACACACACAACATATTACTATATATTTATATTATTATATTTTTTATTTATTTATTTTTCTTTTTGTGTTTACTATCGAAAATACTAATCTTTTTTATCAACGCGTATACAGTTAATAATATTAAACAGATGGCAGGTGTAAGAATTGTTGGGAATAAATTGGACGAACGAGGAAAGGACGAATAATACGAAGGTGTAGGAATTCAACGGTATAATAAAAGGAATCGGTGATGGTAGTGATAAAAGAAAAGGCTTACGGGCAACGCCGTACGATTAAATGCGCCTGCGTGTCTCAGTCGTCTCAGGTGCACCGAACCGAAGAAAATTTAATTAACGAGAGAGATCTCGACATGTTGGATTTTCTCTCTTCTCTTTCTCTCTCTCTCTCTCTCTCTCTCTCACACACACACACTCTCTCTCTATCTCTCTTCCTCTCTTTCTCTCTGACATTCGTCGAAGAAAAACTCAACGAAACGATGTGATGTTTGTTGCCTAAACACACGAACGCTTCGTAAAAGTACTTTTCTTTTTTTTTAAGAGGGAATTCGATTCGAAATCGAAAGAACCTTTTTTTTTTTTTTTTTTATTACCCAGCCTTTTGCCAATAGGAGCGGCGATGAAGGGAAAAAGATTCGGATTTACTTTTATAATCGAAATCTTACGATTTATTCGAAACGATGTTAAAGAAAAAAATATATATATATATATATATATATATATATATATATATATATACATAGAAAAAAAAAGAAAAGGGAAAAAGAAAGAAAGGAAAGCGATTAGAAAGAAAGCGTTATTGGATGAGGCGAGATACGTGATATCAATCGGCGATTTGCTCGGATGCAAAATAATGAAACATTTTTAATTAACGGAGAGACACATAATTAAATGAGTTATTAAAGAACGCACGGAGCTAGAATAGAGGTTCGAAATATAATGTGGGATTAATTAATGCGAAATGTATACTTCAATCTTACCCCATTGTTACGTTGATTACGATGTTGTTATATAAAATAACGAGAGAGATAGAGAGAGAGAGAATGTGGAAGAGTAAAAACTACGGAAGAAAAATATTCGAAAATAAATCCTACGGTTTTTCCGGCAATCCGATTTACGCCATTCACGGATTTAAAGTCGGCGTTGAGTCCTAAAAAGCAAGGGTTACATTTCAAAATCCCCGAACCCTCCGAGAGGGCTAAATAAACACGGTCCTGAAATCGTGATCTAGGATTTCAGCGCACAAAAAATAAAAAAATAAAAGTAACGTATATTACTATACCGTAGGAAACAAGCAGCCTCGTTCGTATTCACGAACGTCAAAGTAGTTAGAGACAGAGAGAGAGAGAGAGAGAGAGAGAGAGAGAGAGAGAGAGAAGGAGGGAGAAAGCAAGTATTAGAAAAGGAAAGAAAAAAAGAACTACACGAAGAGGGTGTAACCGTGACCTCTTAGCAAGTAAGTTCGTAGCACGACTCTACAATTTCTCAGTCATTTCGCTAAGAGACCAACAAACCACAGTTCCACGTCACGTAATATATGGAAAATGAAAATATGCAAGAAGTAATATATATAAACAACGCAATACAAAAATGGAGGAAAGGAGAAGAGGCTTATAATAAATTGTAATTTATTATTTTATAATGATACTTCCTCTCCTATATCCTTGCGATATTCATTTTATCATCGACGTTGCTGTTTTTGTCGACGAACAAATAGTTAATTCACGAAACGCGACGCGAGAGAATAATTCATTATTTTGTGTCTTTTTATTTTTTCGATATTTTTCTATTGTTATTATTATCATTATTATATTATTATAATTTTTTTTTTTTTTTTCTTTTTCCTTTCTTCTTCTTTACAGATCCGTCAGCGTATTTTATCGTCGATAATCGCAAGCGACGAAATTCACGATAGAAAAGGGTACTACGATACACTTAATTCTGATATTTTCTTTTATTTTTTAATCTTCGTGCGTCCCCTCTTGACCCATTCGTTCTATCGATTTTATTTCGTTTCGTTATTTAACAAAGAAAGGAAAAAGAAAAGGAAGAGAGGAGAAAAATTTTTTAAATCGAAAAGAACAAAATTTTTTAAATCGTAAAGAACAGAGAGAAACCTCTCCTTCTCTCGTCACGGCTTTTGTCTCAATTTTTTTTTTTTTTTTTTTTTTTTTCTTGGCGAATTATTCCATGCCATGTATAAAGGGGGGGGGGATGGGCGGATGGAGGGAGGGGAAAGGGTGAAGGGGAAAAATGGGAACCCTTTGAGAAAGAGGGAGATAGATAGATATATAGATAGATAGATAGATAGATAGTTAGAGATAGAGATGGAGAGAGAAAGAAAGAGAGAGAGAGAGAGAGAGAGACTTTTACAACAGGCTCGTTCATTTCTACGTGCTCGCGTTAATCTTGCCGCGAGCTTTTAGCGCGAGAAGAAGAATTCTTCCTACGTAGCGAATGATTCTTTTTACAGCGGTTACGGCAAATGAAGTAGCTGGTGCCACGCTGCCATTCCCGTACCTCCGTCACTGTCGGATGTAACCGGTGGCTACTAAAAGGAAAAAAAAAAAGAAAGGAAGTGGAGAAAGGGCGGGGGAGAGAGAGAGAGAGAGAGAGAGAGAGAGAGAGAGAGAGAGAGAAAAAGTCAAAGAAAGTTTTCCTACTTTGAAAGAACTATTTTTTTTTTCTTGTTCTTTTTCTTTTCCTTTTTCTTTTTCTCTTTCTTTTTTTTTTTTTTTTCTTTTTTTACATTCTTACGAAGTCCGAATATTTTCTTCTTCTTCTTTTTTCTTTTTTAACATGCCGTTTGGATATTTAAATCTGCCTTCTCCATTCAGAATAATTATAGTTTTTTATTTTTATTAATTTATTTATTTATTTTTTTTTTAATACCATGTTATTGCATATTAAAACATTAATTTATATATATATATATATATATATATATACATATGTATGTATCTACATATTGTAATTATTATGGTTACTTGTCGAAATTAAATAATCTTTGTTTCTTTTCTTTTTCCTTTTTTCTTTTTCTTTAAAAAAAAAAGAAAAGAAAACAGAAGAAAAGAAAAAACAGAAAAAAGAAAAAGCTACACACAAACATGTTGAAAATTAGATTGTATTGTATTAATCGAGGAGTAATATACCGACAAGGATCGATGATTTGAATAACAGTTTTACTATAAAGAGCTTGGATATATGTATCTATATAAATATATATATATATATATATATATATGTATGTATGTATGTATGTATGTGTGTACGTTTGTGCATATATGTAGATGATAGTGAGATAGTTCTCAAACGTTGAAATCATGGAAACGTTGGAAGAGCAATTTGCCGGCAATTTTACGACGTTAACTGAAGATTGCAGTGGGCTTTCTCTCTCTCTCTCTCTCTCTCTCTCTCTCTCTCTCTCTCTCTCGCGAAGTACTACCTAACTCATGGCACTTGAATGCTAGTCGTCTTCTCTTTGCTTATGCTCCACTATTTCCACTATACCTTTATATATACATATATTCATATATATACATACATATAAATATATATATATATATATATTTATATATTTATATGTGTATATATATATATATGTATGTATGTATGTATCTACGTGAACATGTGTATGGCTCTCTCTCTCTCTCTCTCTCTCTCTCTCTCTCTCTCTCTCTATCTGTATCTTGTGACTTCTTCTCTACGAGACCAACGAAAACGCAATACGTCTTCGCTCGGTTTGACGTGCTCGTTAAATTTCTCAAACACGATTGAGAACTCTCCCTTCGAATTCGTTCGATAAAACGGACCAACCATTTGAGATTGAATCACATATATATATATATATATATATATATATATATATATATATCCATGTTCATATTGAAGTTTATTCGAAGGATTCATTTTGTAAATTGACGATTGATTGAAGTAAAAGTTAACGTAATATGTATAAATGTTATTTCACTTTTCTTATTCGCCTTCTCGCTATGATCGTTATACAACGCGTTGTACTTTATTTATTTATGAGCATTGATTTGATAGAAATATATATATATATATATATATATATATATATATATATATACATACAGTCGATGTTCCATAATCGAAAATCTTAATCGATTTATCGACAATGTTAACTAAATAATGAAACATTTTCATTGGTAGAGAACAATGTACAATATATAAGCTCGATATTAATATCGAATATTATTATTATTATTATTATTATTATTATTATATGCTGCGGGTATTACTATAGATAATTACGATATTATATAAAGAGAAAGAGAGAGAGAGAGAGAGAGAGAGAGAGAGAGAGAGAGAAGCAAACAGCTAAGCTTACATCATGCTAGGAACGTAGGAGTATCTTTCGAGAATGTCGTTCATGGAACGTTGCATTTTGACCTGGATAATCGAGGCAAGTCAAGATGGTTCGGATATATCTACGTCTGATGATATCAAGAGTCTTGTACCAATTAGTAACAATAATAATAATAATAATAAAAATAATAATAATAATAATTACCCTAACATAACAGAATAAATGTAATATCTTATATTTGATCATAGGCGTTACATTAAAAAGAAAGAAAAAGAAATTTATTAATTCTACATGTCCGAATCGATAGCATTTTTAAAAACATGAACAATAATAATAAGCGAATCAAGAAATGCGTATATAAAATTAAAAACAAAAAATATATACATATATATATATATATATATTATAATAATTATTAATAGTAAACGTTTATTTCAAATAATATTGTAAATAAACGAGTTGATGTCAAAAATATTTGCAAACATTTTATATATATATATATATATATATATATATATATATATATAAAATAGTATTTGAAAGAAATGTTTGACGCTCCCGTTCGATGGTAAATATTTGAAAAAGGAAAAACGAAATCAATTTTAATCTCTCTCTCTCTCTAAGTGAAATTAGCAGGAACACGAATGAGGAGAAAATGAAGGAAGTGATATCGAATATACGTGGGTAGTAGTAGAGTAGTAGTAGAGATTTTATATATAAAACAACTATGGCATGACGACAACGATTTGATACGCGTAAAGCGTACGAGCTTAAACTCGTTTGCCTAGCCATTTTACGTTCATGGCCCTTTTGGCCTCTCTTGCAAGAGGTAAATTCTCTAGGCTGTTTTCTCAGTTTCTCTGAACTCTCTGGGCCACTCTTTAAAACCACCGCCAGTATCAAAGCACGTCATTTACATAGCTCGGTTGATGTCATTATTTCCTAAGGGGAGATTGCGTTTATTTAAACTATATATATATAGATAGATGTGTGTGTGTGTGTGTGTGTCATGTGGCTTCGTTTTATTACAAAAGAAAAATTGTTTTATTCTATAATCAGAAAGATTCGTTCGTTCGTTCGGAAAAAATATCTTCTATTATATTCCAACGTATTTTTGTTATTTCCTTCTCCTCCTTTTTTCTTTACTTTATTATTATTATACAGGGTGTTTCAGATAAAGGAGGCCGCTTATAACATACATAATATTATACTTTTATATATATAAATTTTTTTCTACACCCCACAACGTCCGGTCACGTATATATTCCTTTAGTCGGTATATATCACTGGCGAAAGGTAAAACGAGCTCTCTGTCGATGTTGCTCCTGCGAGACCGTACTTAAGAAGATTCTCCATTTTTCTATTTTCACCTCCCCAACCCCATCCCCGTCACCCCTATCGATACTAAGAAATTTCTTCTTCTCCCACCTCCCCTCCCATCCCTCAAGTAAAACCATAAAACGAAACGTTGTAAAACTAGACGAGCGAGTTTCTATATATTCCTTCCTATTCGTGCTTCTTTGTTCTCTTATATTTTTTTTTCCCCTTTTTTTCTTTTTTTATTTTTCTTTTTTTTTTTTTTTTGTTTAATTTTGACTTTCGTTTCGTTTCGTTTTATTTTATTTTATTTTATTTTATTTTATTTTCTACCATAGTGTTTTTCTGTTTACTTTTTGTTTTTCTTCTTTTTTCATTTTTTTCTTTTTTTTTTTTCATTTTTAAAATTAAATCCTTTCATCAATTTTTTTTTTTCATTTCGTCGACTGTTTTTTTTTTTTTGTTTCTTTTTTCTTTTTTTTTTTTTTTTGTTATCCCGTAAGAAAAATATCATCAGTGCAAAAAATTTTCCCTCCACTCCCTCTCCATGCATGAATATTGATAGGGACAAACCATTTGACGTTTTTAATCGTCGACGTTGATCCCTCCCCGTATATCATCGCTTGAATAATGGATTATTTTCTCTCCACCCCCCTAAAAAAAACCACCCCTCCTCATAACGCCACACAATCGACGTGTTAATTTAAAGATAATAAATTTTAACGAACGATAACTCGTTCGTCCCTTTCCCTGTATATTTTTTTTCTTTCTTTTTTTTTTTTTTTGCAACATTATCGAGATCCTTTCTCACGAATGGAGGAGGGACGATATAATAGAAATAAAAAAAGAAAAATGAATGAAAATGAAACGAAACGAAATTAAAGTAAAATAATGTGGAATATGAACAAAACGAAAAAAAATAGAAGAGGAGGAGGAGGAGGAGGAGGAGGAGAAGATAAAGTTGCAACGAGTAACGAGAACGGGTGAAATAAAGCAGCAGAGGAATGGGGGAGGCTTTCAATATTTGTATTTGGCGGGCACCGAACGTGCAAATACGTATTAATTAGAACACCTCGTCGCGCGTTGTGCATGAGTACATAAAAATACGTCAAGTACGTACATAAAAGCACACACACACGCGCGTACAAATGCAAGAAAGCACACACACACACACACACATATGTATGTATGTATATATAGGTATACGCATACAGATGGATTGCGAAAACGAAATGCATTCATACATTATTCAAGCGACTGTGTTACTACTAGGGATACTTTCCGAAAACGAACAAAAGAAAAAAAAAAAACAAAAAGAAAATAGAACGCGTCTCTCAAATCTGTTTCTCTAATGTTAAACACACATTAGTAGACGTTATGTAATTTACTTTTTGTTATGTTCGCGTTTAGCAAAATCGTTGAATTATTTGATGGAACGATTTTCACATAGGAAATTTTTCTCTCTCTTTCTCTCTCTCTCTCTCTCTCTCTCTCTGTCTCCGTCACTCTCGCTCAATATTTCACTTTCGTTCGGACTTAATCGGAGATTTGTTCAAACTCGTTCGATAAACCGCAATCGAACTCGGATTAACCGGACTCGAGTCTCTCTGACTTTGTAGAGCCTTACCCTAAGTACTACGACGATTCGCTATAATCACCTTCGTATTAGCATAATCGTTTGAGAGCGTTCTTTACACTCTCGATAAAAGTCTATGCTCTGTCTGTCTGTCTGCTGTGTGTGTGTGTGTGTGATCGCGTGCGCGCATATATATACAGGGTGAGCCAAAAGTTCCTAAGTAGTTTTAAAATTCGATTAGCCCCCTTTTTTCGACACTTTTCAAGCTTTTAGTTAGGCTTGCAATTTTGCAATCTCTGGAACAGAGAGAGGGAGAGAGAGAGAGAGAAATTGATTATTAAAATTTTTTAGAAAGTTTTTAAGGCTACCCTACATATATACATGCACACACACACGATATATATATATATACATATATATATATATGCGTGATACATTATATCTATAAAGATGTATATATATATATATGTGTGTGTATGTGTCGAAATAGGTCTAATGGAAAATAATGACGTATCGAGAATAGAATGGTCCCAGTCGGAAGCTGCTTAAAGATCCTGGCTGCAACGTGAAGATAACGTTATTATATAGCCGTACGAAGTGAATCCCATTGGTTTGGAGTTGCATTGTTAGTATTTACACTCGGATCGGGACGAATCGCGTTGATCGCGTTGAAAAGACAAACGCGTGGGAAACGTACCGAGAAATGTAGAACGGATCATGAGATATTGGTTAAATTTAATCCCATCATCTCCGTTGTAAATCGTTATTTCGTTGTACACGCCGTTAATATTCCCAACGTGGATTATTTCATTATTTTTAACATAGTAACTTCGTAACGATCTCTTACGCGATGGTATACCATTAAAAATAGTATACATGGAATATCAATAAACTATTATCGTGATATGAGCTATACGACTTAATACCTCTTCGACGATATTTCTTTATTAAATGATTATGCGATTGAACGATCGATGATGACGAGTCGGTTAATCTTCTCGCGAAATAAAAAAAAAAAAAAAAAGGAAATTAATTTTCTATCGAATATTATCATTAAGATACAGCGCACACTTTTTGGTTTTTGGTAAAATTTTTGAATTGATTCGAAAGTCACGTCGATGAAAGGGTAAGAAAGGATGAGAAAGAAGGTGGAAGGAAATAAATTGTTCCTCGATAAGTATCGGGGAAATGTAAAGTAATAAAATAAAAAGAAAGAAGGAAATAAATATAAAAAAGAAAAGTAATATAACAATATCGTCGGATAAAATTGCTGCGCTAAATCGATCGAATAAAAATGTCTTCGCGTTTCCGTGTATGTGTGTGTGTGTGTGTGTGTGTGAGAGAGAGAGAGAGAGAGAGAGAGAATTCCACCGAGGATTTTGAAAATCGAGTACATTCGAGAGTACGATGTAACGC
>OU964973.1:5206998-5229498 GCA_918808275.2 Dolichovespula sylvestris | reverse complement strand
ATATAATGATCATTGCGACGATTATCATGATATTATGTTTTCCCCGTTCTCTCTATCTTAAAAAATCATTTAGGTCAGCAATCGACGGCAGAAAGCACTCGTGTCGACGAGATATCGAATGCAAACGACTCTCGAGGCAAAAGCGTTTCCACCCTCGATTTTCGCGTGACGCGAACGTGCGGTAGACAGATAAATGAAATATATATAAAAAAAAAAAAAAAAATAAATAAAGAAAGAAAAATAAAAAAAAAAAATTGATGGTGGTTTATCGGGAAACATCTTCCTCCGCATAACATTTTCGATTACACGTACTCGAACGAATATACATATATATATATATATATATATATATATATATATATATATTTTTTTTTTTCTTTTTAATTAATTTGAAAAGGAAAATATCGAACAAAAAATAATAATAATAATATCAGGATAAGAATACACCGATGATTTATTAATAAATGAAAAGAGGACATTTTCATGGATGATAACGATATAAATAAAAAAATAATCGTATCTCGGATATACACAACAATACAAAAGTTTATAATCCTATTGATATTGTTTCGCGTTTGTTTGCATCGACAAAATTATTTCGAAAAATAAATAAATCAACTCTATCTCTCTCTCTCTCTCTCTCTCTCTCTCTCTCTCTCTCTCTCTCTCGGCCTATATTTTCCTGAGTGGTTAGTTGCGTAGGGGGATGATTTTAAAGGTCAGCCTCCACCGCTAAGCCCCATTCAAGTGGGAACGCCGTTGATTGCACGCAAATCCCACGATTCGCTATAATAACGATCATAAAGTTATCAGGTTCGACTAAGGGAAATTATTCTCCTATTATTTATTTTACGGATTAAAAACTAACGAAATATATTATATCTCCTTTGTTCTTCCTACGGATCTTTATTATTATTTATTTCCTTTCTCGTTTTATTTCAATTCGTTATATTTATTACTCTACTATTATCAGTGCAATTACTAAAAGAATTATAGTTTTTTTAGTTTCTCAGAATTTCCTCTCTCTCTCTCTCTCTCTCTCTCTCTCTCTCTCTCTCTCTCTCTCTCTCTCTCTCAAAACCATTTCCATTTTCGTTTTTGTCGTCATAGAACGAAATATACAAATATCATGAATATAATGAATAAACTACGTGTATACATGTATCATGTGCGCACATATATAAAAATTAATATTACAAATGATGAATTAATAATTGTAAATGATACTTTAGAAATAATAGGGAAAAAAAATGAAAGAGAGAAAAAAAAGAAGGACGGATCTGTTTTTCAAATATGAATTACACTCGTAACTCAATGATTGATCAATAAATTCCCCCCCCCTCTCTCTCTCTCTCATTCTCTTTTAGGCTCCTATTTATTCCATTTCAAATATCGATCCAATCCGCAGCATCACTTCAGAAGCCTCAATCCAAACGTTGAACGTCGACCGTGTTTAAAAGACGACGTGTGTACTTACCTTTCGGCTCGGCTTTCCAAGTTCATCGATCGTGGACCACGAAAGAGGGAGAGAGAGAGAAAGAGAGAGAGAGAACGAGGAAGAAAGAGGGCTTACGAGCCTGAAATGAAAGAGAAAAAGAAGGAACGAGAGGGGAGAGAAAAAAATAAAAAAATAAGAGGGAAGATGATAGAGAAGTGCGAGACAAAAACGAGGTTGCGACGCCTCTACGAGTTGTTACATCAAAATAAAAATGGAGTCACGTTCCCTTTTCAACTCTCATATTCTTTCTTTCCTCTCTCTCTCTCTCTCTCTCTCTCTCTCTCTCTCTCTCTCTCTCTCTCTCTCTCTCTCTCTCTCTCTCTCTTTCGACAACCAAATGTTATAATCACTTTCAAGGTTCCTAGCATAAAAAAAAAAGAAAGAAAAGAAGAAAGGTCAAGTCGACTCGAGTACACTCGAGGAATCGTTCGATCGATCGATCGATCGATCGAGTACAACTCGACGAGTTTTTTTTTAATTATATAGAATAATCTTATAGTCGTAATATACGATCCACACAGGATTGATGTATATATACACGCACGGTTGATCATCAAAGTGATTGCACGCATACATTCATACATACATACATACATACATACATACATACATTACATCATACATACATTACATACATACATAAATATACGACGAATAAGCTCACGCACGCGTGCTCACATCTCTCGGTAAAAATTTCTATCAGTAACAAATTATTCATTCCTTTCGTTTTTGCGCGATATTACTACGGTTTCTCGAACGGATTTGCATTGTTCTTTCGTTGAACAATTAAAACGATACGAACAAAGTTGAATTTGTACTGTCGTATTAATCAATTTGGGACTTTAATTACGTTAGTACGACGATTAAGTAAATATTTCTTTATCAAATTTCATTATCGATACTCCATATTAAATATATCTCTTATAATATATCGTCGATATATTTCTTCGTCGATATTTCTTGAATTTTTTAAATATATTTTTTCCTTTTTTTTTTTTTTTTTTTTATTTTGTACGTGAATATCGACATCAATAAATTTCATTGTAATCATTATAATTAGGACAATGAAATGTAAGTGTTCATTCGAAAAGAAAAGAAGGGACAGAGAGAGATTGATATGAGTGTACGTGTGCGTTTACGTTTATATTGAGAGTCTGTGTGTGTGTGTGTGTGTGTGTGTGTGTGTGTGGGCGCGCGCGCACGACATAAAGAAAGAAAAAGAGAGACAACGAGATTGATAGAGAGCGAGGGAAAGGGAGAGAAAGAGAGAGAGAGAGAGAGAGAGAGAGAGAGAGAGAGAGAGAGAGAGAGAGCTTGTTTCTCTTGTCTCTCATTAGCTTTGCATCGACGATAGACATCGTCTATTTTTATCGGGGCCGTGAGCACACGCGCGCAACCGATACTTCAGCCCATTTTTCGTCAAAAGACGAGCAAAGAGAGAGAGGGGGGAGGGGATGGAGAGAGGGAGAGAGGAGAAGAAGTGGGAAAGAAAGGAGGAGGAGGAGGAGGAGGAGGAGGAGAGAGTAGATAGAGTCCTCCTCTCTCGTTCAACGAATCGATAGAAAGGGGATGAAAATAATATATCGAGACCGGTGTGGTTGGGGGTTGGGTGGGTGGGGGTGCGGGGGGACGAATGAAATCAGGATTTGCCGGCAACACGTGGCACTCTTCTATACCGATTAACAACGAACGGATAGATCCTTCGATCTAATCGTCTTTATCCTTACGAGAAATAAATCGCCTTTTCGTTGAGGAATAGGAAGGACTTCGTAGAAGGAGATTAGAGAATCTAGAATACAAACGATTAGAACGAAACGTAACGATAATACTTTCGAGTCCAATGCATCGAATCCAAATGATCTCCTACGTGAGAGTTCGCAATAACGGATTGGCTAAACTATCGAAGAAGGAAAACTGTTACGATTATTAATACCGACGAATAACGAACGTCGAGGTCGATCGATCGATCGATCGATCGATCGTTCGTTCGTTTTACAATGTGTTCGATATAATCGTTCGAATCGTTTTACGTATCGCGTTGCGACTAATGTTACGAACAAACGCGATTCTCCTCCCCCCCCCTTCTGTCTCTGTCTTGTTAATAACGACTTTTGTTTTCCCTTTTTTTTTTATAATTCCCATCCCCACCCCCCTACCCATGCCCTCTCCCATACTTTCTTTCGATTACGTTTGGTCTGTACGCGTACGTTCGAAAAGCACAAAATCAGAGAATTGATTTTGCGAGTCTTCCCTTTCATTCTTTTATTTTTTTTTTCTTTCTTTTCTCTCTCTCTCTCTCTCTCTCTCTCTCTCTTTATCTATCTATCTATCTATTTCTCTCTCTTTTTCTGTTTATTTTCTCTCTCATTCAATTAACATCCCGCGTATCAAAGGTAGGTTTCATTGTTCAGAAAATCGACTCTCGTGAGAAAAAAGGGAAAGAGAGAGAGAGAGAGAGAGAGAGAGAGAGAGAGAGAGAGAATAGGGAAAAAAAGCGGAAAGAAAGAAAAAGGCCATAAAAATGAGAGAGAGAGAGAGAGAGAGAGAGAGAGAGAGAGAGAGGGAGAGAGAAAGAGAGAGACAGTTAGCAGAGTTCACTTTGATAGAGAAAAAGATAGGAAGAGTACACCGGTTAGAGGATCAATTTGATTGCTCTTCCATAGATGGAAAGCTACAAAGAAAGAAGTGAAGTAGAGTAGACACCAACACCATCACCACCACCACCACCATCACCACCGACCGACCGACCGACCGACCGGCTTCTACGACGAGCTTACGACAATGAAATTTTTGTGCGACGACGACGACGATCGAACGACTCGACGACGGTTACGATTATCTCGGACAAACGTAACTAATGATTCGAGATGACGAGAATCGATTTCGAGATCGAACCATCGAATCTTTCAGCCGAAAAAAAAAACATGGAAACAAAGGGACGGAGAGACGTCGAACGATGAAAGGAAAGAAAGAAAGAAAGAAGGAAGGAGAGAGAGAGAGAGAGAGAGAGAGAGAGAGAGAGAGAGAGAGAGAGAGAGAGATGGAAGAAAAGAAAAACGAAAACGACAGAGCGAAACGTGAAAGAAGAAATAATGATTAAAAATTGAAAGGCCTCGTGTTCGTAAAGAGAAGCGATTTGAGATAAGAAAAGAGAAAAGTTAGAAAGAGATTAAAAGAGAGATAGATAGATAGATAGATAGATAGATAGAGAGACGGACGAGGAACGAAAAAATTAATTAATAAATAATTAAATAGATAGATAGATATAAGTAAATAAATAAAAGATAGAACAAAAATTAATAAAAGCATAAATGATATACGTGAGAGTTATCTTGAGGAAGGAAAAACGCGTGACACGAAAGAGAGAAGAAAGAGAGGATAAATAAACTATCCGGCATGCCTTTCTAAGACGCTATTAGAAATTAAAACAAAAGCAAAAATTGTAAATGTGTTAGGTAATAATAAGATTCGAATAATCGAAATTGCTAACGAAAATATATCGGACAGTGGAGATCGTAATGAACGTGTTATCTATCATCAACGTGATTCATAATTCTTTCAACGTTTTCATATTACTGATCATTCGAACGAGGATAATGACAGAGAGAGAGAGAGAGAGAGAGAGAGAGAGAGAGAGAGAGAGAGAGAGAGAGAGAGAGAGACAAGTGGTACATATCCAAGTGGTGTAAGAATTATCGAACATCGTAATGAATCATCGTGATCCTCAAAAAAATAGGGGGTGGGGAAAAAAAACGTTGGAAAGCGGGATGGGGGTGTTAGGGTTGGTAGGATTTTAATCCGACGTTATAATATACCACACTAACCTGATTCGAATTAAAAGCCGGTAATAACATCAAAATCACTGGCCAGCACCTCGTCGTCGTCGCCGTCCGCATTTAACCTCGAATACTTAGCACACGCAGGACGTGGCCTCGTTTCCTCGTTCCTCTTCGACGCCATCCTTTCTCCCTGTCTCCCTTCTCCCTTTCACCCTTTTTCCCTTTATCTCCCTTTTCTTTTCCTTCCTTCTATCTATCTATCTTCTTTCACTATTTATATTTTCTATCTTTCTCTCTCCCTCTGTCTATCTACCTCTCTCTCTCTCTCTCTCTCTCTCTCTCTCTTTCTTTCTTTCTGTCTTCTCTCTCTCTCTCTCTCTCTCTCTTTCTCTCTCTCTCTCTCTCTTTCTTTCTATCTCACTCGATTAATATCTATTTTGATGAAATCGTTCGTCGACTCACAATATATATATATTCACGTATACGCACTATAATTTTAAAATAAATAATTAATAAAGGACACAAACAGAGAGAGAGAGAGAGAGAGAGAGAAAGGAAGAGGAAGAGAGAGAGAAAGAGAGAGAGAGAGGGGGGGGGGGAGGAGAAGGAAAGAGAGAAAGAGAGAAAAAGTATAAAACAAAGACAACACCACAGATAGAGCCGTCCGTACTTGTCGAGAAGCGAAAGCTCAGACACTAAAAAGGACGAAAGGGCTCGCGAAGCTTGCGCGACCCTCGCTTCTCGCACGACTGAACGCTCGGACCTGGAAGCTCGGCTAAACCTCCCCTCTCTCTCTTTGCACACACACACACTTCTCCTCCGCCCCGAAAGAAGTTCACCGTATTCTCGTCAGCCGCGCCACCAGCTTCGTTGTTCTATCTATCCTTCTCTATGCTACGCCTACGATTGACACAACCAACCCTCCTCCTACACCATCACCACCACCACTACCAGTACCACCAGCATCAGCATCAGCAACATCATCACCACCACCGGCACACCTCCACCCCTCGGTCTACTACCTCGTGCCATCCCAACCCTCTACTAACTCTCTGCTCCTCTCGTTTCTATCCGTTCGGTAAAAAGCTTCGCACCGAGTCAGGGATAATACCCATAGTTTGTAATTTGTTAGAGTTCGCTGGCCTCCTACCGGTTTTAATCGTTTTCACGAATCAGAGGGATGTTTTTTTTATTTATATATATATATATATATATATAGGTGTGTGTGTGTGTGTATTAATTTTTGTTCTCCTTTCTTTCTTGTTCGCAATCTTTTTACTTTTCCTCTGTTTTTCGTTTTTTTTTTTGTTGTTGTTGTTTATTTTTCGAGTTTTCTGCGACGGGGTAAAATAAATGACGAAAGTGATGTGAGATTACTGCGTATTGCTGTTAAACGATCCGATAAGATCGGAGTATCGAAGAGCAATTACGTATTTGGTATTCGATAGTTGAACATAGATTGACGATGCCTGACGATTTTTTTTTTTTTTCTTTTTGTATATATCGTATTTTTTTATTTATATACATTTGTGCATATATATATATATATATATATATATATATATATATATATTCGTCAAAATGGCTAGGTATTCTTCACATAAATACGATACTTTTGATCGGCATTGAAAGGTTTAAAGTGAGGGAGGTTGTTCGGTCACGCTTCTTAATAAATTATAAGGAAAACTTGAAAGCAAGCTTTCGTAGCGTTCGATTGACAATTCCTTTAATATTTTCTATCCACTTTTTCTTACGCATTGCAAACGAGCAAAAGCTATACATACATACATACATACATACATACATACATACATACATACATACATATATATATATATCGCATTTACCAAGCGATATGCCGTAACTATTTATTTCGAAAAAAGGAGGAAAGAAAGAATTAAAAAAAAAAAAAGCTAAAATCTTTTTACGTACTCCTAATATTTCTTTTTAATAATCTTTTTAGAAATTGTATATATATATATATATATATATATATATATATATATACAACCATACATTCACACACACGCACACATATATACATGTACGTATATAATGATCTAAAATGCGTCTAACCTATCAACGTCTGACCCAAGTATAGGCTTTACTACTATTATCAAAAGACTATATGGCCACATCTCTCGCTTTTATTTCCCTCTACATGGTTTTACCGGTAAAACGATTTATTTCCTCCTTAACCCGCGATTCTATATATTAAAGCGATATCAAAGAAGAAAACGAGAAAGCTCTCCGGTTTCAGCTTTCAACTCATTCCGTAACACCGCGGAGCTTTTCTCGAGATTTCGCATACTCGTCCTTTTTCATTTTTATTTTACTTTATTTCTCAATACTTTTTTCTTTGTGTGTGAATAAGATCACTTCGTTTGTTATTTATTTTGCATGAAGGTAAAAATAAAGAATGAAAGAGATAGAAAAACAGATAGAGAGAGAGAGAGAGAGATAGAAAGAGAGAGAGGAATTCACTTCAAAATTGAAGTGAATATCATAGGTCTTCATTTTTTTTCTTTTTTATTATTTCTCTCTCTCTCTCTCTCTCTCTCTCTCTCTCTCTCTCTCTCTCTCTCTCTCTCTCTCTCTCTCTCTCTCTCTCTCTCTCTCTTCTGTCTTACTTTATTCTTCTCGACAGGAGCAACCACCTGTAACTCTGATCGTAAGAGAGAAAAGAGTCTCTCTTACTCTCTCTCTCTCTCTCTGTCTCTGTCTCGAAAAAGGCTGAGTTTCACATTTTCTTCTTCTTTTTTTCTTGTTCTTCTTCTCGTTCCTCTTGTTCCTATCTTCTTCTTCTCCTCCTTCTACTTCGTAAAACAGCCTTCCACAGCGTTTTCTCCTTTACGATCGCCAACCGGCAATCGAGACGATCACCAATCTCACGCGACGATCCGTCAAAGGGTACACTCTCTCTATAAAGCCTTCAACCTATTTTTCATCCTCTACGACCCTTTCCCGTCCTTATCCAATGACTACCCTTTTCGATGGCTAAAACCACCGTTCACAAGGTTCTTTATAATTTTTTTCTCTTTTTCTTTTTTTCCCCTATTATTACTTTCCTTCTTATTTTCGCTCGTTTTTTCCATTTTCTTTTCCATCATTTTTCGTTTTCTTTCTTTTATCATCTTTTCTTTTCTTGGTGCAACGAAAATTACAACGAACGATCGAAAATTATTGACAAATAATTATCATTTATCTCTCTCTCCACGTCTTGTCGTGTACGTGTGTGTAGGAATAGTAGAAATATATGTAGAAATATATATATATATATATATATAGGAAAGTTAATTAAAATACTACAACTTCTACTAATACCACTAATAATAATGATGATGATGATGATAATGATGATGATAATTTAGATTTGTACTAGCGTGCGTAGGAGGAAGAAAGAACAGAGTAAACCAAAAAAAAAAAAAAAAAAAAAGAGAAGGAGAAGAAAGAAATCGTTATGAATACACGTCGTAGTATATCGAATGTTGCAATCAACGTCGAAGCAATTCAACGTTTAATGCAATTTGTTTTTCTTTTTTTTTTTTCTGTTTTCTTTTTCCTTTCCTTTTTTTTCTCCTCTCCTTCCTTTTTCCCCCCTCGAATCCACTCTCCAACGCCACTCGATTGGTATTCCCATTCGTTTAATCTCTGAAAAATAGTACAAGTGTCGCTGTAGTAGATCCCCTCCCGCTCTCTCCTTTCCCTTTCTCGTCGAATCAATTCCGACCTTTATCTCTCGGTTGAATTTAATCACGTTCCTTTGGAAAATGAACAAAAAATATCTATCCATCCAACTATCTATCTATCTATCTATCTATAAAGATAGATAGATATTGGTTTTCTTGATCGGTATTCCTCGAAGATATATATTTTCGAAAATTATATTTCATTGGATTTGATGAGACGAGGGTTGGGTTTGGTATAGGGTAAAAGTTTCTCTATCTCTCTCTCTCTCTCTCTCTCTCTCTCTTTCTCACATCGAACTTTTTCTGTCTTTCTCTCTCTCTCTCTCTCTCTCTTTGGTGCAGAAAAATTCAAACATAATGCTCCTCAATGTCGTCGTACGAAGGGACAAAGATTTTCTTCGTCTCGTTTCGATACAAAAATAAAAGAAATAAAAACAAGGAATCTGACCTTTTCGTGAATTTTTCTTCTTCTACGTCTTCTTCATTTTCTTGTTCCTGTTCTTCTTATTTTCGTTCGAAGCTCTACGTACATAGTAGGTGTAATGTGACGTTCCCTCGGTCTGTCGTATTTCAAGAACTTTTGTCTGCTCCGAGGCATCGATCAACGAGTAGAAAGGAGCTTATGAAAATGCTAAGTGCTGTCGTGGAAATGAGGCTACATGGAGATTTAACGATTAGAAAATAGAATAAAATGGGGAAAAAGGGGGAGAGATAAAGATAGGGGAGGGGGAGAGAGAGGGAGAAGGAGAAATAAATTGAAACTTTAATAATCAACTTTGACGTGAAACTGTTTTTTATAATGTTTTGTTTTTTTAAATCAATGCACTATTTATAACTTGTTCACATCGATCTCGTTATTTTCTAAGAATCAAAGTTGAAGAAAAGCGCGTAGGAAAAGAAATCGAAAGACGGATGATTCTAAGAGGAAGAGAAAATAAAGAGGAACAAAGTTCTGTGAGATATATACGTATTATATATATGGTCTTTGAAATCGAACGAGGTAGGAAGGTATCTACTTTATCGATAGATCGATAAAACAGATCTATACCGACGTTGTCGTGGAAACGATTTTCTTTCGTGCGTTTTTTTTATTTTTTAAGTTTTCTACTTTACCAACCGTCGTACCCATCGATTCCTATATTATCGACTTTAATTGGTTAATCGATAATTAATGCAACAGAAATTACATTTTCTCCTCTGGATTGAACAATTCATTTGGTCGTGATATCGATCGGAAAAGTATCATTTTTCATCGTTAATGTATTATTAGCTAAGACAATATTATTTCGAGATAACACGTTAGAGAGAGAGAAAAAAATATATATATATATATCAATAACTCTTCATTTATCATTCTCTCCGGACTTTTATTTCTCAAGATAGTGGTCGCAGTTCATGAAGGTTTTATCAAAATATCCAGTGTTATTGCCGTCTCCTTCAATCTTCCAAAGTTTTCTTAGATTTTACTTTCCCATTATTTCTCTTCTTAGCCATGTTAGAGGAGTAGCTTACTCTCGACTTTTTTATCTTATATGTCTTAAAACTTTTTATCGTTTCTCTCTCTTTCTTTTCGAATTAATATTTTCTTTTCTTTCAAAGTACGTATTTTTCTATATGTATATATATATATATATATAGGTGTGTGTGTGTGTGTGTTTTAAATCTTACACGTGCTTGCGAAACTCCAAATTCGAATTTGCCTCATCGAAATATTTTATTTACATTTCATACTCGATATCTTTCCGTTTAAATTTCATCCTCGTTTTTTTTTTTCCTTTTTCTCTTCTATCTTTCTTTCTTTCTTTCTTTCTTTCTTTCTTTCTGTCTTTTCTCTTTCCTTTTTCTTCTCTCCTCTCATTCTCTTCTTTCTTTTATTTGCAACACCTCCAGGCATCGTGGAATAAGGCCTTAAGTAATATCGATTGAGTTTTCAAAGAAACGTGAGAGACATAAGAAAACGTAGAAGAACGGCGACGGTATGTAAAACCTTGAGCATACCGAATGATTTTTCCCATCGGAGAACATTCGACCCCCGTCCTCGCCCCTCCGCCCCTTTAAGGCACAGTAACAATATTCCTCCGTCTACAATGTTTGTAAAGGATTATTAACGTCCGATCGATTTGTTTAAAAATTATTTTTGTTTTGTTTTTTTTTTTTTTTTTGTCTTTTTCTTTTTTCAGCGCGAGCGCGCGAAGATAAGTTTTCGTTTGTTTAAGATGAAGCCTGATAAATTGGACGAAGACTAAAGGAAATAGAATCGAATGGAAGATAAAAATGGGAAATGAAAGGTATCTTGTATGTCACGACCCTTATGACGTTAGCAATGTCTATCACGCCTCCTTTTTTTACATATATATATATATATGCATGTATGTATATTCATATATATATATATACATACATAAGCACACACGCACACACACACACATATATATATATATGAGTATCCCATGTTAAAGGATCTTTTATTATCATTCTGTTATCTCACAACACGCATGAATACTTTATCCGAACATTTATTATCTATGAGGGAAGGAAAAAATAGAAGTGAAAAAAAAAAAAGAAAGAAGCAAAGTAAAATAAAATAAAAAGAATTTCAAGCCGTGATCCAATGCGTGACATTAATGTTTAAAATTCAGTCCTCGATCGAGATTGGAGTCATGAAGTTTCTAATCAAGTTTCTACGGTGAGTTTGGTTTACGCGTATGTTCAATGCAGATAAGGGAATGACGAGAGGACAAGCTTCTAAAAGAGATTTGCTTAAAGTTCTTACTTGAATCTGTTCCGATGGATTACATTCTTTTTTCTTTTTCTTTTCTTTTTCTTTTTCTTTTTTGAGGAAAATTACAAATTTCTGTTCTTTTTCTTTTTTTCTTTTTCTCTTTCCCTTCCTCTTCTTTTCTTTCATAGAACTGAGGGGAAAAAAAAATATGATTTTATCCGGAACACAATAGCGCGCGCGTAAGCGGATTAGGATGTTGATGAAATTTAGAAAAAAAAAAAAAAAGGGGGGAGAGTTTAAACGTATAGATAAAAAGAAAGAGTCGCGGACGTCTATTCAATGTCACCCCGTGCGAGAATAGTAATTTTCTCCGTATTCACGTCGATGGGATGCAACATCATATCGTCATAATCATCATCATCGTTATCATCATACCGAGCTCTCGGATCCAACGGCGATGAGGTGGGAATTTCAGGAGCGAAATAATATTCCGAATGGGTGTCTCCATTACAAGGACTAAAATGTGCTTCGTCAATATCATACCCAATATTTCATCGTTCATATATATATATATACATGTGTATATATATATATATATATACCCAACATCCATCTTTTATGCATCCGCGCCATTTCATTGAAATGAAACCGGATAGTTATCGCTCCATCAAATACTTCTAATCTCCGTGTTATCGCGGATTATTATATTATACCATTTGACAAAGATATATATGTGTATATATATATATATCGATATTTACACGCGTAACGATGGAAAATCTTTTTCGAATATCGTCAATCCATCGAGAGACACGATTATATATATATATATATATATATATATATATATATATATATATATATATATATATATAAAGAAATAAAAAAATTTTTTGCCCGACAAACTTTGTAACAACCTGTATTATTACCTTCGAAGATGAGAGATCATCGAAGTTAATCCTCCCCTTCAACTTTCTTCTTTTTTTCTTTTTTATTTATTTATTTATTTTTTTTTTTTTTATTTTCCCTTCAATAGATTTCTCTTTCAACGAAGTGTCCATAAGAACGATTATTTAGCAGATCAGAGAAGGAAAGAGAGTGATACCAGAGAGCACGTGGGGTGATATAAAGTTATTCAAAAGGAAAGGGAAAAAAAAAAAATAAAAAAGTAAAAGGCGAAAGAAAGGGAAAAGAAAAAACACTCGAGTGGGGCGAAAACGAAAGCGATGGCGAAGCTTAACGTTTTATTAAAAGAACCGGATAAAAAGGTTTTTGCGTTCGGTCGTGAAACTTTTTTTTCTTCTTTTTATTTTTTTATAATCTTTTTATTTTCTTCTTTTTTTTTTTTTTTTTTATTTTTACTTATTCAAACCGAATATCAGGTTAATATAAAGCGTCCAAGATTGTAAGAGGCAAAGCCTGTAAATATTTATTTATAATCACCGACCACCACCGTCGATTATAATTATTATCTAAACAACGAATGCAGAGAGAGGGAGAGAGAGAGAGAGAGAGAGAGAGAAGATGATTGAACAAAATAAAGAGATGAACAATAAACAAAAAGTTAATCGTTCGGATGTTGGACGATTTGAAATGATGAAAAGTGACTGATAAGACCATCGATGATAAAGGTTAGATGTCATCAAGATATTGAGGTTGGCCGAAGGAATACAAACTTCCTGCGTCCTTGTTCTTTTCGCTTTTTTCTCCCTTATTCTAAACCCTCTTTTGATAATCATCTCTTCCTCTCTCTCTCTCTCTCTCTCTCTCTCTCTCTCTCTCTCTCTCTCTCCCTCTCTCTCTATCTATCTCTTTCTTTCTCTCTCTGACTCACTCACTTTATTTTGATCTCTCCCTCTCTCTTATTTTTCCTCAACCTTCTCCCTCTCTTTTTATCCCTCTCTCTCTCTCTCTCTCTCTCTCTCTCTCTCTCTCTCTCTCTCTCTCTCTCTCTCTCTCTTACTCCTTATTCTTTTATTATCATATGTTTATCCTTTTATTGCCATCTTTCTGGTCCTTCGTTCATTCTCTTTCTCACTCTTATTCGTTATTGTGATCTCTCTCTCTCTCTCTCTATACTATTCATTTTTTGTTCTCTCACTTTTTCGTTATTGTGATTTCTCTATCCTTCTATTATTCCTTCTCTCTCCCCCTCCCTCCTTCCCCTTGTTATTGTAATTTCTCTCTTTTTTCTACTATTCATTTTCTTTCCCCTTCTTTCTAATCATTTTATTTCTCCTTCTCTCTAAATATTGTTATCTCACTGTCTTTTGGCTATTCATTAACACTCTCTCTCTCTCTCTCTCTCTCTCTCTCTCTCTCTCTCTCTCTCTTTCCTTGTCTAATTATCACGATGCCTGCCTTTTTTACTTTCTTTCTATTTTCTTTCTCCTTCTAATTTGATCATCTTCTTGATACCATTCTCTTTATTATGATTCGAACCATCTATCTCTCCCCTCCCCTCCCCCCCCACCCCCACAAAAATTCTGTCCCTCTCGTTACCCCTACTGTCGTCCTCTATGTTGAACACTCGCTCGCTCACTCACTCACTCACTCTCTTACTCGCTCTCTCGCTCTCTCACTCTATCACTCTTACTCTCACCCTCTTCTAACTCCCTTTCGCACAGCCTCTCCTCGAACGGCGCGTAGGTCCTCAGTTGCAAGTGCGCCGCGACGCGAATAAGATCGCTGATAATTCGTCAAACGTTTGCCCGCCAAATTCTTACCATCTCGTATTCTCTTAAGCCTTCCATTTTCTCATTCTTCCTCCTCTCCTTCCTCCCCCCCCCCCCCTCTTCTTCCTCTTCTTCCTCTTCTTACTCTTCTTCCTCTTTCAATCTTAAAATTATCCCCGACGATATTAAACCGACACGCAAGATACTGACTGAGATACTAATCGCAATTGTAAGAAATTTACATTTACTCGTAGTATTAATTAGAAATAAGTCGATCGTATTTCGTCGTTAATTAATGTCACGTTGAATGCGTTGGGATTCGGGGAATAATAATTCGATACTAACAGTAACAATCATGACGTTTCTCGTCGACCCGTTAATAAATTCGTTTTTTATGTCTAACGAGCTAACGGAAATGCAAACGTTGTTAGTGGAAAAAGAAGAAAGAAAAAATAATAATAAAAGAAGAGGGAAAGAAAATCGAGGAAACGCCATGAAATTAAATAATACAAATCAACGATCTCGTCGATAGAAAAAAAAAAAAAAGAAGAAGAAGAAGAAAGCAAAATAATCTTAACGTTTTTAAATATCGATCGTAGTAATGCGATCGAAATTTCTTTCGTTCTTTTTTTTTCTTTTTTATTTTTATTTTTATTTGCAATACGCTAACAAAGAGAAGAAGAAGCAAAGAACAAAGAGAAATAGAAAGAAAATGGAAAAGTGACGATGGCCGATCGATCGTTGTTCGTACCACTGAGAAATCGTCGACCCTTATTATAGGTTTTACTACTTAACCTTCGGCCGAGCACACCGTTGACTTTCCCTACTGAAAAACTTTAAAAGACACAACAACGGTTGGGGAGGACGAAATTTTTCATTTTTCCTTTAATCTTTCGAGTCTACCAAATTAGACAGGTGATCGTCGAGAGAAAGAGAGAGAGAGAGAGAGAGAGAGAGAGAGATAGAGAGAGAGAGAGAGAGATAGAGATAGAGGTTAAGCGAATCGTAGGAACGTTTAATGCTATAATAAAGTCGTAGGGATGACTATAATCCCGTACATCGTAGATAACAAATCTCAATTGAAGATAAAAATCCGTGAGAAAATCGATACCACACACGTTATTGACCGAGCGTTATCATTGAAATACGAGAAGAGTGAATTAAACATTATATCGAATGAAAAAGGAAAAAGGGGAAAAAAAGGAAAAAGGAAAAGAAAAGAATAGAAAAATAATTGGGTAATCATTTCTTTTTCTTCCATTTTATTTTCCTTTTTGTCTCTTCCTCCTTCTCTTTTCTTTCCTTTTTCTTTTCTTTTTCTTTCATTTTTTTTTTTTTTTATTTTTCTTTTTATATCTTTATCTTTTTAAAGTTTCATTCTTTCTCGTAATAAAATCGATTTTCTTTTTAATTCATTTATCCATCTTCACCGAATGAAAAGTGAAAAAAATTATACGAGCCGAGTCCTCGTTCGGGATAAATCTATTAAGCGCATCGTAACGAGCTTGCACACTTGTTAATGATGATATTGCGAGACGAGTGTAATTGGACGTTCGACCAATAACAAGAATAACAACGCTCGCAATATTCGCTTGAGCGTGAATGACGCCTATCTCGTTCTGGCACGTGTCATATTTTAATACGGAGATGAATATATGTATATACCGGACGGAGAAAGATATTCTAAAGGGGGAAAAAGAAAAGAAAAGGAAAAAAAGAAGGGTTTGGGACACGAAAAAAAAGTCGGATAATAATATGTACGAAAAAATTTGTATTATACTTTATGTAATGCTCGTATATAAGGAGGAATGAAAGAATGATAGAAAAAAAAAACAACGACGAAGAAAAGAAAGAAATAAACAAAAAGAAATATACACACACACACACACACACACATATATATATATATATATATACACACGTATATGTATCGTATAAACTCTCGCGTGAATAGACTTATTTATTTAATTAATTACACTATCATCGTTTTTACGATTAAATGAAAATAATCAAATAACTTTTAATCGATAAAGAAATTCACGAAAATCGATTAAAGCACGCGCAAGCACACACACACACACACACACACAGAGAGAGAGAGAGGGAGAGAGATTAATTCATACGTAATCACGATGAAACTCTAAAATTATTCCCATAATCTCTAGTAATAATCACACGATGACTATGAAGTTTAATCCCTTTGTATGGTGAATTCCGTCGGATATTGTAATTCACTCCATGTGAAATAGCAAAATTAACGACAATAATGTGAAGATATTTCACACGGATATATGGTATTTTATCATCGCTTAGAATTTCGGACGTAAAGTTTGTGTGTCGCGCTCTCTCTCGAATAATCCATATTTGTAATTTTCGCACGATTGAATCGTTTAATAACTTACCGTTGAATTGGTTGAACAAACGAAATGGCAAATTGGAATGATTTAATTATTTAAAAAAAAAAAAAAACAATCAATGTTCGCGAATGATATATATATATATATATATATATATTACTCGATTGGATTGAATAGCATTGAATTATTATTAATTTTCAAATGATTTTTAAATACAAACGCGATATTAACATTCCATAGAAATTTATTTTACTATTAATTAATGCACATCGACGTACAACAACGTCATTAATTTCTTACACGGTGAAGACTCGATTAATCTTTATTTTTTTTTTTTTTTTTTTTTTCTTTCGACGATCACTTTTACAATAATCTCTTTTTCTCGTAATACGGACACGATCAATCTTTTCTTCCAATTTTGTTTAAAAGGAAAAGAAAAAACGATCACAAATCCATTGCACAAAATTTATTGCTTGAAACAGCCAATCGTAATAATTTGTTTCCTTTGTTATTTTTTTTTGTTCTCTATATTTTCTTCGCACTGATCGAAACCGTATTACTTATAAGATTTTCAAAAGATTTTTATTATTTATTTCGAGGATCTATATCCTCGAAAGTGTGTCTCTGACATCTACGCTAACGGCGTTCCGTTTCTTTCCATAAACGATATTCAGTTTTCTTCTTGAGCGATTCGATCCCGTAATCTTCTTTTCGATTCTCTTATTGTACTATTTTATCAATGTCTCTACGTTCTAAGCTTGTCAATCTAACCGTTCGATATTAAATTGGTAGAGAAATTCGTAACGATTGTAAAATGAGTTGAGTATGTCGAAAGGTACATTCGAATCGAATGATTGAATAATAAACAATAAAATTAAATAAAAATAATATATATATATATATATATATATATATATATATTTTTTTCATGGAGAATACGAGGCGACATCTTCGGAAGTGCCGACGATAAAAATAAAGATTTACGAGAAATCCGTGAAAGTATAGAAATACTCTCGTCGATATCGTATTTTCGGAATTGATTTTTTCCTGATCGTTTCGACGAATCGTTCAAAATCGAAATAACAACGCTTGGAGAAGATATTTCTTTCGTCTCGTTAAAAATACCCGATAGAATCGATTTCGTTCCGAGTTAGGTCCGATAATGATCATATTTGTTTGTTTCTTTCTCTATTCTTTTTTCTTCCACAAAATCAATTCCCTCTGTACGCATATATAACATTGGATCGTTTGAGGGAATCGAATTTTCATTTATTACAAATTTTATTGAAGGAGATAAAGCAATTCTTGCCCGCTTCCTTTCATTTACACGAACACACGGGCGCGCGCGCGCACGTGTATTAAATATGATTTTTAATCAATCGTGAGGTACATAAATCGCGAAAAAAAAGTTTCTGAAAGTTCTTAAAGGAGATACGAGGAAAATAAGTCATAAGAAGATACCGTCGAAGAAAATAGGACGACACCCCTTTTTTCTTCTTCTTCTTCTTCTTCTTCTTCTTCTTCTTCTTCTTCTTCCTTTTTTTTTTTTTTTTTTTTTTTTTTACTACTTTTATGGCATGCAACCTTGTTATCTCTCGTCCCTTTTTTCCTACGGGAAATACGACATAATTTCGCTCCTGTGTAAATCTCGAGACGACTACGTCTTAAAGGAAAGGGAATAAAGATAAACAAACAACAACAACGACGACAACGAGCGCGAGAGATGGAAGAAAGTTGTCGTCGCGTCGTACGAACGCGCATACATATGTGCAGCGCATATGTATGTATGTTGAAAGAAAGAAAAAGGAAAAGGAATGGAAACGAAACAAAAACAAGAAGTAGGACGGGAAGCGTTTTGAAAATTCGAAAGAATTTACGATTCGAAATCCTTTCTTTTCTTTTCTTTTTTTTTTTTTTTTTTTTTCAATTTCAAAAAAAATTTCAATCGTTTTCAATTGTGTGTTTTCGACGTCTAATACGACTAAGTATACTTTCATTTTTCGTTTAGAAAACGTGGCGGAGAAGAGAGGAGGGAGAGAGGAGGTAAACGGGGATAAGGAAAAGACAATAAAAGGATTTAAGTGTTTTGAGAAAGGAGACAAGGAATGGTTTCAATGGTTTCATCGGCTGTCCTTGGAGCGGCTGCAGGCACGGGATTGGCATTGGTAGTCGCCATGACCATAGTCGTCTATAGATATTACGCCTTTAAACGTAAAGGAAAGTATTGGAATAATCTCGATCGATGGCCAGATCCACCGACCGCAAATAAAAGCAACGAAAATGCCTCCGATGAACATCAACGTAATACCACCTGCCACGACAAGAACGCCACGACTTCCTACGTTTTGGATTGTTGGAAAAAACCGCAACAAAGTTATTACGCCGTGCAGAAAACTGTGAGTATTTTCTTACGTTCTTATTTTTTTTTCTTTTTTTTTTTTAATACATTTTTTACTTCTTTTTTTTTCTTCTCTTTTCCTGTCTTACGTATCAAATTCGTCTGACATCGATACGTTTGTCGTTCAATTGCACGTAAACTCGTTATACACGTTAAAAACTATCGTATTAGTTGTCAAATTAATATAATTGATTTCGATTCATCGCTCTCAATAATACGTTAAACCGCGAACTCCGGTGGCTTGCGTTATAATTCAATTTCATTTCGAACGTTGTGTGCGAAAATTCAATCGTCATATAGGACCACTCGTACGTTAAACGTCGTAAACATTTGCGATATTGGCTGTGTCTCGTTAAATTTAAAGATAAAAAAAAAAATTATCTCACAAGTACGTCCATATATTAGAAATTATATGCGTCCCTTTTAGGGCGATCGAATTCTTTAGAGACGTCGATAATATTTGTGGTTATGGTAAGGTAGAATTGTTTTGGAATTATAGGATTCTGCATTATCGTCGTCTACGCGGGACCTGTCGATAACAGTATTCGTTATCGATAAAACAGAACGAACTGTCGGTACCGTCGGTATTCTGTTTTATCTATCTCAGATAAAATTGTTTATCGTCATATCATAAAAATTGTATAATTTATTCGTAATCATACATATCTTGGATTACATGATTTGCTAAAGAAAATGTTTTTATTTCTGTTTATGTTTATATATATATATATATATATATATATATATATATATAAAACAATATCACTATTAGATCCTGTGCATACAAATGACAAATTTTCAAATATATATAAAAAGTCAATAGTTTGATTTTAAACAAACTCCGTAGGCGCCTTCGCATATCGTTCTGTATCCTTGAAACCTTAATAAAAATGGGGAAGGTCGACGTAAGTCGGATTAAAAAAAGAATTTATTTTAGATAAACAAACACGTAACACTAAAAAAAAAAAAAAAGAAAAAAAGAACAAAGAAAAACTCAAATTGGAACTCGCCGATATTTTTCCTATGATCAGTTAGACGAACTTTGGAATTATATTCTCCCTTGAGAATAAAAATAGTTATTCTCTATTTCACGTTAAAAGTTACAATATATATATATTTTTTTTTCTTTTTCCTTTTTTCAGAACCATTAGATTTGAACAACAATAAAAAAAAAAAAAAAAATTGTTCTAAATTGAAAAACACAGAAGATCAATATATCTCGATAGGTCTGCAGATATACCTCAGATTTTTATCAGAATTGACGAACGTAAAATTCGTTATCGCACTTATCGTAGCGGTACACGCAATCGTATGCATGTGTATACCTATGTATGTGTATATATACATATATATGTGTGTATGTGTGCGTGCGTGTGTGTAAACGCACGGGAAACCGTTCTTGACGTCCTAACAGAGAGAATATATAGAATCTGGAATTTGGATCGATACAGCAGCACTCTACGACTGACCGAACTATATGGTGCTTTCAATCGCAACGTATAGAGAGAAAGAGAGAGAGAGAGGGAGAGAGAGAGAGAGAGAGGTGAGGGAGAGGTTTGTGAGGGAAGGAAGTAAAAAGAAAAATAACATTTTTAACAGATGAGTTAAAAGGAGATGATGATGGATCGATTTAACGTCTTTGTTTATTCCATTAAAAAATTATTATGGATGATCTCGGAGAAGATTAATATCCGAAGTTAACGAAAGTGTACTGAAAATTTTTTTTTTTTAAGCAACCATAAACTTGCATAATATTTTCAATTGAACAATCCTCTCGATAATTCGTAAATATAATTACATTTAACGCGAGTTAGGGAGAATAATATAATACGAATTAAATATAACGTTTATCATTGAAACAAATATATAAACTATCTATACAAGATTGTCTATTGTCTCTCCCTATCTCTCTTTCTTTCTCTGTCTTTCTCTGTATCTGTCTGTCTGTCTGTCCTCTCTCTCTCTCTCTCTCTCTCTCTCTCTCTCTCTCTCTCTCTCTCTCTATCTATCTATCTATCTATCTATCTCTAATCACTTTCGAAGCTCTCAAATCACGATTAACGAGAAATTACTGAAAGAAATAAACGTAGCTTCAGTTCTCTTCGTACCTTCCAATAGAAGTACATAACGGTTCGATATTGTTACGATTTTCAACAAAGTTAATTGATTTCGTTAATTGAAAGAGAAACGATAGAATTCTTTTTATTCGGCTTTATAATCACATAAATTGGACGAATTCTAATGGGGAAGGAACAAAAAGTTAAACTTCTGTTTTTTTTTTTTTTTTTTTTTTTTTTTTTTTTTTTTTTTTTTTTTTTTTTTTTTTTTTTTTTTTTTTTTTTTTTTTTTTTTTTTTTTATATTTGACTTCTTCTATTGTAAATATCAAAAATTTATATCTCGAGTATTCATATCTTTATTAAATGGATTTGTATATGTGATCGAAGATAGATAAAATTTTATTCGTCAGAATATACATATATCCTCTCAAATCGAGCATTTAAATTTGTTCCTACATTTATTTATTTAACATGTAGTGATTAAATAGATAAAAAGAGAATAGAGAGAGAGAGAGAAGGAGAGAGAGAGAGAGAGAGAGAGAGAGAGAGAGAGAGAGAGAGAGAGAAAGAAAATGTGTGTTTCTGAAATGTTTTCATGGATGGTCGTCGAAAATCGTTTGGCGAGAGGGAGAGTGAGAGAAAGAGAGAGAGAGAGAGAGAGAGAGGGAAAGAGACAGACAGATAGTACAGTACAAAGGTTAATAAAAATTTTCATTTATTTATTTAACATATATTGATAAAAGAGAGAGATAAAGAGGAGATATATATATATAAGATGTGTGTTTTTGAAATGTTTTCATCAATGATTGTCGAAAATCATGTGGCGAGAGAGAAAGAGAGAGAAAGAGAGAGAGAGAGAGAGAGAATATGTAGTATAAAGGTAAAAAAAAATCTCGGTTTTTAACAAAATGAAATAAATGAATGAAAATGGTTTATTTTTGCGGTATTCTCTAACGTTGTTAAAAAATCTATATATATATAAACGACTATTCCTTCTCGAGAGATAATAATTATATTGTAGTAATTATCTCGAAAGCGATTTTTCTTTTCGTCGTTTCTGTTTCTTTTTTTTTTTTCGTAGAGTTTCAGACAAACAACACGTTTTGTTCGTTAAAAAATTCAACGAAATTATCCGCAACTATATAATCTCTTCTTTGAAAAGATTCTATGACGACTACATTGCACTCTCTCTCTCTCTCTATATATATATATATATATATCAGATTTCGTTTTTCCTTCTTTATATTCATCCAATAGAAGATTAAAAATTGCACGCGAAAAATAATCTTTCATCGACGAAAGGTAAGAGAGATTAGAACGAGT
>OU964973.1:5116998-5201998 GCA_918808275.2 Dolichovespula sylvestris | reverse complement strand
TTCTAATTTCAACTTACAGAAAGTTCGGCCGAAGTTATTGCGAGCTACGATAGCGTTTTACAACTTTGAAGAAAAATAAAGCTCCTGGAAGGGGTTGCGGGTGAGGTGGTAGAGGCGTGGAGGTGGTTTTCGAGAAGGGCATAGGAAGGGTCAAAGGGAGGCATAGAGGGTATCGTAAGGGAAGAAGAGGAGTGATAAGGAACAAGGAGTGGAGAGGGTTGAAACGTGGACAAGGTTAAAAGAGTAACGAATTAAGAATTTTTAGAGGCGGGCGAGGGCAGGGGGAAAGGGAAGGTTTATTTTATAATTGTGATATTGGACGCGTTCGTCAAAGTGCCGGATAAATTGTCGGAAGTCCTGGGGGATGTACTGGAATTAGCATGCGGAGGAGGAGGAGGAGGAGGAAGTGGAGGGGGTGGTGGTGGGAGTGGGAGTGGGAGTGGGGGTGCTTCTGGTTCTGGTACTGGAAGAAATATTACGGAGAAGGGAACGAGTACCTCGGGTGGTGGTGTAAGTGCGGCTAGCAAGATCGGCATGGTCACGGGAGTGGCCATCATCAGAGGTAAATGGGCTCAAAGAGGGAACAGGTCGCCACTTTCGAGCGTTGCCAATACCGACAGTGCCGACAGCACGACTTCTACCAGCTCAGAGGTCAGTTTTTTCATATGACTTTTCTTTACTTCCTTCCTTCCTTCTTTCTTTCTTTCTTTCTTTTTTTATTTTTCTCTTTTTTCTTTTTTTTTTTTTTGATCTTTCTTCTTCCTCTTTCCTTTCTTTTCTTTCCTTCCTTTTTTCCCTCATCGCTGCACGGAACATCTCAACACACACACATTTCCCTACATTTTTCTACCGATTACTCTATCGATCTTTTCTTCTTCTTCTTCTTCTTCGTCTTCTTCTTCTTTTTTTACTTTCTTTTTTTTTGTTCATCTTTCATCATTATACACGAATATCTAAAAATTAAAAAGCAATGAATAATTATTAGTTACTTGATTAATTGAAGGTTTCAGGGACTCGAGATGTAAGGTAAACGAACGAATTGATTAACGAATGAATTAATAGGGATTAATTTGTTAGATGTAAGATATAAAATTCGATATAAAATTTTTAAGGATAAATAAGTAAGCAATAGTACGGCGTGCATGAGTTGTTTCAAAATTGTTCGATCGTTTTGAATAGACTGGTTGGAAAAAAGAAATAAATAAATAAAATAAAAGAAAGAAAAAAGATTTCAAATATTTACACATCAATATGAACGAAACGTTTGAAAATATATATATATATATATCCCTAGTTCACCGTTACGTATTCTCGCAGATCATTTCAAAGGGAAGGAAGAATGGAAGGAAGGAAAAAGAAAGGAAAAAAGAGAAGGAAATGAAAATGGGGGAAAGGAAAAAAAGAAGAGAGTGAAATCTAAGGGGGAAAAACTTCAAAGGTGACTTTGAATCCCTTTGAACTTGCTCCCCAGTTCGAATATCAATGTTATCGACGTACAGTCAAACCGTCAATGATATACTTCACTTTGAGTTCTAACAAATCCGTTTTAAATCTAACAAACGTCGGTTATGATGCTCGTTAGATTTTGCAAATTAACGCACATTTTCTAATCTCTTTCTACTTCTTACCTTTCTTATTCCTCTTTTTCGTTCATCTATAATAATTATTAATACGATATACGATTATTATCCCATTGTTATATATAATAATTGATAATATCGTATACATTTCTATTATTTTATTATTATTATTATATATATATATATATATACATAATAATAATAATTATTAATAATATAAATATAATGATTATTGATAACATATCGTCGATTATATAATAAAAATTGTCGTATGGATGAAGAAATAGAATTGCCTTTTTAAAATTCACATCATACATTTATGTATGCATCTATGTATGTATGTATATATGTATGTATGTATGTATGTATGTACGACTATTATTATTACTGCTATCGTATTCTATCGATAGTTGGAGATATCGATCGAATGATGTCTTCTTTGCCTAAGAAGAACATCTCTTACCGAAAATATTTCCTACCTCTTGGGATAAACCTCCAAGGAAGCACCGATCGTGTTCGTGTCACGCAAGTTGAAACGTTCGTCTTCTTCGAAATATATTCTATGAACACGCACACACACACACATATAGATACACGTGAATATATATATATATATATATGTATGTGTGTGTGTATATATAATATAAACGTGTATATACCTTTCGAGATCGATCTCATGAGACTTAGATAAGAATATAAGATCATGTTCATTGATTCTGAAACAGTCGAAAAATTTCTTTTTCTCTTTTTTATTTATAATAATTCAAGATAGTATAAATATATGAATTAAAATGAATAAAAAATCATAATTGGCAAAGATATCACTACAGAATATGTCTAAATTTTTTTTTTTTTTTTTAATATTGTGATTAAATATTAGAAATGATATATATATTCATATGTGTATATAAAAAAAGAGAGAAGGAGAGAGAGAGAGAAAGAGAGAAACGAAGGAATAAATTAAAATCAACGATTGGTGAATGCAAATCATTCCACCGAATATTATAATCCTACTATATGCGTGCGATGGATGAACGAATTCAAAAATCGATTTCATTTAAACGTACGTATTAACGATTTTTTCAGCCGATTATATTCCATACAAATAATGTTATCTAGTGAAATAGCTATCTCTCTCTCTCTCTCTCTCTCTCTCTCTCTCTCTCTCTCTCTCTCTCTCTCTCTCTCTCTCTCTCTCTCTCTCCATATATATATATATATATATATATATATATATATATATCCCGTCACTTTAATATATTATTTAATACCATTGACGGACTATCTCGTTTAAATAGTAACGCAATAAAATTCTGACTAATACTGAAATAAAATCGTAATTGAAAACGGAACGAACGTTACATAAAATACCGTCGTAAAGAAATTCTTTCGAAAAACAAAAGCCAGACAAAGAAAAAAAAATTAAAAAAGAAAAAAGAAGATATAACGATTGTTACTCAAAGTTTAATCCATAAAAGGAAATTATATAGAAATCAAATGTACTTGTACGTATCGTTACTATTTATGAAACACTCTGTTTATATATATATATATATATATATATATATATATATATATATATATATATTCCTCGTTAAGAATGAAACAAAATACTGTTATCGTATTACATCATTTTCTTTGGAAACACTAAAGCCAAGTTATCTCGGGTCAGGAGTGAAAATTCTTTGAAATATCGTTTGTAAGTGAATCTTACCGTGATATATATTGACAAATAGTCCGAAGACAAAGAATAAAAAATCCAATTAGTTCTTCCGGATAACGTGAATCGAGGTCGAATGATGATGGCCAATGGCGTACTTTCGATATAATAGAGAAAGAGAGAGAAATAGAGAGAGAGAGAGAGAGAGAGAGAGAGAGAGAGAGAGAGAGAGAAATAAATAAATAGAAAGAGAGAGAGAATTATATCTGACACTCGAATATCGTTTCACATTTATACCATGTAACACAACATACGTATCACACACATTCATCGTCCTCTTAAACGTTGAAAAACCTATTACGGATTTTTCACGTAATTATATCCACTACTATTACCAATAATCAATGCAATCGTTATCATTCTCTATTTTTTATTTGTTCTTTTTTTTGTTTTGCACATTAAAATTATTATACCTCGTTATCAAACTTAAATATATATGCGTGACAATATTATAGATATTTTTATTGTTATATTAATTAAGTGTACGCACAGATATAAAACGACAAAGAGTTATGATACGTTTTTTTTTTTTTTTATGTATATAAATATACGAAAATACGTACTACTTATATTCGGAAATTGAACTTATTCGTTTTAACTTTGATAATAATCAATAAAAACGTTTCAATTATTTCTTTCAAACTATTGTATAATTATAAATAATAATAATTTTAATAACAATGATACGAACGTATTAAAATCTATAACCTTGTTCGCCGTTTGCTCGTACTATTTAAAAATATTATCGTACATGCATGCTTGACCGATGACTACTTGAAAATATTTTCGTACTTGCTTCCACTCCGTAATACTTAAAAAATATTGTCGCAGCACATGCTTGACTCGTACTACTGTAAATGTGACGGACCATCGCGACGATCGTACTACTGAAAAATGTCTGACCGTCGCAATGGTCGTTCTACTAAAAAAAAAAAAAAAAAAACACAAAATAATAAAATAAAAATAAAAGAAAAAGAAAAAAGTACAAAAATAAAGTAAACGTGTCGAATCGTGGTAACGGCACAACTAACATTAATAAAAAAAAAAAAAAAAAAACCGACGCTATAGTTCGTACCATTGCAAAAAAAAAATAAAACAACGTTCGAGCATGGGTAATAATGATCGTGCTACTGATTCATCGAGCTTTACATTTTTACAATGATAATACGATCGACTCTCGAACTTTTAGCGAAATATAACCGAGTGCATACGGTAATAAGGCTCTTTATGACACTCGAGATTAAAAAGTGTGTCGAACGTTACGCCTCGTAATGGATATCGAGCGAGCGAGAGAGAGAGAGAGAGAGAGAGAGAGAGAGAGAGAGAGAGAGAGAGAGAGAGAGAGATAAAAATAGAGAGATGGAGATATAGAGATAGAGATAGAGATAGAGATAGATGGGTTAGACTCTTTCTATGATATAGGAAATATACGTCGTAAAGATTTTTAATAATGCTATGATATACGATAACGTCATCGTTTTCCCATTCGATATATTGAAGATAAAGAACTCTGCTCTTGTTTACGTCATTATTTGTTCGTAAAGAGAGAAAGAGAGAAAGAATGGAAAGGAGTGTGTGCGTGTGTGTGCGTGTGTGTGAGAGAGAGAGAGAGAGAGAGATATTTATTTACATTTGCTTCTGGAAAATAATTATATTCTTTTTTAATTTTAATTTCTAAAACGATTATTCTAAAGTATGAAAATAGTTTATTAATGGCATAGCATTGTATTATCATTCGTGCAAATACGTTGCAAGAATTATTATTATTATTATAATTATTATTATTATTATTATTATTATTATTATTATTATTATTATTATTATTATTAGTATTATTATTATTATTATTATTAGTATTATTATTATTATATTTATTACGTTCATTCGAATGTCAGTTCTTTTTTCTTTCTTTTCCTCTCTTTCTTTTCGTTACTTTTGTTGAGAGTTTAAATGAAATAATGAACAGAATAAGAAGAGAAGAGTATAAAATATATAGTAAGAAAAAGATAGAGATAGAGATAATGTATATTTATTATTTTTAAAATTCATGTGTAACAGGGTTCTTTAAAGGAAAGACAAATATTTCTAGTTTTAAATTTCTATTAAAATAATGAAAATGCAAAGAGAGATAGAAAGAGTGTGTGTGAGAGAGAAAGAGAGAGAACGAGAGAGAGAGAGAGAGAGAGAGAGAGAGGGAGAATATTAAATAAATAGAAAGAGAATAGAGAAGGAGATAAATTCAGAGGAAAAATAAATAAAAAAGAAAAAATAAAAAAAAAATGAAACGAAACGAAGCAAGAGAATACGATATTTCGTTATTCTTATTATCACGTCTCCGATATTCCTTAATCTATCTTTATTTCAATTGATTTCTTTTCTTTTCTTTTTTTTTTTTTTTCTTATCAATACCAGCTGGGACCTTTTATTGTAGAAAAGAGATTTATGATCGGCTATAAAAATAACATTAATCTTCTTCTCGATACATCCAAAGAATGAGGAAGGGAAATAGAGAATGTGAATGAGCGAATGAGCGAGCGTGCGAGCGAGTGACTCGAAATGACGTGCAAATTTAAT
Organism: Dolichovespula sylvestris; assembly: GCA_918808275.2. NCBI lineage: Eukaryota > Metazoa > Arthropoda > Insecta > Hymenoptera > Vespidae > Dolichovespula > Dolichovespula sylvestris. The sequence continues at coordinate 5,196,124 of OU964973.1, read as the reverse complement.
TTTGACCTTATACTCCACGTGCTACCCTCGCACATCGGCCAATAAGGATCGCTCATAAATGAAAGAAGAGACGTTGATTGCACTGATTTAAATGTATATGCATACCGCACGTGTATGTTTGTACGTTCGTATGTTTGTATATATATATACAAATATATGTATTACGTTTACGTGCTTGGAAACGTATCTGATATGCTCCCGGAGAAAATACTCGTTGTTACAAATAGTATTAAAATTTTTATTCGTATATATATATATATATATATATATATATATATATATATATATATATTCGATTTAACGTGTACACGCATATATTTTCGTTTCGTTTCGACATACCTACGTGTAACGATTACAATCTATTCATTACGAATTTCTATTAATTTCGACGAATTACGCGAGGGATACGGCGGTCGGGAGGGAAGGGTAGGAAGGGGGAGGATATACGGGAAGAAGGAAAATAAATTCTTTCGAAGTTTGCGAGTGGCACTGTTAGAGAGAAAAAAAAAAAGAAAAAGAGAAAAAAAAGAAAGATAAGGAAAAAGAGAAAAAAGAAATTATTTACCGATCTAAACGGAAATCAATGTCTAACTGATCCTTCGTCCATATTACTCGTTATTTTTATTCTAAAACGTAGTCCTAATAAAATCCAAGATAATATCGTTTTATCGAGATTCTTCGAAGTCGCCGAGCGAAGAAGGAACATTTAGGTTATACAAGAACCATCCACGTTGAATAAGAAAATGGAAGTATAGAGATAAAAAGGAAGAAAGAGAGAAAGGAAGATAGAGAGAGAATAAGAAAGTGATAGAGAAATGTTATCGAGAGTGGATGAGTTGGCCTCACTAAAATAGATATTAGATAATATACTGAACACGACTCTTTTTCTCTCTCTCTCTCTCTCTCTCTCTCTCTCTTTCTCTCTCAAAATAAATAGAATATATTAAAATAGCGCCTCTCGAGAAGTAAGAAAAGAGAAAGAAAAAAACATGAAGACAAAATGAGAAATAAGAATTCTCGTAGGACCCTTTTACGTCAGATTTATAAAGATATAAAGCTTTTTCGTGGGACAACGAAACCATAAGTTTTTGACCATAACTTCATATTATAGTAAATTTTCACAGCTAGCTATATACGTGTCCATGTATGCATATATATATATACATATATATATGTACAGAGGGTGAGATATTTAAATTATAAAACGGGTCATCATTCTTTTATATTTTTCTTTCTTTTTTTTTTTTGTAACAAAAATTTCAACAATTTAAAAACATTCGCAATTATAACGCATCGGATTTAATACTTGAAAGAAAAAAAAAAATTGAAAGAAAAATTATAAATTATTGTATTTAATAATTTCATCGTTTATATTTTATATGACCCACCTTGTATATATGTACAAAAACACACACACACACATTATATGCGTATGTATATATCATGATCCTGTTTTCGTAGTGTCACCAAAAGTTGAGATTTAAAGATGTCGTTGAATGCATTTTCTTTGTAGAACGTCGAGAAAGGTATTACATCATTCAACGAAAAAAAGAAAAAATTATATATATATATATATATATATATATATATATACTAAAGTTACATCAGAGCTGACAACTTTTACGGCCATTTCTCTCGTACGGTTTTTCCATTATTTTCCTTTCAATTTATATATTTATTTTTTTCCCCCTTATCCTTTTTCTTTCATACGCTCGAACAGATCGAAATTCGTTTTCCATCTGTATAATACTTATGAAAAAACGACGAACATAATAGCCGTCTTCGTGTATTATGATTAAAATAATTACTCACAAGTCTAATTGTAATATTAACGTACATACAATTTCATTTAATTTCATTCGTCGAAATGTAAAGTCAAGATAAACGTTTGTACATTCTCAAGATACAGGCAAGATACATTCCACGTATGTATGTATGTATGTATGTATGTATGTATGTATGTACGTACGTGTGTGCAGGCACGCGTGTGTATGTGTGTTTGTGTATATGTCACCTATGTATATATATATATACATATGATGCAAGAACAAACAGACTAGCGAGCAAATAGAAATTTATTTGTTCAATTCTACACTCGCAAAGACATCGACGACAAATTTCAACCGTTCTCCGTGAGAATAAGCGATAAAATAATAGAGATAGAAAAAAAGGGGGATAATAAGAGAGAGAGAGAGAGAGAGAGAGAGAGAGAGAAGGAAAAGAAAAGAAAAGAAAAGAAAAGAAAAGAATGGAGAAGGACGTAAAGAAAACTTATTATTTCATTAAATACATCTAGATAGTTATTTTATTGGCTTCAGTATTATCTATAATGATTCTCTCAGTAATGTCCCAAGGTTATTTCGAATTTTATTATCTTTAATCCATAAAAAAAAAAGAAGAAGAAGAAGAAAAAGAAAAAAAATTAACAGCGCAAGATCGCTCAATTAATAATAATAATAATAATAATAATAATAATAATAATAATGATGATGATGATGATGATGATGATGATGATCATAATAATAATAATAATAGTTAATAATATTTAAGATAAAATTTGATCTTTCATTAATCAGACGACGATATTAATATTAAACATTCTGAATAACTTTGCACTCTAACATTAATCAACATGGTTATAATTTTGTAACTTACTATAATAATCTTATCGAAGTTAAACTTATCGATCCATCGTCCCACCTTTCAGATAGTTCCATGAGGAACATATAGGATTTCAATCGATCCTCGATTACGCCATTGCGTCAATTAATTGAAACGAAATTAAGTTGATTCACGGATAGGCTTTCTACCATTGCCATTTGACAGAAAAAGAGAGAGAAGGGGTGTGAGAAAGAGAGAGAGAGAAAGAGAGAGAGAGAGAGAGAGAGAGAGAGAGAAAATACTCGAGACCGTAAAATGATCTCATTCATTTTCCTAGGCAATTTTCCAGAGAACTCGAGAAAGATAATATAAATGTATATAATCGAAAATATAACGGGTGGGAACCATATAATATAATCAATTTCTTATTACTAAATTCTATTCGCTCGTTAGTAGAAATTATTAAAAATATATATAAATATATATATATATATTTTTTTTTATGTATACACTGGATGATCTGTATGAATGATTAATTTCAATCATTAACAAATTTTTAATTTTTTTGAAGTTATTAACAAACTTAATTCTTTAAATTATTAAAAAATTCTCTTTAAGTTTCAAGAGTATCATTCAACTTAATTATATTTCCAAACGTAATGAAAATATATAAGAAGAAATCATGGATGAGAGATAAAACAGAGTGAAATAATAAAGGATTAACTGCTTTAGGCAAATAATAATATTATGTAATGGTCGTTTAACTGGAATTAATTAAAAAGTACGTGGAAGTAATAAGTAGTAGTAGTAGTAGTAGTAGTAGTATATGTTTGGGTAGAACTCGGAAGGACGTACTTCGCATTCCGGATCGATGCTTTCTACTTGACGATTCCGAACGAATGAGTGGTTAATTGGTATTGAAGAGCTGACAGAGACACGGCCATCCGACGTAGGGAACGTTTATAATAGCTTCACCTTCGCATTTTCTACGTCTCTGTGTGTATGTTTGTGTGTTTGTGTATACGTGCGAACGAGGATCCACTAGGAAAACTTCTAAACAAAACGGAGGTGTGTGTGTGTGTGTGTGTGTATATGTGTATTGATGATAGCTGGTACGAATTGAATCTGTAGAGAGGATATATCTCAAAAACTTTCCTGTCGAACATCTTAACTTCAAATAAAATTCCGTACGGACGCGTCGCAATGGGATGATAATAAAAAAATCAAACGAAAAAAAAAAAATTCATTATCATTCGATCAATCCGTTCGTACAATTTCTTAATAAGACTCTTTGATATTCAAGATCTTTCAAAACGTTCTGCAAGATCTGTCAAGAGTTGTTGTTATTATTGTTATTATCGTTGTCGTTGTTCCTCTTGCTCCTATTATTATTATTATTATTATTATTATTATTATTATTATGATTATTAATGTTGTCACTATTAACTAAGTTTACGTATTTCAGAGTAACAGACGTGACAGTTAAAATAGAATGAAAATACGAGCATCGTATTATATTACGGACTCTAATATACACATACATATACATACATAGAAAGGGAAATAGAGAGAGAGAGAGAGAGAGAGAGAGAGAGAGAGAGACCAAGTCTGTTCGTCTCTTTAGATTCTATCATGTTAATTTTCTTAGCCCTTTCCCATCGCCGTCATTATAATTAGATTCACGATCGTGCCATGGACTAAATTAGGTTTAATAAACGGCTCGTCTCTGCTGTGGTTACACGCTTGTCTCGCAAAGTACCGACGTTACAAAGCTACCACTTATCACTCAATTCTTACTAATTAATAGTAAAAATGATTGGGGTAAAAAGAAAATATATATATATATATATATATATATATATATATATATATGTATATGTATATGTATATTGAAAACGTGTGACATTTTTTAAAACGGTCTATAACAAAAATTTTATTGATAGTATATTTATTATTATTATTATTATTATTATTATTATTATTATTATTATTATTATTATTATCATTGTTATCAGTGTTATGATGAGAATACGATCATTAAAATTAATAATATAATTTTGTTGTTCCGAATAAAAAGAAGAAATTGTTATTATTCATCGAATCGTTCACACGTATACACGACATGCACAGATCCGTTTCATTCGATGTTTATACAATTTCGTATTTAACAATAAATAAATAAAAAGAGAGAGAGAGAGAGAGAGAGAATCTCATAAATTAAATTCCAGGACAACGAAGTTACAAAAATATGGAGGGTGCGTCGAGAAAGATGATTTGAATAATCGATTACTCCTTTTTTTAGACTTGTTTTTCCTTTCTCTTTTTGTTTTTATTAAAATCATAAAACTACAACGGTCTCGAAACATTTGACTCGCCATGTATATCTAAAGGGGGGAAGGGAGATGGGGTAGGAGGAAAAAGAGAAAAACTTGATGCGAGCTCGATCAGAAAATTTAAACTCAGTGCGATCTATAAAGTGTGTTCAAATATGGACACACGAACATCGAACAAGCTACTTACGAATGTATGAGAAAAGTTTTTTTTTTTTTTTTTTTTTTTTTTTTTTTTTTTTTTTTTTTTTTTTTTTAAGAAAAAAATATTTAATGGCGAGCTCTCTCTCTCTCTCTCTCTCTCTCTCTCTCTCTCTCTTTCTCTCTCGAAAATGAAAGAGGACGAAAAAAAAAGGTATATCTTGACTTTTTCCCCATTGGCGAATTTTCTCTTTTCATATCTAATATAAGTGTGTGTGTGTGTGTGTGTATTTCTATCCCTCCCTCCCTCCCTCCATCCCTCCCTCCCTCACTCTTCCTTTTCCCCGATTAAAATTCTCTCGTCCCATTTCTTTATAATTAGAATTGCATTGCCTGTGATATTATAAAATCGTACTTAACGACGCACGAAAAAGGAAGAAAAAGTAAAGTAAAAATGGAGGGTGCTTTAATTTCCACCGATTCAAAAATTCGTGCCAAAGCAAAAGAAAAAAGTTTCCTTTCTTCTATCCTTCTCGGTGAACTTTGTCGGGTATGAGTGTACCGTGTGTGCGATTTGACGTCGCTTTTAACATTTTAGAATTATCTAAGGGACAACAAAGAAATTAAAAAAAGAATAAGAGGAAAGAATAAGATAGAGAGAGAGAGAGAGAGAGAGAGAGAGAAAATACAAAAGCATAAATTTCCTCACCTTATCGTTTACGTGTCGCTTATATGTCGCCTCCTATCTTGTTTATAGTGTAGGTGTGTCTAAAGGGTGAGGGGGAGCGGGGAGGGGAGAGGAGCGTCTCGTTCAAGTAGATATTGTCAAACGAAAATTTTAATGTCAATGGCGATAGATTATTTATTCTTTCCCATAACTTGTCGTAAAACTAAAAAAAAAAAAAAAAAAAGAAAAATTATCATCTCTTTGCGATTGGTCGATATTTCTAGAAATAAAATTAACAGATTGAATTATTTATGAGTAAAATATATATAAATATATTCATGCGCATACATACATGTATAAATATGAAGGAGAAAGAGGCAAAACTTTGGCAAGATCTGTAATTCTCTATTTTAACTATCTTTCATCTAATCTCATAAAAAGAAACAAACTCGCCTGTGGATTTTAAATATTTTACACAGACACGAAAAATTACGACAAATGATTTACGTTTAGTCGTATATTTAGTCTACTTCTTTTATCGTCTCTTGTTTCTTTTTTTTTTTTTTTTTAGGTTTTTGTCGGCGATATCTTATGGTATATAATTATTCTTTTTATTTATTTATGTATTTATTTATTTATTTCTGCTTATCAGGCAGTAACATTTCCATTCTCATTTTTAACAAATTTTCATTGTCAGTTCTTTTTTTTTTTCTTTTTTCTTTTTTTACGATCATTCTTATCAAACTTCCTACCACACAATATTATCCCTTCATTCATCTTCATTGTTTACCCATTATTGTCGCTTTCAGCGGGTTTATTAATTAGTAATAATTAATCTTTCTCTGGCTTGTTTTTATTCTCCTTTTTGTTATTTTTTTTTATTTTCTTATTTGTCCAACAATCGTTATCGTCGGGCACTCGTCAATTTATTAATTGTTAAAACTAATATAATCAATCGGTTCGCGTAAGAAACGATCATTTTTATCTTCCTTCCTCGAACAATCAAAATTCGTCCGTCTTCGTCTTTCCTTTCTTTTTGTTTTTTTTTCTTGTCTCTTTGTCTCGTACTTTCACCAATACCTTAGACGCATCTACTGTGCATTAAGTAGTAGCATCTGGCTTCTCAAGAACAATTCTGAGGTAGAGAGAGAGAGAGAGAGAGAGAGAGAGAGAGAGAGAGAGAGGTCTCATCGCGTGTGTCTACCAAGGGTAGGAAATTGATGTAACCAGATTTACTCGCGTACGCTTAATAATGCCCGACTACCTACCTGCCATTTGCGTTATTCGATCCACAAAACGATGCTTTCTGGTGTAAGGAAACGACGATATCATTCGTTCGTTCGATATCATTCCATATATATATATATATATATATATATATATATATATATATACACATACACAGAATAAACATTTAAATATTTTGCAACAATGTGGATAATAAATAAAAAAAAAATGAATGAAAAATAATTTTGTAAAAATTTATATGATAAATCGTTAAATTATCTAATATATATATATATATATATATATATATATATATATATATATATATATATAAGATTTATCGAAAAACATGGTCGTCTGGATGCATATGCATGCGGGACGGTTGTATGTATATTCGTGTCTATGTGTACGAGAGGACAGAGGAGAAATATCGAACGGGACAATAAATAGATAACAAATCTCGTATGAAACTCGGCTCCCCATATCGACAACGAACCTCGTTGTATTGTAATATTAGACGTCAAACTGCATGGAACTTGTATAGAACGATGGAATTATTAAACGTTGTGCTATTGAATACGAGAGTAAAGCGAGCCCAAGGGGGAGACGAAGAGAAAGAAGAGAGAGAGAGAGAGAGAGAGAGAGAGAGAAAATATAGGTACATATCATGAGCGAAATGATATCAGACAAGGGAAATTTTTGATGAGTGAATTATATAAATCATGGCGAATCAAATGGATTGGATGGATATTCCAAGACTTGGTCGCTTAAACACTTAAGCATGAATTTTTCAATAACTATCGTAGACAACGCACATCTCTCTGTTATAATTTAATTCGTTACTTTTATCGACTTTTTGTTTTTTGTTTTTTGACGAAAATCGAGTGATCTGCGATAAAGATATAAAACGGACACAATGACGACGATGAAAGTTCGTTAAGAAAATAAAAAGTACGTAATTGTTCGTTTGAAAAAAAAAAAAATAAAATCAATATGATAACTGCGGTATAAAATGCGTACGTATGTTTCATGATATCCGATAAAAGTCGTGAACTTCGTAATAATAAACTTAAAACAAAAAAAAAAGAAAGAAAAAGAAAAGAAAAAAAGAAAGGAAGAAAGAAAGAAAAGGGAAGAAAAAGGGAAATTGTGTCATTTCAAAATGAAATTAATTCAAATTATAACGTCAGAGCCATCGTTTTTTATTCTTTCTTCTTTCTTCTTAAAAGAATGAGAACGTTATCTGTTTTTCAGTATAGGACCTCTGTACGAGACCGTCACAGTCTACGTATATACAGATACGCGCACGAAAGTCAAAGAAAGAAAAATGGAATTGTTTGTCTGGAAAAAACAGTAACCTACAATTCTCGAGAGAAACTTCTTCGGGTGGTACGCAACGAACGACGTAAACAGGGTGGACGAGAAACTGTAAATAGGATCATTCCTTTATTTACGTCGCTTCGTTCCCAGTAAGAGATCACTAGCATGGACTAGGAACATTTAGTAAAACTATAGATATCTTACTCTTAACGATAACTTTATTCTTTCCCTTTTTTTTATCAATTTTTTAAATAATAATAATCATTATTATTATTATTATTATTATTATTATTATTATTATTATTATTATTATTATTATTAAGCAAGAGATAAAACGAGAATCATCATTTGTAAGCAACGACGATCATTAAACAATACTTTATTATAAATTATTTTTCGTAAGAAACAATGCATCGAATCATCCGTATCATCATAATTTTATTTATACGTCAATGTTCATAACAAAGCCCGGACATATGCAACCCTCCAGACATCGTCGATAATGTTGCTGACAAGCGCCATCTATCAGTAAGCAACTTTTTTTTTACCCCATAGAGTATGCAACCAATGTCCGCAGGTGTGTATAATGATGTTGCATATGTACTCTGAGAGATAAAAACTTTGCTTACTGATAGATGGCGCTGGCAAGTAACATTATCGACGATGCCTGAAGGATTGCCTATCATCAGGCACATGAATTATTAAATTTTTTTGTTTAAAAGAATTATATATTTACTATTTTACGAATTAATGACAACAAAGACAGAGAGAGAGAGAGAGAGAGAGAGAGATAATGTAATTATTTGTATAGTCTATCATTATAAAGCTTGTTTGATCGGGTGTAAAAAAAGAGAAGTCAAATGAAAAGTTGAAAAGTTTTATAAATGGACTCCCGATAAAATTCAACCCTCCATCCACTATTATTTTTCTACCTATCTATCTCTCGTTCTCTCTCTCTCTCTCTCTCTCTCTCTCTCTCTCTCTCCTCTTTCTCTCCAGACAATCTTCTCATGGAAAACGATTTGTTTGCATCCTACAGCATCCCTCTACTTTCCCGATGATACAAACTTCGTTGCAAAAACACTCGTGTGGTTTCACGGGGATACTATCACACTTCGTGGCTTTGCAACCATTGTGCTATGGATGGAAGATAGATCGAGCGAAGAATCCTTTTTCATTGTATTTGCCACGCGGAATATGTGAATGCTATACATCCGTCTCTGTGTATGTGTATGCGTGTGTGTATATATATATATATATATATATATATCCATCTCCGTATATAATCCTTTATTCTGACGATCGTAAAGTACATTATTAATGTTCTACGTGACACGATAAGCCTCCCTATCCCACGAACATATTTTTCGCAATTTAACACCGCTCTCTCCCCCTCTCCGTCTCTCTATCTATCTCATTCTTTCTTACATGACTTTTAATTACATTATATTTCAATGTTTCCAAACGATCTTCATCCAGCACGGATTAGAAAATTACACTAATCTCGTTAGTTCATGAAAATTCCGTTCGTCCGTACAATATCTTCATGTTATTCTCTCTCCTTTCTTTTTTTTTTTTTCATTTCTTTTCTTTTCCTTTCTCCTTCATTATCTTTCTCTCAATAAAATTATTTTCAATGATGTCGAGTTAATAAGGGTCGATCGTCGATGATATCGATCGACGACGATGATGATAAAAAACAAAACAACAAAATGACGAAAACATAAAGAGAATGTAAAAAAAAAAAAAAGAGAGAGAGAGAGAGAAAGAGAAGGCGCGCAAAGGATTTGATATTTGAGAGTTCGGTGGGCGTAACCACAGGGACCTGCTCCGGTTGCTCAGAGTATCGACCCGTGAAAAGCTGCTTCCAGCGACCTCGCCCCTCTACCTTCCAACTTCACCCATACCATTCGACATTTGCCAGAACGTCGAAACTCGAATTCGTGTTCTGATCTTTTCCTGCCATAACACTTACTATCTTCTCGATCCCTCGAGAGGAAGGGAGAGAGGGGGAGGGGACTAAAGTGAACTTATATTTATGATTAGGTTCGAAGGTATCTTCAAAAAAATGAAGGAAAGAAAATTCGAACAAAACGATGATGCTTAAAAATTGCGATACAATTTAATGAAAACGAAAACAAGAAAACAAAAGCAAACAAAAGGAAAAAAGAAAAAAGAAACGAAAGAAGAAAGCGAGACGAGTTTATAGATTTCTCCTTCGAACATATCTACACGATTATATTAAAATATATAAATTTACATTAATAATGAATCATCGTACGTACGTACGTACAATTGCGGGAAGGATGATTTGATCGTAAAACGAGCGGTACAAAGGTGTACCGAGATATTGTGGGAAAGTGGTAAAGACACGTCATATAGTCAGTCTCGAGTCGAACACGAATTTTTCTTACCCCTTTCTATCCCTACACCCCTTCTTCCCCATCCGCGCTATATGTCTTTCTCTCTTCAAACACGCGATAACGTGAAGATTTATTATCTGAACGTAGAGATACCGCGTAGACGTTTTTATCGTCGTAAAACGAAGTAAAGCTAATGCAAGGGAAGTCGAGGGAGAGAAAGAAATAAAATGGAAGGGAAAGAAATAAAAATAAAGAAAGAAAAGAGAAAAAGAAAAGAAAGAAAAGGACGAAGAATAGGGAAGGAGGGGAGAGGAGGTAGGTCAGACTAAAGAGATATGTTTGATTTGAGTGAATGTTAATCTTCGCCAAGGTCATGCGATCTCTCAGAAGCAAGAAGATTTATATAACGAGTACATAACGATAAATAGTACTTCGGGGAGTTTTCACTAACGCAAAAAAGCTATCAGCATTAATTAGTATGAACGATACTATACTACGATGAAATCGGAACAACGTTGAAGTACTAACAAAATATATATATATATATATAATTATATAATATTTCAATTTCAAACTTTAAAAGAAGTTTCGGAATTAACTTTAAAATTTATTATTATTATTATTATTGTTGTTGTTGTTCTTCTTCTTATTATTATTTTTTTATTATTACTGTTTTTATTATTACTGTTTTTTATTATTACTGTCGTTGTCGTTGTTGTTATTTTTATAGTTATTACGATTTTTAACAAAATGCGTGGGTAAAAGTGAAGGTGGGGTAAAGAAGATTCAAACGAGAGGTATCTCCCTATCGAGAGATTTATTATACGGGGAAAGGTAGCAAAAAAGGAAAAAAACACACACACACAAAAGAAGGGGGTGAGAGAATGTACATATATATATATATATATATATATATATATACACATGTATATATGTATCATCAGATAAAAAAAAAAATGGAGGAAAAAGGAAGAAGAAAAAAAAATTGTGTAACGAGTCTTCTCGAGCGTTCTCCCAGGAGGATTAAACGACTTCTTCGTCGATGAAGGGAGCAGGGAGTAGGGGAGGGTGGAGGGAGGGTAGTAGTTGTAATGTCAGAGCAAGGGAACGGGAGAGGGGCTTGAGGGACTGATGATCGGAGGGATGAGGATGAAAATACATAATGACGATTCCCAAGTGTGATAAAAGATCGTCTCCTTGCAACTGGGTCAAGAGTATGCGTTTCTTCGGTTCACTTCGACGAATAACGAAGAGACAACGACACGATCGGTTCACTTCGACAAAATTCAAAATTTTCCTATTAATAAGTTTTACCTCCTCTCTCTCTCTCTCTCTCTCTCTCTCTCTCTCTCTCTCTCTCTCTCTCTCTCTCTCTCTCTCTCTCTCTCTCTCTCGGTCTTCTTCGTTCGTTTTTTATCGATTTCTCTTTCTCTTTCTTTCCTTCCTAGTTTCTCGCGTTTTCTCTTTTCTTTTCTCTCCTTTTCGTTTCCCCCACCCCCACCTTTCTTCAAACGTCGCACTTTCAAATCCTCGAAATTAATGATACAATCAATTCGAAAGTTAATTTCGAGTTGAAGTTAATTTTGTTGTCTTGTTTATATATTTATTTTTTGGTTTGTTTTCGTTTTCGTTTTCTTTCTCTCTCTCTCTCTCTCTCTCTCTCTCTCTCTCTCTCTCTCTCTCTTTGTTCTCACCCTCTCCTTTCTATTTTCTATTTTCTTTACTAAAGTACCGACTCCGATAATTTGCTCGGTTCGCTTTAATTACCACGATTATCTGGCAACTAGTTGGAAATTATTGGTCGTAAGGGTGAGTTATAAGGGTACCGAAGAATAGTGGCGGTAATTCGTTGCAGACGTCATGAGTGTTTCGAAGAGTAAGTAGAGAATTGGATGGGGGAGAATTAAATAGAGAGGAGATAAGAAAAATTCTTCTAATCTTCGTTGTATCTTCCATTTCAATAATTTAAAAATAATTTCACGTACACACACACATATATATATATATATATATACACGCATGTAATTGTGTAGAAAATTAATTAATACTTGATAGAATTTTCTGATACATAATATATCCTTCAATTTTAATTTTAAAATAAAAATATAGAAAACCTCTCTCTCTCTCTCTCTCTCTCTCTCTCTCTCTCTCTCTCTCTCTCTCTCTCTCTCTCTCTCTTTCTCTCTCTCTCTTTCTATCTATCTTCCTATTGGTTATTAATTTTAGTGACAAATCATGCGAGGATAATTACTTGCAAACTCTTGAGCGCAATGATATTCGATTTCCAGCTTTGACCAATTAACTAACGAGCTCAGTCATACGTTAATTCATTTCTTATTCGATAAAGAAAATTATAGGGGAAAAAAGAGAGAGAGAGAGAGAGAGAGAGAGAGAGAGAGAGAGAGAGATAAAGAGAGAGATATGTTTCAATGTCCCGAGGGGTGTGATAATTTTAGATATTAATTGATTTAAAAATATTATAATCTCTTTTTATCCCTTCGACTGTATCATCTCTTTCTGCCTTTATCTTCGGATTTATTAACAAAAAACTTTCTTCTTTCTTTATACTTTTAGGAATTCAACGTCGCCAAGGAACAACACACTATACAACCCTCGCCCGTGATGGTTGAATCAGGTATCCATTTTTATCATAAAACCATGCATTTAAATAATAATAATAAGAAGAAGAAGAAGAAGAAGAAGAAGAAATATTTTTTCGTCCTTCTTTTTAATCTTTCTTCATTTAATTTCATCGAATGCGAATACATATACGATTCTAATATTTTCCTTTTTTTCTTTTTTTTTTTTTTTTTTTATACGTAAACTTATAATTTCCCTCCGACCTTGTCGTAATTATTTTTCGAATAAAAAAAATTCCTTCGAAACAATATCAAACCATTGTATCGGACTTTTTACTTTAATCACGTCGATTACTTTTAAGAATTAATGTTCGTTAGGTAAATTTTATTATATCAATTGACTTTGGTCAAGCGCGTAAAAAAAGAAAATATTTGTTTTTATTTCTTCGTCCACTCGTTTTTCCCTATCTTCTTCTTCTTCTTCTTTTTTTTTTAAATTTATCTCTCTCTCTCTCTCTCTCTCTCTCTCTCTCTCTCTCTCTCTTCGTTCTTCCCACGCGATAACTACGTTCCCGAAGTTTTACGCTCTCTCGATTATCTTTCATATTTAGATTTTTATGAGCTCACGGTGCTACACTAGGCACTGTTTACGAGCGTTATGTTTCATATCCCAGTTATAAAAAGTGCCCGCCACGTTGCAGGCAATTTTTATGCACGGTAAAAGGGGTGGGTCGTTTCTAAAGAAAGTAACGACGTAAAAAATATGCATTTGTACGTGTGAGTTCTATATCAAAACGTATTCTCATCCCTGACCTGTGACATTTAAAATTCTTTTTTTTTTTTTCTATGGAAAAAAACAATTTTATATATATATATATATATATATATATATATATATATATATTGTTAATAATTTTTAACTTTGTATTTTTTAAAAGAAAAAATAAATAAAACTGATACGGACGGATCGATAGAAATAAATGAGTATAAATTTCGTTTGAATCATTCTTGTTTGTCGGTAAAATTTTACAACATATATTTTACACATTTACAAATATATGTTTCGTTAATATATCATATATACATATTTACATTTTTCCATTTATTCGATGCCATTAAATATTGAAATAACGACTTTTCCGTTTTAACTTTTCCGCAATAAAAATTTGTGATTCGTGTTCGCTTTTACGTGTTACACTTGTATTTTCGAACGACGTTTTTACAAAAACATATATATATATATATATACATCTATATAAATTTTTGTTCCTCCCATTAATATTAACTTGTTATCCTGACGAACCATTCGATCTGTCTCTTCTCAATTTTGCATTTGTTTTTATACGAATTTTTGATAAATCGTTCTAATGATCAGAAAATAGCATTTCATTTTCTTTTTTTTTTTTCTGTTTTCTAATAAAAATTTCTAATCATATATATTCCACTCTATCGTATCGATCGGCATGATTAAATCGATCATTAAGATACAAAAAAAAAAATAAAATTCATGATATTAGATTACGAATGATTATATTTTAGGAGGTTTACCCCATCAAAGTCGTAGTTATCCGTGTGGTAGTGGGGGAAGTGGAAGTGGACGAGCCCTTGGAAGAAATTCATCCGTCAGCTCGCAAAGTTCTCAAGAAGGTGCCTCGGGTCCTTCCCCTCATCGTGGTTCTTCCCCTCAAATAAGAGCATTCGGGCCCGATGGTGGACGTCATCATCAACAACAACACCATCATCATCATCATCATCGTCATCATGATCCTTTGCACGCAGCTTCTTCTTATCCACCGAGCAGAAGTTCAAGGTTAATTCATTAAATTTTTTTTTTCTTTTTCATTTACAATCGACCTATCAGAAATTGAACTTTATTTCCATTTTTATTTGTTCTTATCGGGTAATTCACATGATTCTATTGATTATGAAGAATACGCTTTTGGGTTGGAAGCAAGAAAAATTCTTATAAACTGATTTTGAACATAGATCACCCTTTTTTCGAGATCTTTTAGGCTTATCCCCTTTTTTTCTTTTCAAATTGTAAACAAAGTTCTTAAAATCGTAATTATACCGTCACTTTATTGTTAATTATTTTCTATAAAAAAAAAAAAAAAAAAAAAAACTATATTGATTCATTTGTTTTTGTCAATTAATTGATCTACTTATCAATGTCAATAACGAAACCTAGAAAATACAGAGTATGCAACCTTCGTGTACAGTTACGTATGACGGTGTTGCATACTCCATGGGGTTGAAATAAGTTTCTTGCCGATAGATGGCGCTCGCGGGCGACATTATCGACAATGCTTGGAGGATTGCCTATATAATCGGGCATATTAATTATTAAATTTGGAATTCTCTCGATAAAATAATTATTTACTTTTACCAATTAATGAAAAGAAAAACAAAAAAGAAATGTAATTATCTCTAATGATCGAATGAATAGTCGACAAGTTTTATATACGTATGGCCCCCATCCTATTAGTATAATTGAACAAATTGAGATGATTAGAAGTATTCAATTGGAAACTAATTAATTATATTTGAGTTTGTTAAGGGCGGTCGTAATAAGAATTAAAATATTATGGGGAAATTATTTAAATAGATTGTAACGAAGCTCGAAGTAGAACTTAGAGGATGCGCCCTTCTCTTCATTCTTCTCCTTCGAGGTCGTTTAATATCACTGATGGACGGTAGATATTCAATCTCGGTGGGTGCATTAGATGTCCGGCAAGATATAATGAGTCGCGTGGGTGTGTCTATTAGGCTAGGACTTGCTGTTAAACACGAACGACCGAACAGGGAAATAGCTACTCCAGCTGGCATTAAACTTTTTGATGGCGATACAGGATAAGAATGATGATTGGCCGATCCAATTTCAGATAAAGTAAAACGTGCTAACCCCATTCTACTTTTACATATATATATATATATGTACTTATGTATATAATCTATGTATTTATGTATGCACTTGTGAAATGAATACCCATTCGTTTTTAAAGAAATAATTTTTGTAATATCATCGAGAAACTTTTATATGGTCCACCCTTTGTATTAGTACTTCAGTAACTCCTCTGTTTTTCTTTAAAGAAAAAAAAAAATAGAAAAAAAACATTCTTGTTTATTAAGCTCATTTAACTTGACTACGGGAAAAAAAAAGAAAGCAGACTAATCCTTCGAGTTAGTTTCTGCTTCTATCGAGAAAACTTTTATTACGGTAAAAATATTATAAAAAATAAGAAGAAGAGAAAGGAAAAAAAGAAAAAAAAAAGAGAGAGAGAAAGGAAGAAGAGGTATTTAAAATGTAAATAATAAGTTATTACCTTTCGGGCATATTTGTTATATGCGAGATATTTGCTAACTTTTGAAACTCGATTCACTAACAATGCCTTTGCGTTCCTTTTGTTCGCGAAATTCGAAGAGTTGAGTCTATAGGAATGGAAGGTTGTAGAATTTTTCTTTTTTTTTTTTTTTTTTTTTTTAGACGAATTATCACTCTCGAAATATTGGTTTATATTTCGAAATAATCAAACCAAAAGAAATTTGTCGAAAGTGATCGTCGTTTCTCTCTCTCTCTCTCTCTCTCTCTCTCTTTCTCTTTTTATTCGTATATAATTATAAAATTATACGCTTATAACATTTTCGATTTTATAACATGCAGTATTTATTTTAAATATCACCACAGAACGTTTGCCTTAAATCTAAAAAGTATCAATTTGCGAAAAAAAAAAAGAATAAAATCACGATTCTTTTCTTTGTTTTTACGTTTTTTGTTTTTCTGTTTCTCTCTATCGCTAATCGCATCGAACAAACAATTTGTTTTGCCAATAGATCGCCATCACCAGCAAGAACAGCATCATTGGATGCGAGATGTGGAAGTCCAGCGAGTTATTCCGGAAGTTTACAAAGCGGAAACGCTTCACCCTCTCAAAGCTCTCTATCGTCATTAGCAACGGGCGTTAGTTCGTCATGTGGATGTCCTTCGATCAGTGGCATCCAAGGAACGCCAAGGGCTAGTCGTTGTCTTTCACCACTACTCATCCCTCCTCCTCGTACTTCCATTAGGTAAACTCGTGTAAAAATAAATATCGGAAACATTATACTATCCCTCGATACGACGTTGAATCGTCGATCGTTTTTAATTAATCGAAAATTAATTAAAAACATAATCAACGATTTTAATTATAACAGCGACGGTGGTCCAGCTCCACCGGCATCTCCATTAGGTTCGCTTCAACCGGATCTTTATCAAAGAAGAGATGGTCCAGTATTTTTAAGCGCTCGAAGGTAAGACAATAGAAATGAATGTAATGACATTAACACGCACTTAAGACACGCATGTATCAACGGTCCTAATGGTTTACTACGATAAATAATTCCTACGAGAGAGAGAGAGAGAGAGAGAGAGAGAGAGAGAGAGAGAGAGAGAGAGAGAGAGAGAGAGAGAGAGAGTATACGCATTTGTTCCTGTGATATAGAGAGTAATTGGATCATCAGGAAATGGTCAATTTATTTAAGCGATATTCAAACAATGTGGGAGATCAAATCACCGATTAAATGGCGTACACGTTAAAGCAGTACAGTTTAACTGCTGCCGTAGAAGCTGATTACTATTTAATGTCTGACGAATACGTGTGGGTAATCTTGTGCGATGTATCGGCGCAAAGAGGATTACATGGCAAACAAAAAAAAAAAGAAAGAAAAGATAGATAAATACATAAAAAAAGCTCTTTTTGTAACGTAACAAAAAAAAATATATATATATATATACACACACACACACACGTAAGAAAAATCTCTCTTCACTTTTCTTTTTTTCTTATTTTTTATTATTTTTTTTTTTTTTTTTTTTTTTATAGAACCGGTAAAAGCCTCGGCCGATTGCATCTACGTTTGAAGTATGATTTCGATCGATCCGATCTTCACGTTCATCTAATCGAAGCACACGATCTAGCTGGCAGCGATCAAGGTGGTTTCAACGATCCTTACGTTAAACTAACGCTCAGCCCGGAAGTCGATGCACGCAAAAGGCAAACGCCGATTCATAGAAACGATCCCAATCCCTTTTTCGATCAGCACTTCAAGTTTCCAGTCAGCTACGAAGAATTACAGGACAAGACGTTGGTTCTACAGGTCATTATCGGCTTTGTCATTTATTATATAATTTGTCATCCTATCAACGTAACCCAACACTCTTCCATTATAATTAACAAATATTTAATTTAACATTAATCGTAATATAATTAAAAGATCGACACATGGTTTTTTTTCTGTGTGTGTTTTTTTTAAATTATAGGTATTCGATTACGATCGTTTCTCGAGAAACGACATTGTAGGATCGGTTAGGGTCGCCATGGACAGTTTGGAGTTACCATCGACTTCATCGTCCATCGAAGTTTGGGGCGAAATTGAACGCGAGAAGAAACCACCGGAGGAGATACAGGAAGTTCTTCTTTCGCTTTCTTATTTACCCAGTGCCGAAAGACTGACCGTCGTCATTCTCAAAGCAAGAAATTTATTTCCGTCGCAGGTAATGCTTTTATAAAAATTGTTTCCTTATGGTCTGACTAGAGTCCAGGCGCGTTCGCGAAGCAAAATTAATTGGTATAATTAATTTAGAAAAAGATGAAAAAAAATATATCGATATATATGACGCCTGTATATAGGCAATACTTCAGACACCGTAGATAATATTACTCGAGAACTTCATCCATCAGAGTAAGCAACCTTTTTTTTTATATATATATATATATATATATATATATCCCGTAGAGTATGTAACCGATATTTACAAATTATGTACGACGACGGCGTTGCAATACTCCGAGGGAAAAGGAAAGAAAAAGAAATTGATAAATAGCATTCGCCGTTGACATTATCGACGATGTTTGGAGGGTTGCACGTTTGCAGGCGTATTGATTAATAATTATTAATCACGCATATAATCGTAGGAATAAAAGAAAATATCTATGTCAACGTTTTAAGATACGTTTCCTTTTCATCCTATTTCTTATCGTTAAACGACACTTCGACATTTTTTGAAATTGTAAAGAAAATGAAAAACAAACAAACAAACAAATTATATTTAGGAAAAGGAAACATTGGATCCCTTCGTAAAAGTCAGCCTACTTTGCGGCGATAAAAGAGTAAAGAAGAAAAAGAAAACTGCTGTGAGAAAGGCAACGACCAGTCCTGTCTGGAACGAAGCAATGTCTTTTAATGTTCCTGCGAGTTCTCTCGCAACATCCGCGATCGAGGTATGTAAATATATCGATTCTTATTAATTTAATAACGATTTTTCATCGAGGATAAAGGGGGAAAAGAGAAAGAAAAGCAAAAGAAAAAGTAGACGAAATAAATAGTAACGCCATTTCAAAAAAAAAAAAAAAAGAAAAAAAAAGAAAAGAAAGAAGAATTGCAGAGTATTCGATTCGAAGATAAAATATTACGAACGTTTTTCTCCCGTAATTTCGTCGATAACAAATATAATTTTCTTCTCATTGAAGGTATGCGTATTAGATTCGAGCAGCGAACTAATCGGTGGAAATGCCATAGTTGGCTCTTGTATTGTTGGGCCAGCTACGGTATCAACGGGATCATCGGGATCGGGATCAGGATCAGGATCAGAAAGTAGTAGCAATCAGAGTCGTGAACATTGGCATCATATGACTCAGTCGCCAAGAAAGGCCATTGCCATGTGGCACACACTTCATTAGTTTTGTTTTTTTAGACGCTTAAACGTCATTCGAACGTTGAATGTTCGTCAAAGAATTTCCAACGGGCAACAAATATCTTACGGAAGAGTCCAAAGATTTATTGATTCGGTATCCTTAAAGGAAGAAAGAAAAAAAAATAAAGAGGGAGAGAGAGAGAGAGAGGAAAAAGTATAAAAAAAAACAGAATGAAAAAAACGAGAAGAAATCTATAATCGACTAAACAAATTTCGTATTGACCTTTGAAATGATTTGAACGATTAGAGTTGATCGAGATCTGACATCGATAAGTAAAATGAAACGTGTTTTATCATACTAGCGAGGTTCGATACCAATCTATTAGGTACCCATAATCAATAATTGGATCGGCAAAAGGAAAATATCTATCTCCTCCTCTTCTACATACTCGTACTCTTTAATCTAGATCTAATCCCTTGCTCACTTTTGTGATAGCCTCTAGGGAATATCGTTGAATAACGATATAAAACATAAAAATTAAGTAGTGTTATTATACGTGTAAAATTGAAAAAAAAGAAAAAAGAGAGAAAGAAGAAGAAGAAGAAAGAGAGAAAAAAAGAAAAAGAGAAAAAAAATGAAAAACGAAATAAAAGAAGAAAAAAAGTAAGAGAATAAAAAAGATTCGAAATTAATGTTATTGAATATCGTTATCTTTCTGGATTATATTATTATATATGTATTATATTATGACAGATTTATTGTCGATCGCGAACTTCGACGGAAGTTGAGATTTTGTTCAAATCTTAAATCATTTGAATATGCCTTCCGTACGTGAACGTATTCGAGCAATTAATGAATACTACTCTGCTACAATTAATATAGATTGACAAGGGTCCCGATTTTTTTATTAATATATTTCAATTAATTCAACGTATCAAGATATATGTATATTATTACTTTATGAAAATATCTTAAAGTAAGGAAAAAAAAGGAAAGGAAAGAAATGAGAAAAAATCATGTACCATTTTACTACGAACGTAAGTAAATCGTACAAACTAAAGTTTTAAGATAAAAATCATTTTAAGCTATAAACACCCTTCAATGAGAACGTTTAGTATTTCTAACAAAACGTCCGACAAGAAAGTCCGATATTACTTTTCATCGCATGTGTATTTAATTCGAAATAAAAAAAATAAATAAATAAAAGAGAATAAAAAGGATAAACATAATTAGAGGAGACTTAAACCGACTTAATTAGGCCTAAGCCCTTTTCAATGTGCAAAAAGTGTGGCCTCCAAAGAATATTGATAAAATAACAAAAAGGAAGGAAGGAAGGATGGAATTTCAGCAAAGAGAAAAGAGGTGATTAGAAATAATAACGAAAAAGTAAAAAAAGAAATGGGAATCGCAACAAAAAATTTACACGCACGGAAAAGACACGGCTTGCTATCGAATTCGAAGGCCTAAAAAAATATATATCTCTCTCGTGTAAATGTATCTATAATTATATATAATAATAATTATTATCATTATAACTATTATTAAATTATAAACTATTAAACTATTAACTGTTCGCTATAACATTATTATATTATATAAAAAAATATATATATATACATATATATATATATATATATATATATATATATATATATCGGAAGTCGTTATTGTTATTAATCGTACAACTATCGAAGCAAAGCAACAAAAAAATGCATAAACTGTAATGTGTAGCACGAGACTAATTCATATTCATGTCGTCGGATAATTTAAAGAAAGATGATGATCTACAGATAGATCATCTCAACAAAACAAAAAAAAAATAAAAAAAAAAAGAAAGAAAAACAGGATAAAAAAAATTTATTAACTTAATATATTGATATTACGATGTATTGATAAAGATGAAGGAAGATTTAAAGAAAATTATTGAAAGGATTATACATATATACATATATATGTGTGTGTGTGTGTGTGTGTGTGTGTGTGTGTGTGTAAATCTTATCTCGTTGCATGAATTTTCTGACCAACTGTCATATCAAAAAATAAAAGATATTTTCAAATTCGAAAATAAAAAACAAAATATTATTATTATTATTATTATTATTATTATTATTATTATTATTATTATTATAACTTAAGATGATTCGTGAAAGAGTCCATCATTTATTGAAAAATGATTAGATCCTACATACTACTGTGAATCTTTTAATGGTTCGGCTGAAAAAAAAAGAAGATTACGAATGCGACGAATGAGATCATTTTAAAGTAACGAAAAAAAGAAAAGAAAAGAAAACGGTAAAATGAAAACAAGAGAAAAGTAACAGAAGAAGAATTAAATAAATTATGTAATCGTTATCATCCATATTATAAAAATGAGTATAACATATAAAAAAAATATATATATATATATATATATGTATAAAAAAAATATATATATATATGTATATATTATACATATAAGTACAATTATTATATAGCGCGAAAATTGTAGAATCAAAGGAATTTCGTGGAGGAGGATGAGAATGAGGAGAAGCAGGTGGGCGGAGAGGAGGAGGGAAAGTGAATGAAGGAAATTAAAAAGAAATGACTCGATGATAAATAAGTACGGATAGGAAAAGAATGAGAAAAGAATAGAAAAAGGATAAAAAAAAATTGAGGGACGCTTTAATGTCGGGAAATAATCGGTCCGAATCGTACGCTTAAACTTATATATTTACACAGTATTTCTATTGTTCTACTTAACGCATTACAGCGAGAGGTATACTGTTTGTATTAAATTTACACGTATATTACATATATACACGCATTATTAAAGCGTGCATATACATTTACTTGAGATATATATATGTTTACCGCCGTATGAACAATCATCCCGGGTGTCTACCGAACTAATCTCTATCTCTAAACGCTTTTTAATAATTTTATGTTACGTATTATATATATATATATATATATATAACACACACATTTTTACAAACGATCACGTTTACGTGAGGAAAAAAATGAAAACGATCTTACAAAGAAAGGACAAAAAAAAAGAAATCTCACTTCACTTTGGATAATTAAATATTGTTCCTTCATAAATATATTATACTTGATATCCTTTACAGGAATTTTGCAGAGAGAGAAAGAGAGAAAGAGAGAGAGAGAGAGAGGGAGAGAGAGAGAGAGATAAAGAGAAAAAAAAAGAAGAAAGCGTTAGTAATTTCTAAATCGATAGACACCCCGTTGGTCGGACCTGAATTTGCCTTGCACTGTATAGTGAAATACCGTCAGCATGTTAATCGTATATGTCCAAGAATATTCTATCAAATGGAACTGCTTTTTATTCTGTCGATTGTCAAATATATATAAAAAATGATGAACTAAAAAAGGAAAACAAGAAAAGAACAAAAAAAAAGAATCACGTTTCAACTTCTTCTATATTGTAATTGCGATTTAAGGTAAGAACGATCGAACAAAAAAAAAAAAAAGAAAGAAAGAACAAAGAAAAACAGAAGGGAGAAACCATTCTCCACAACTGGTTTTGTGGATTTCTTACGAATAATATCTCTATATCATCTTGGTACGTACAGTAATGTATCTTACATGTAATGTGTAATCTATATTTTTCTTGTAATGTATCCCCCATCGTGATTTTATTCGTAATAAAGAATATATTATTTACATGGTAAATCATTTATGTATTTGTGCACTTTTCTTTTTCTTTTTGTTTCTTCTTTCTTTTTTACAGATCTTAATTAAGAAAAAAAAAAGTAAGTGGAGAGAATTCTTTTTCAGAAGAGAAAAGAAATGCAGAGAATCATTTTTTATTAAAGTGATTATAATAATAATGTACACAACAATCAATTTGTTTGCTTTTTTTTTCTCTTTTATATTATGTATATTGAGCAAAAAATCTTAACTATGTCACTTCAAATAATAACTCGAGCGCATATGTATATATATATATATACACACACGCGCGTGCAGTTTTATCCTAGCTCGAAATTAAATGACTAGTTACAGCGCAATGAAAATAATCTCATCTTATTTTGATCACATATTATTAAATCAATTGTATCATTGCTTTATGGTCTATCTATTATAAACTGAAATAATTCCAAATTAGATCAAAGAATTGACATTTTTAACTAAATTATCGGTTTCGGCGATGTCGACAAAATCCTTTACACCTTTTGGCCGAACCGAAAGGCATATACTTGCCCCATTTTCATGCCACTTTGCTTTAAGTAAGACACAACATCCCTTTGCTATAAAGAGAGAAATATATTATGAGATTGAGAATAAACTTAATTAGAAAATAAATAACATATATATATATATATATATACCAATTTGTCCTCGTTCATGAGCAGCAGCCAATTGATTGACCACGCGTCTTTCGACTTCATACTTAATCGAACGTGCGCCATAATGGGAATCATATCCATCAGCTAAAACTGATAATACATCTCTCTCCCATTTTAATTCGATCATGTGCCTCTCGCGTGCACGTACAGCCCATGCATCTAATTCTCGAGCAACCAATTTTAATAATTCTGCTCTGGAGAATGGTAAGAAGTAAACAATTTCATTTATCCTACCCAAAAATTCGTCCCTTCGAAAATATGCTTTCAATATCGGCCGTACCTATATGAATGATAATTTAATTAACAAATTAAAATTATTATAATATTTTTATATTAAAATAAAAAAAAAAAAAAAATTTATCGTACCACTTGATCCTTAAAATTACGAGATATCTCGATGTGTTCTGGTTCTTGATCTTCGTTCGAATTTTTATCGAGCCTTTGGGACAACAAACGATTTGCCTCTTCACGAAGCTGCATAGCATATTCTGCGATCTCTTCGTTTGCTAAATTCGATGTCATTATAAATATTGCGTTCTTACATTCAATCGTTTTTCCTTTACCGTCGGTTAATCTTCCCTATTGATTAATTACATATCATATTTTAATATCCAATTAGATCTATTGGGAACGTTTATTAACTATACCTCGTCAAAAAGTTGTAACAGTACTGTTAAGACATCGGGATGTGCTTTGTCAACTTCATCAAATAATACAACAGCATTAGGACATTTTTTCAATAACTTTGTCAATTGGCCACCACTTTCATGCCCTACATATCTAGACAAAGAATAGAACGTAAAAATTAGACATGAAAAATAAGTGTGCGAGTTGGAAAATATATATAAATGTATATATATACATATATACCCTGGTGGTGCGCCAATTAATTTAGCAACTTCGTGTTTCTCTTGATACTCGGACATATCCAAGCGAATAAAGCCATCCGATTTGTTTTTATGAATATAGGCCGCTAATTGTTTAGCTAACTCAGTTTTTCCAATTCCAGATGAACCAAGAAATAAGAATACCAATGGATGTTCCTCATCTATCCAACCATTCTCTTTTCTCCTAATAGCTTAATATAACGATAAGTATATTATATATTTGAAAGGAAAATATATTTTAAAAATTAAATAGTCATATTTCATTACTGGATGCAACAATAGAAATTGGTCCTTCCTGTCCAACAATGTGCTGCTTAAGACGTTGTTCCAATGGAAATCTACGCCGTTCTTCCGCTTCCTAAAGTTAATGATCCAAATTACAGATAGAATTCCAAAAATTCTCAAAGAAAAATAAATATCATGCAATGGGATATTTGTGATTATTTTTTTAAAGAAATATATATATATATACTTTTTCTTTCAAAATTTCATCAAACATTAAAGCGTATTTGATAAGCATTTCTTTGATTTCTCCTTCTTTTGTGTATTCTACTGGTCGATGTCCTGCATCATTTTCAACAGTAGGATTTGCTCCTGCATCTAGTAACGCCTTTACGCAACTTTTAGAATTAGCTAGAACAGCATAATGTAATGCTGTGAAACCATGAAATGTAGCTCTACTGTTTAATCCATCAAAGAATTCATCCGATCTTCTCTGAAGTACTAAAAATTAGTTTTATGTCATTAAAAATATAATTATTTATTAATTTGTACCATAAATAGTAATAATTAATTTTATCGAGAATACCTTCTATTGTATGTAAACCTTTTTGCATAGCAGTTTTATAAACATTAATAAAATTGTCCCCTGCATTTAAGTCGGCACCCTTTTCTATCAAAAATTTAACTGCATCTCCCTTTCCATTTATCGCTGCTGCCTGTAAAGCGGTCCAACCTAATGGATGTCTCTCATTCACATCGATACCATCAGACAATGCCTGTATAACGAAGTGCAACTAAGTAACTTCATTTCTTTAATACATGCATAATCAAAAATTCGTTTACATACTCTTTTGAGTTCCGGTATATTGCCATATTGTGCTGCATGAAAGAAACGCTTTTCTAGATCGTACAAAATATATATAAATGTTAGAAACAGATATAACATTAAAAGGTGATACATTTTATAGTCAAGTACCATATAATATTTTACCTCTAGTAAAGTCTGAAGAATCACACAAAGCTGTGACAAAGCCGATACCTCCTAATATCAATCCTAGATTTTTATAACGGCTTTGATTCGTATCATTCTTTCTTAGTCTGAGTGGATTAGTTATATACTTAAAAACTAACGGACTACATGTTTTAAAGAATGTATTTATCAATTTACATAATGGATAAGCCTGTTTCTCTAGGATATAGCAAAACTGTCCATAACCTCTACCATACTGACAGAATGTATCCCTGATTCTACCATCTTTTCCAAGCTTCAAATAACTTAATATTATTTCCGTAGGCTTAGGATTTCTCATGGTGAGATATATTTTCAAGTTACACCACCGTGACATTTTCGAAGTATTATTTTTTTTGCGTTATTACACACGTGACTTTTTTTGGAAAACATACATACATTATAATATTAACTAATATCTGGTGTTCCTTTGAAACGATCGATAAACCCGTATTTGCAATTTCATAATTTGTTACCTCGATAAAATTAATATCCATATTTTTTTTTTATAAAAATTAAAAAAAATCATTTATTTCGATTAAACGCAAACATATTCTAAATAGGCACATCGACAATTACGTAGGAGAAACATGTACGTTTTTCAAAGATATAATACGCAATTGAATATAATGTAACATAAAAGTTACAAATAATTTCTAGTTTAAAATATTATATAGATATTAATCGTAAAATATGGATGGTATCGATTTAGCACGTAACATACAACAAAAATTTCATCGATCTGATCGCGTCGTCTTGAGTAACGAAAAGAATTTAGGTCATCTTCGTGGAATCGAATAATTATCTAAAATAATAATTACATCTTGAATATTGAAATAAAAGAGAATCCAAAAGCATTCATAAGAAACGTATAACGTCATCGAAAAATATTCGAAGGACGAAGGAATGACGATAATTTTGAAAATTAATTGACCGCCGACCATTTTGTAAATCGAGCCAATCATATCAGGCCAACGCGGTGACGAAAAATTCAAATTTTCTACAAAGAAATGTGGTTTATTAAAATTATCCTCGCAATTCTAGATCATTATCGAGCATCGTTAATAGTTGTTTTAATTTATGCAACGGATTCCGTTAAAAATGTATAATTTTATTCAACTCTCAAAAAATTCGATCGTTATCGATTGTTCGAGAAAGAACATATGCGTTTTGCATTGCGGAAAGGTATTACGTCGCAAGTTTCCAGAATATTCCAGAGGAAGTTATTGACCAATCAGAGAGCCTCTAACCAGCGCCATGATGTTTCAGCGGGCAATAGCAGAAAGCTATCGTCAGAGTCACGATCGGAAGGATACTCTCTTTCAGTTTATCGTATGCAACTCGAGCGAGCGGATGCTTGTGACGGTGTGTCGCTTTATTAACAAAATTAAGATTCCGAAAATTTTCTCGAACTATCACAGCCGATTTACGTTTCATTATCTTAGGAAATCGTTAACGCAGAGTGATTGAGAATATATATATATATAAATATATATATTTATATATATATTAAAAAAAAAAAAAAAACATCCATTGACTCGTGTACACAGTGTCGTTAGGAGAACATCGTATAAATTCAAGAAATCAGCCATGGCTGCTATGTCCGTGATCGGGATCGACTTCGGTAATGAGAGCTGTTATGTAGCCGTAGCAAGAGCGGGAGGTATTGAGACTATAGCCAATGATTATAGTCTTCGTAACACGCCGTAAGTTTCGTCATTCTTATCGGTAGATTTTGTCATTTTTTTTTATTATTCTCTCTCTCTCTCTCTCTCTCTCTCTCTCTCTCTCTCTCTCTCTCTCATTCTTTCTCCCTTTCTCATCGTTGAGAAGACCACTGATCTCTCTCTCAACGTGCCGGTCTTTTTTCATTCATATACTTTTTATTTTTCATCCGTAAAAATATCTCGACGACGGTGTTTTCTTTCATCTATCGTCGACGAAGAAGATCATGGGCGCACCGTCGTCTAATACCAAAAATGGTAAAACGTCGAATTACGTTTTTGATCGATACCGATGATTCGCCGCCAACGATCATTCTCTTTTTATGGTTTCGATGCAAATTGCGTATTATATGGTCATTTCGAGTTTTATCTTCTAATTTATTTTTATTTTTATTTTTATTTTTTTTTGGTATCAAAATATTTTCTAATTTCTTTTTTTTTTCATTCCCATAGAATATTTCGATTTTCATTGTCGTCTTCCCACGTATATGAATCTATTCGTTTTCGTTCGAATAATTTCGAACACTTTTTATTTCTTTCGTTTCATTGTCTATTCATTAATTCCAATGTGATTTCCTGTATCGTAACGATTCACTGAAATCTATTTCTTTTTCTTCTTTTTTTTTCTTTTTTTCTTTTTTTTTTACACACTGGAAAAAGGCACGCTGCCCCTCTGCGTTAGATTTTTATTTCGTTTTTCACGTGTCTTCGCGTCTAAAATTATCAGTGACAGTCAGGAATATACCTGTTATATACATTTTAGAAGTATATACTGTGTCATATGATATGCGTAATATAACGAAATAAAATTCATGGGGGAACAAATTTTGTTATATAAAAAAAAGGTCATTTATTACACAACAAATTTTTTTTTTTTACATAATGCTTATCATGATTATCATACATCATACCATTCATTTTCTAGAAGAAACATTATTGATCCGTTGAAAGAAAGAATTTTCTAGAATTAATTGGAATTGCATTACCTTCTTAAATAATAATTATATTTATTATTAAGGAATAATAATTATTACAAAAAAGAAAATAAATTCAAAATTCTATAAGTTAATATTATACTTAAATTCTATAAGTTAAATGGTTAAAGATTACAACTATTTTTTTTTCTTTTTCTTTTTTATTTTTCAGATCATGCGTAGCGTTCAGTGGAAAAAATCGCGTACTTGGTGTAGCAGCAAAAAATCAAATGGTAACCAACATGAAGAATACCATTTATGGATTCAAGAGGCTTTTAGGTAGAAAGTTTAATGATCCCCAAGTACAACGCGAACTTAAATGTTTATCATTTAAAACCTCCCAACAGGCAGATGGAAATATTGGGATACATGTAAGCTATATTTATATCGTAAAAAAGTTCATTCATTCTTCTAATGCTAAAAATTATTTTATTGTTGTATATTTATAACCTAAAATTATATTACACAAGTCTGTTCGGTAGCTTCTACCAACGAAGAATAAGAATTAATTGGCAGTTTTCCAAGTACTTTACAGTTTATGAGGACTCAGATTTTATTTATATCATTTAAACATATATTATGCACGATGAATCAGAATTTCATTCAGTTTATAGACCTGATGAAAGTTTATATTAGTTTAGATTAAACATATAAAAATAAATAATTTATAAAACTTTCTAAATCTTTGCTTAGACCTTTTTCTTTTTATATTGTTTTATTTACAGGTACAATATTTAGGAGAAGAACATATTTTTTCACCGGAACAAATAACTGCAATGTTATTCACAAAATTGAAGGATACATCTGAAACGGCACTTCAGACGGCGGTCAATGACTGTGTCATATCTGTTCCATCCTATTATACGCAAGCTGAAAGGCAAGCTTTGCTTGATGCTGCACGTATTGCAGGCCTAAATGTTCTTAGATTGTTTAACGAAACAACTGCCACTGCTCTGTGCTATGGTATTTATAAACAAGATTTACCCGCTCCCGAAGCAGCACCAAGAAACGTAGTTTTCGTTGATTGCGGCTATGCTAGTTTACAAGTGTGCATTTGTGCTTTTCATAAAGGAAAGCTCAAGGTATATATCGTATTCTACCATATCTATTAAATAATTACATTAACGAGTTACTTTAAAGCTTACCATCTATTAATATTTATTTACAGATGCTAGCTAGTGCAGCTGATAGTAATTTGGGCGGTAGAGATATAGATACCATCTTGGCAGAACACTTTTGCAAAGATTTTCAATCTCGATATCGCATAGATCCGCACACAAGTCCGCGGGCGTACTTAAGGTTACTTGCCGAAGTAGAAAAATTGAAGAAACAAATGTCAGCCAATTCTACTACTCTTCCGCTTAACATCGAATGTTTCATGGAGGAGAAGGATGTTCACGGTGAGATGAAGAGAGCAGATATGGAAGCGATGTGTGCTCACTTATTCAAACGTGTTGAGTCAACGCTAAGACAATGTCTGGCAGACTCTAGTAAGTATTTTCAATTATCCCAAACAATTATCATTCCTTATTAAATAAGACAAATGTTAAACTGTACACTAATGATTCATTGCAGAATTAAAATCAGAAGAAATACATTCAATAGAAATAGCTGGTGGATCTAGTCGTGTCCCTGCGCTTAAACGTGTAGTCGAAGAGGTATTTGGTCGTTCAATATCAACGACATTGAATCAAGACGAGGCGGTTTCTCGTGGTTGCGCATTGCAATGCGCTATGCTTAGCCCTGCGGTTAGGGTTCGAGAATTTTCAGTCACCGACATACAACCTTATCCATTGAAATTGACTTGGGATCCTACTCAAGGAGAGGAAGGGTAAATATCCTAAGAGCTTAACGCATAGCTAACAAATGAATATCAAACAAACAAATAAAAAAATATATATACATATTTCAATCTTTTGTATTATACGTTATACAGAGAAATGGAGGTGTTTGAACATAATCATCCAATTCCATTTTCGAAGATGCTAACCTTCTATCGTTCAAACTCATTTACGCTCACGGCTAGCTACAGTATGCCTCCATCATCATATCCTCAAACACACGTCGGTATGCATTGAATTTCTCTCGCAAGATTTAAATAATTAGGATGAACAAAAAGGTGTTCTCATTCGTTTTTATTCTTCTTCTTCTTCTTCTACTTAGGTGTCTTTGTTATTAAAAATGTTAAACCAACGTCGGAGGGTGAGGCATCGAAAGTTAAGGTAAAAGTGAGAATAAATCTCAATGGTATTCTTACCATTACCTCGGCATCGCTCGTTGAGAAGCGCGAACAAACGCAACAGGAGAAGGAGGAGGAAGAAAAATTATTGCAACAGCAACAGCAACAAAATAACATGGACGTTGAACAGCAACAACAGGATAATAAGAAGGATAAATCTGATCAAGAAGCACAAGCGAATGAACCGCCAGCACCGGAGGTATATTTACGTTTTTATAATCTTGGTGATTTCTTTATTGATTTATATAATAATAATAATAATAATAATAATAATAATAATAATAATAATAATAATAATAATAATAATAATAATAATTATTTGTGTGATACATTTGAAGATATTATATGTAATTATGTATCGCTGACATAATTGTATGTTTATCCATTGGTGATCAATTAACAGGGTGCAAAAAATCACATTCATGTAACAACTATATATATATATATACAACTATATATATCTTCAGATGCATGATTATGTGAGTTTGTTGTGGTTTAGGTGAGCATGGATAAGACTCGAAGGAACTCAGATGATGACAATACTGGAAGAGGTGTTAGGGGTTCTGCCCCTTCCTGCTCCTCGAGGATTCTCTCTTGGTTCAGCTCGGTACGCGACACACTACCTCTACTTGGACCCATACGCATAGATTTCTTCAGCAATTATTATGCTGATTTTATTTCTTACATTTGCTTCAGTTAGGTCATCATTATTATGTCATACCATTGTACTAGTCGTGACTATCCCTTTTATTTATTAATATCAAGGACGTTGACTGTCGTTCGTCTTCTCTCTGTCATTAGATTCTTATTGAATCCATCGTTAAGTATTTTAATCGCGATTTGGTTTATCATTATAGGGTACAATGAAAAAGTTCTACACTTATTTCATCAATTGAAAATACTTTCTCTCTCTCTCTCTCTCTCTCTCTCTCTCTCTCTCTCTCTCTCTCTCTCTCTCTCTCTCTCTCTCTCTCTCTCTCTCTCTCTCTCTCTCTCTCTCTCTCCCCTCTCCCTCTCTCTAATTCTTCAATATCTGAAACCAAATCTCATAGTTCATATTGTCATACAACAACGTATTTGATGTGATCTTTCATGTTGTATATACGTAGTTGAATACTGAAAATCCATACATTTTCTCTTTCATGTATGTATGTATGTATGTATATATATATATATACACACACGTATATATATTTAACGAGTTTTAGGATAGAGCTATATATATATATATATATATTTATTTATTTATTATTTTATTATTACAATGAAAAGCACACTTGCATGAAAAATCAAATGCATATTTAAATCCTGAAAATCTGTGTCGATTTCTTCTGCAATCTCGACCATTTAAGGGATTTTCTCCGGTAATCATATCTCCATTCTTTAATCAGCATGGAGAATTAGTAAAAATGTTACAATAGTTATAGATGTATATATATATGTATATGTATATATATACCGAAAGTATATAGTGCATATGGGTCCAAGATACAGCTGTGTCAGCCGTGCTGTCTGTCTTTGCTCTGCTATTCTCTTTAAACTGGGTCGCAGAAGGAAAAGGGACAGTGATATTCTCTTCGTATGACTGCCATATTGTAGTTGTGTGAATTATTACTTAGTTGTAAAGGCAGGCAATGCGGATTCAGTTTTCTATTCGTACTAAGAGTCATATCCAGGCATATTATGAATTATGTATTTCTTTCAGAGAAATAATACACATTTTAATATTCTCGTAAAAACTTATTTTAATCGTTGAATGGAACTGTACGAATTGTGAACTGTTGTACGCATAAGAACTTGTCCTTGTGCTCATCTTTGTTTAACAACCATCGACGCCTGATTTCCAACTCTTGAATCCTCTCATTCTTGTCCAAATATTTTTATTTTTTTTCCCCTTTCTTTTTTTTACTTTACACATTGTTATGGTTTCGTTTCTGTACTATAAACCTTCTAATATACTAACGTGTCGATAATATAAAAATAAAAAATAAAAAATAAAAAAACAACTTGCAAGAAAGCAATAATGTTGTACAATGGAGGTAAGTCGAAGTTGTATATATGATTCAATGAACGGAAGCTTTCTTGTAAATGGTTTTTTTTTCTTTTTCCTAATACGACCGCTACACCTCATCTATGACCTATTTTTTGGTGTAAATATATTAAAAAGAAAACATAAATAAATAAATAAATAAACAACGTCATCGTATTGATTACATATGTTTCAGGGAGATGATAAAGGTGAGGATGCCAAAGGCAAGAAAAAAGTTCCTGTACGTACCATTGAATTACCAATCGAGGCAAATGTCAATGGACTATCTCAAAGAGAGTTGGATATTGCCTTGGAGAAAGAGGTATCGTTATATTTTTTTTCCCCAGCACTTAGGAATGGAAAATCTCTACTGTACCAATCTAATTCTTCAGGTTTTTTTTATATTTTTAATATATATAGTGTAAGATGATCGCCGAGGATAGACAGGAGAACGAGCGTATCGATGCGCGTAACGCATTGGAGGAATACGTATACGATTTACGTGCTAAACTAACCGATGATTATCAATTGGCCACCTTCGTTACGGATACTGACAAGGATTCGCTCAGCCGTACGTTAGATGAAACTGAAATCTGGCTTTACGAGGAAGGCGAAGATTGTCAGAGACAAATTTATATTGAGCGTCTCACGCGCTTAAAGGTAATATAAGAGAAGTAAAAAAATAAACCAAAAAAAAATATATATATATATAATTATATTAGTAACAATATGCGTTAACTGTTGATGATTACTTATCGAACAGGCACAAGGTGAACCAATAAAAGAAAGAAGACGAGAATTCGAAGGAAGAGGTCATGCACTGGATGACCTAGCAGGCGCATTACAACTTGCCAAAAAGGGTATTGATAATATTAAGGCTTCCTTGGGTAAGGACGATAAGTACTCTCACTTAACGGACGATGAGATAAAGAAGGTCGAGAAAATAGTCCAAGAGAAATGGGCTTGGCTCGAGGAGAAACGTGTTGTACTAGCTAGTACTCCGCGTACCCAACAACCACCGGTAACTGTATCTCAGATACGTTCGGAAAAACAGGTAAATATTATTTTATAGGATGATTTTAAGGATATACATATATATGATATTTATTTATTTATTTATTATCCTAGGCATTAGATAGCGTTGTATTGCCAGTTTTGAATAAACCTAAACCTAAGGTAGAACCTCCTAAAGAGGAGAAACCAAAGGACAAAGCTGCCAATGATCAAAAGAGTACTAATCAGAATAGCCAGGGTGACGCCCATCAAAATAATCAACCACAAACCGAAGAAGAAAAGATGGATGTTGAGTAACAGTCGTCTCGATTTGTTTTTCTAATATTATTAAATTTACCAAGATTGAGAAATGGTGAATATTTCATTATGAAATCATCTTCATCATTATCACACAAGCGCCTGATATGACTTAGTTAGACAGCACACGTTGTTTTTCTATTTCTATTTCTTTCTCTTTCTCTCTCTATTTCTATTTCTTTCTCTTTTTCTCTATTTCTATTTCTTTCTCTTTTTCCCTCTATTTCTATTTCTTTCTCTTTTTCTCTCTATTTCTCTTTCTCAGTCTCTCTCTCTCTCTCTCTCTCTCTCTTTCTTTCTCTCTCTCTCTCTCTCTCTCTCTCTCTCTCTCTCTCTCTCTCTCTCTCTCTCTCTCTCTCATTTTATTTTCCTTTAATTATTATCAATCTGATAAACTTCTAGTTCGTTGAGCGATCGTTTGTTATTCGGAAGCAAGTGTCTTGGAAATGCTGAAAAATAATACACCCAAGGTGAGAAAATAGCTTTAGTAATTATACAATGAATTATTCGTATTATCGTGTCATTCATATATTGTAATATATATATATATACATATATATATATATATACACAACACACACACCCACACACACACACACATACACACGAAATATAGATGTATACAAAATGTAGTATATGTATACAGGGTAGGGATCATTTAAAATATTAAAAGTTTATTAAGTTCATTAAATGAATAATAAAAATGATATCACCGGTCTAGAATAATTCTACTCGGAGAAATTTTATTCCACCCTGAATACATGTATCCATCTTATTCGTACCTTTGTGACATATATTTTAGGTGATATAACAAATTTATGAGAGATTTATTATGTGATTAATAAATTTCCAAGACACGATTTAATGAAGAAAATTGCTCTGTCAGTGAGAGATACTCAAAAGAGAGACCTCTGAGTATTCTAATGCCAGTGAAAATGTTTAATGCTAAGTTAAATTAAAATTAACTAAATTAAATTGTGAAGTAGGAAACATCGCTGGCGATCTTATATATTTAAAAATAACACGTATTGTTCATTCCATCGTTTTCGAAAGCGGACAGCGAAAATCTACTGTCACACAAATTTATGTTGCATTTATGATACTTAAATAAATTAATGTTTCACTTATTGAATTCACCAAGCCTGCTATAGTAGTCACATTGAGTAAGTATTAGGCAGCTGTAGCTTTATAAAAGCTACTCTCTTAAGTGAAAAAAAAGGAAAAAAAGAAAAATACAGTGAAGGACTGTTGTTATTTTCATTAATTTTCATAATGAAAATTGAGCTTTCAATACCGAAATAGTAAAGTTCTAGTTCCTAGTTAATTAGATATACTTGTAATTTTACATAATGACAATGTGTATATAATTAATAAGCTTTGGTAAATCTCGGCCATTTTATTTTTGATTATTCATTACTTTTACATATGTAATATCTCTATTTCTGGTCACAGCAAGGCATGCACATTTTTTTTTTATTTTTATTCGATATAAAAATAATGCCTTACTCATCGTATATTAATTATAATATAACATTATTATTTATGCTTGATAAAAATAAAGAAGAAATTACAAAGATAAGAATACATAGCCATTTATTGTCGATATTATATTCAATGATCATAATGTGATTTTTCATTAATTTTTGATAAACGTTAATTAACGAGTTTATTCAAATCAAAAATTAAATCATCTACTCCCAATATCTATATCGATATAAAAAAAAAAAAAAAATAATAGTTTTAAATTTAACAGGAATGTTTTGTTATTCATTTTCAACATATTTCTTTTCATCATACAAATGGTATTAATTTCTGCTATATCATTCTTCTGATATATCTAACATAATCGGAACACTTAGTATATTAAATGTATCATCAAAGCTTATGTAAATTATATATTACAATTATACAAGCAAACCACATTTTCTGTTGACAATGTCTTGACTGTGATTAAATGTAGATGAATCATGGATGTGTACTAAATTGCACGCATGGACTAATAAAAGGATTAATCTTTCTTGACTTCTGTCTTGGACCGTTCGTCGAAATACGCTCTGTATATAAAGGCTCCTAATGCAATATGTAAAACCACAATTGCAACTCCTGCCGAATATACATTGCTTGATATGGTATTCGTTCCCAATAAACCTGTAAAAAGAATCAGAAATACTAAAGAAAATGATCATTGTCCACAAAGAATTATGTTTATCTATAAAGAATATATATATATATTTTTAGATATATATATATATAATTAAATTAATACCATCGAATATAAACATCTTGCTCATAAAGAACGTTAGCACAGGTAAAACTAATATTACTAAACAGTGATACAATACTGTCTTAAAAATTTGCAATTCTGGTAATTCCTGAAACAGGAAAATATTGATCAATCTTACAAAATTTTATCAATATGATTTCAACATTTTTCTTTCATGAAACTTACCTTTTTATTTGACATGGTATGTAAATAATATATTCCAATGTAACTTGCAAAAGGAAATCAAGTATAATAATGGTCAAACGAAAATACGTCGTTATTTATTTATATTAAAAACATGACATTAAATAATACTGCGTTTAAGTACATAGTTATAAAAAGCCAACGACCAAACCGATATTAACGAAACTTGGAAAGAAAATAATTAATTTTATTCCACACTTTTTTGCAAACTATTTACAATTAAGTATCACAGAGAACCGGCTTAACGATAAATTGCAAAAGATCTAGCTGTATTCATGTTACAATGCTTTTAGCGTAAAGATTATCACGTGCATACAGTAACGCCAACATTGTGACTTTTGGCGCCAAATTTAATTGTACGATACAGAAATAATTTCAATTTACATAATTGCAATGAATCATATTAATATAATAAACGGAAAGAAGAACATTTTATTAACTCTAACGTATAAACCATTACTCTTATTGATATTATTTTAATTAGAATATACAAATATGATCGCGTAGAATCTTTTGTTTCAATAAAATCATCGATGTACACAAGTTGTTATATCGATATCTCGTTTTTTTTTCAGAGAACGATCGTGATTGGTCCGTTTTGATACAACGTACCAACGACAAAAATGGCGGTAAATGTAAGAAGCAATAAGAATTCAAGTTAAAGGTATATAATTTCTAATTTTATTCACGTTCATTTTAATTTTGACAATTATTGCAAAATGAAACATTCGTTATGAAAATAAACAATATAAATGCATAATTCAACGTATCTCTTGTAAGATAAGTACGACACATATAAAGAGAGTATTGGGGTTAATCGAAAGCGCGTATAACGAGCTACGTTCCTGATTTAACGATAACTGTTGCATTAAACTGGTTAAATGATCCTTCAACGTAGGAATCCTGATTGAATCACCGATTACAGTGTATTCTAAAAATAGAATAGCAGTCTTAGAACGAAGTAAGAATACAATCTTAGATTCTATAATATAGACCTAGTATTTTCAAATAAGTAAATAGAAGATATAAATATTTTCCATGGCCAAAATAAAATTACAATGATTTTAATGTGTGTGTGTGTGTGTGTGTGTACATATATCGAACCTCTCGACTAGAGAAGTTAGGAGGATATTGATTATATGACCCCGTTGTTTATATTTTAGAGAACATAAACCCAGAGGGCATAATTTCAATTATTTACTTTCAATATGTGCGTAATATTATATCCAGCTGTAATCGAGTTTTAACGTCAGCTTTAACTAACCTAAATTTGTTAAATAAATTTACAGCTCTCTCTATGTGAAATCCATTAGGGCACGTTCACACAACACCCACCGACAGGTGCAAGTAATCCAAATTAAGAGCGCGTAATCCAAATGCAAATGAATTCATTACAGGTAAAGAATTAATTTTATGATTTCCGTTAGGATGACGTCATTCTTATAGATGCATACGATTAAACGTTTCCTTTTATTGGTCGTTCTTTTACATCGTTTATGAGAACCTTTACAAAAGAAAAAACAAAACAAAAAATAAAAAGAACAGATAAGAGGATTTCACGAATAAGTAGTATTTATATTATAGTTGAGAAATGAGCGAAGAAAAATATCGTTATATTTTGATTATTACTATGAAGATCGATAGCATGAGGGACGTCGAGTATAGTTTTATGATTTACGATCATTAATGCGTATCATAAATGTCTTCGACAGGTATCACGATGTAGTTTAAGCATCAAACCCAAAGCCCTTGCTATAAATTTCCCTGGAAAATCCTGA
Organism: Dolichovespula sylvestris; assembly: GCA_918808275.2. NCBI lineage: Eukaryota > Metazoa > Arthropoda > Insecta > Hymenoptera > Vespidae > Dolichovespula > Dolichovespula sylvestris. The sequence continues at coordinate 5,157,236 of OU964973.1, read as the reverse complement.
CCATTCGCGCGCAGGAACGTTGCATGCAATTATGTGTACATACTTGACACCATTCAGAACATATAGATAGTGCATATCTGTGTGTGTGTGTGTGTATAAACGAATTATTAATTAATTATCGAACGATTATAGTGATTACGAAAGTGAACTAAGTTGTCGGTATTATTAATTTTAACACGGAACAGTTTCACAAACACATTGTTACATATTTAAATGTGTTACCGAACTGATGGAATCAATGTTATAGGCCTCTCTCAGACTTCTCCGTGATAAAAAGAAAAATCTTATTGTCCTTTCGAATCCGGAGCCGATCGTTACGTTAGAAAAGAGGTCATTGAACTCGGAAGATCGAGCCACCCGTTCTCTGTACTCCGGCGTACGGGTCAAGACGAAAGAGAGAGTAGGAAAAATGGGTGGTAGAGGAGGAGCGACGAAGAGGAGGAGAACGAGAAGCGTACGAAAAAAAAAGAAGAAAGAAAAAACAACAAAAAAGTATAAAATTCGTGTGAAGAGTTCCCTCCCCTTCCCCCCAGCAGCCTGGTGTTAAAGAGAGGAGGCGCTTGGTTAGGTCGGTAAAATTTAAAAGAAAAGAAAAAAAAAAAGATAAAAAGAAGAAAATAAAGAAGCAACGAAACTCCTTCGACGAGTCCAAACCATCTAGCTGGACAGCTATCCCTAGCTAACTGATAGAACACAGCAAGAGAGAGAATAATCTAGGAAGTTAGAGGAACGCAACTCGCATTGACGTTTACCACGCGGAGAGGCGCCGTGTATACGAACGGGGCCGGGTGGAGGGAGTAAGGGTAAGGAGTAAGAGCGAGAGAGGGAGAGAGAAAGAAAGATAGAGGAAGAGGGGGAAGGCTCGTGTACAAACCGGGACGGGGACGCAACAGTCGCTCGGCGCACTTTGTGCTGGAATCATCGACGATGATGTCGCTCCCGGATAATAGATCTGACATATCGTGATCAATTCTAATTGTAACCGCCTTTCAAACTGGTTTTATCTTTCATTATCCTGCTCTTTCTATAATTTGTATCGTATCCTTTAATCGCGCCAAGGGTTCTATCTTTTCACTCTCGTATTTACCACTTGAACCGTGGTGAACCAGGAAAAGGAAGAAAGGAAGGAAGGAAGGAGGGAAGGAGGGAAGGAGGGAGCACGGTTCTATTCATCAGGTAAGCTATTATTGTGATCCTGCGTATGTTTGTGGTCATTTTTTTTCTCCTTTTTTTTCACCTAGAATAAATCTCGTTCGTTTCGTATAGTTTCTCCCCAACGAATAAGATCATTCACTTTCATTGTCGTTTATACGTTTGTTCTCACACACGTATCGGTCATAATGCTAGACTCGGATCATTCCTCTTCCCTCCTCCTCCTCCTCCTCCTCTTGCTTCTACTTATTCTATATCACTACCACAATCGTCATCACCACTATCACCACCACCATCGCCACTACCACCACCACCACACAACCACCACCACCACCACCACCACCACCAACAACAACACTACTACTACTACCCTTCGTTCCAGTTCGAACTGCGTGACCTCCTTTTCGAGCCGAATCGTCAGCAATTGTTTTTAACGGACGACATCCTCCTGCTGACCTAACCGGAGTTTCGGTTCGGCGAGGAACCCCTTTTTTTCTCTCTTCCTTCTCCTGCCCTTTTTTTTCTCTACGCGCGCGCTTTTTCTCGGTCCTTTCATTTGGTTAATTGTATCTCATTCTTTCTACGTTTTTGTTTTTTTTCTTTCTCTTTTTTTTTTTTTCTTTCGCAATCGGTATTGCTTTTCTGTTACCAGTACGCCCGATCGAACGTGCTATTCTCGTGCGAATATAAACAATACGATCAATGATCTTGATATTCTCGTTATTTTGATTTGAAATTTATCTATTAAGCTGAATATAAATTAAAAGGTAGATGAACACTGATTAGAATAATTAATACGTGTGTGTGTGTGTATATATATATATATATATATATATATATATATATATATATATATATATGTATATATGGGAGATACGTTAAGGATAGTTTGAAATTGTAATACGAGAAACAATGTACGTATGATTTAAAAATACATTTTACGAGAGTAAAGAGAGAGAGAGAGAGAGAGAGAAAAGTAGGAAGTTAAATTTCTTCTCTCGTGATATTTATCGAACGTATTATCGGAACATCTTCCAGGGACGAAAAGCTTCTATAATCAAGCTAAAAGATATTGTATACGTGACATGACGTACGCTCTAACGCGTACTTTCATTTTTCTCGAACTAACGCGTACTACCATTCAATGACCCGTTTATTCCATAATGATTATATCGCGTGATGGTTCACGTACGGAAATAAAAAACAATTAAATTGAGTTCTCCAACTAATACTCCCAACTAGGGTATTATCGCGCTAGGATTAACAGAAGATGATCTTTTTTCTTTTCTTCTTCTTCTTCTTCTTCTTCTTCCTCTCCTCCCTTCTCCTATTTTAACATATTCATTTATACGTGGGAATTATTGTTTCTTTTTTCCTCTTTTACTTCGTGGATCTAATATTTCTTGAAATATTATTGAAGAGAATATGAAAAATTTATAAAAGTTCTCCTACGTGTAAAGGTGAATTTTTGTACCGTTCTTTGGCTTCTTCTCTCTGAGGAATCGTGAGTGACCTTTGAGATTACGTATCTATCGACCGACGACTGGAGGAACGTGTACCATTACGTTCGATCGGCTCTCCAAGATTGAATACAAAAACGTTCACAGAATTGTTTGAACCAATCGTATGGATGAATGAGGAAAAATTGTAGAAATATGAGAGAAGGAGGGATAACGAGAGCGAGAAGAGAGAGAGAGAGAGAGAGAGAGAGAGAGAGAGAGAGAGAGAGAGAGAGAGAGAGAGCGAGCGAGAAATATAATTCATTTCCGTTAGTTAAAGAATTCCAATATAGAAAAGCAATATACAATGAAATAAAGTCAATATTTACAAAAAAAAAAAACCAAAGAAACAATGTCGTACGATTGTAAAAATTAATTAATCGATATTTATACATCTCGTTGGAATAATTTCGAAATTGTTTGCATTAATATCGCGCATATGTACGTATATCCAAAGAAGATCGATAATTAAACGAAAGGAGTAAAGGATTATAGGCGATCTGAGTTTTTTAATTGAAAAGCTCGTGGCATGTGATGTCGTATTTTTTCTTTTTTCTTCTTATTTGTACGAATAATTTCTTAACACATGCGATCTTTCATGTAACACACCTGGCACGTGTTATACAAAACGAAATGCTTTTCGACATGAAATTTAATTAATTGATTATGTAACGACCTTCATAAAATTTCTCTCATCGAATTAAATGAAATCTTTGATCAGAATCAACGACGACATTTTCATAGATTCATCATCGAATTCAATGTTGGAATTTAACGTTGCGTGATGTTTCTCGTTTAAAATAATCGTCTATGTGCACGAAACAAGAACGTTCTAAATATTTCGCGTACTGAGCGTAGATCCGAACAGAAATCCAAAAGAAAAAGGAAATAACTTTCTTTTCATTTCATTTCATTTCATTCTTTTTCATCGACATTTTCTTCGACGTTTCAAATGTGTGTGTGTGTGTGAAGCATTTCTTTGTATAATCAGCATAGCGAAGAACATCATACTTTATGCGAGTATTCACACACGACTGTATAATGCACTCGCAAAAATGTCTTCCGTAGAATATTACGAAAAGTGATAGTATTTATATTTTTTTCTTTAGCTATCCGATCGATGCTCGCAATCTTCGATCCTTTGGATATTTCTATTTTAAACAATTTTACACAAATATATATATATTAGTTTACATCATATATATATATATATATATATATATATATATATATATATATTAGCATATTTTTTACTAATATTCAATATAGATAAACGCGATATCCAAATAGGTATTTATTTATTTAAAATAATAATACCAATTAAGTTGTACCAATCGAAAAAAAAATTGATAACTTGTTTTGTTATATGATATGAAATCAATTTTCAAATATAGAAAAGTGAATAGAGATATATTAATTTATTTTTAGAAAAAAGAAAAACAAAACAAAAGATGAAATATTTCGATATTAGTTTATTAAAAATATATCCATATATATATATATATATATATATATATATATATATATATATATATATATATCCATCTTCTTTTATCTTTCCTCTCTTTTCGATGCCGTGCGACCGAGAAGGCACAAGCATAGCCAACGTGTGGTTCCGTTATCCGCGGTAAATACACGGCTGGCCATCCTGTACGTTTTACCTCCGGTGAAAATAAACGATAACCACTCCGACGCCCTGTACGATTCCCCTCTCTTACTTCACATGCCGATAGCCTGGATCCGCGTAGCTTGTGCGTGATCGTAGAATCGATCTAGATCGTTTAGATTGCCGAGAGAGATAGAAAGAGAAAGAGAAAGAGAGAGAGAGAGAGAGAGAGAGAGAGAGAGAGATAAAGAGATAGAGAGAGAAAATATGTATTCTACCGTAAAATATAATCTCTTCGAAGATCGTTATACTTTATTTTTCATTTTTATTCGTTTTTGTTATACAATAATTATACCGACACAAAAATATTATGCTAATCTTTGACAAAATCACGTTCTTTTCCTTTTATTTTTTTCTTTTTTTTTTTTTTTTTTTTCTTTTAAATTCGAATCATTACGAGATCAAAATTATTATTAAAGTTCATTCTTATCGACGAGACACGATTGAAAAGCGTTGAAATTGAATCGGATTAAACATCTTCCAATTAGTATTAAACATTTTAATTCAGTTTAGATAAAACGCGATGACCATGTCCATCGTCTAACTCTTATCGATTCTCGAATAATATCGACGCTTTTACGACGGCCGATCGCTATTATCATATCGCGAAAATTACACCGAGCCAAATGTACTAAGAAAAATGGAGGGAGAGGAAAGAAAAAAAAAGAAAGGAAGGAAGGAAGGAAATATTATTTGTATAATCGTTTCGTAAACGTACTCTTGCAATTCGACATAGACGTATCGTAAGATATTTTTCTATGCACTTTATTCTATTCAATTATATTCCGGGAACGAGTTCGTGCCATCGTTTGAGATCATTGCAATGATTATGCTCGATCGAGATATAAAGATGATACAAAGGAAATGGGGAGGAGAAAGAGAGAGAGAGAGAGAGAGAGAGAGAGAGAGAGAGAGAGAGAGAGAGAGAGAGAGAGAGAGAGAGAGAGAGAGAGAGAAATAGAGAAAAGAAAAGAAAAGAAAAGAAAAGAAAGGAAAAGGGTAGACAACTAACAGAGTTGAAACTGCAAGAATGGGTTGGAGAGGGTAAAACAGAGTCGAGAAGAGAAGAAGAAGAAGAAAAAAGAGATGGGGTTGAATTAGGTGTCCAGCAGAGAGAGACTGTTTGAATGAATAATTCTCATCGATCGTGAAATCTGTCTCGACGTTTCTCTTATTCCTTCTTTCTCTCTTTTTATTTCTCTATCTTTCTCTTTCTCTCTCTCTCTCTCTTTCTCTCTTGCTGCTTCACTCGTTCGAATTGAAAAGAAACGTTTTAGAACGACCTAACGTCATCGTCGACTATAGAAATGACCCTGAAGCTGTAAAATGTCTGGGGACGTATGCGGAATTTATTGTGTGTGTATATATATATATATATATATGTACGTATTTGTTTGTAACGTTCACGATATCATATTAATCGTATGACAAAATTTGGAAAAAAAATTTCGTTCGCCATTTATACCGCGACGATTGTATTTAGTTTGTTACATTATTGTAACTATAATAAAGCATATATATGTATATATATATATATATATATATATATATATATATATATACACACATACATTTCCGTATATATACGTGTTATAACTGACATAAGGTTTTCCTTTCAGATAGTTCGAATTATCTTTTTGGAATAGAATAATCAACGAATGAAGAGAAAAAAAAGAAAGAAAGAAACAAAGAATATAATTATTACGTCGAACGTTTATCTTATTTAAATCGAAATTAAATCATCTAAATTAAACGAGCGATCGATACGAAATAAAAATTCGAGAAGTACGTGAAGAGAGTAAATTTAATACGAAGTAAATAAAATGGCTGACGTATTAGAATCCATAATGTATAGCGATTTAGACATCGTTGTCGTAATGTCAACGTCGCGCGCAAAAGGAATCCACGTTAGGTATTATTATTTAAAGTTAAAGTTAATGGGGACACACTACAGTAAATAAACTGTAGGCTTTCCTCGTGACACCGGTAGGTCTTCATTCGTCAGCATAAACACGTGCTCTCGTAACACGAACGTAGAGATAATAAAATGGATTATAGTTCGTCGATTCGAATGCGACAGGATTTGGCACATAACCATCATCTATTTGGCAAAATAACTCTGACAAGGATTCTCGAGAGATTCTTTTTACCTGTGTGATATATTCTGATTCTCTCTCTCTATCTCTCTGTCTCTATCTCTCATATTTTTTCCTTCATTTGGAATTAGTATTTTTTTTTTTTTTTTAATGGAATCGTTTTCTTTCTCCCTCCTCTTATTTGTAGATCGATGAATTATATATAATAAATCGTTAATCTTTTAATTCATATAAAAAAAAAAAAATTCATATCAAAATTAATAGGATAGAATCTCTACGTTATCGTTTCTTTTTTTTTTTTTTATGTACAAGACAATACATTATAACGAATCGGTATTAATTTTTATTATAGGATTTGAGACGAAAATGTGTGTAAAGATTATTATAGAATTGCAAGCGTGCAGATCTTTTCCAATCTTTTAGTATTTGTTTATCGTCGCAGTAAATAATTTTACCTTTTTTTTTCTTTTCTTTTTAGTTTCTTTTGTTTTTTTTTTTTTTTGTTTTTCTTTTAACCATCACGTTTTATCTCGATGTCCTCCGTACGAGAGAGAGAGAGAGAGAGAGAGAGAGAGAGAGAGAAAGAGAGAGATAGATCTTGCGTCATCGAGAACAGGTTGCCAATTACGTCATTCTTCATTCCATATCGTCCGACTGCGAATATTTTCACGGATCGTCGCTATAGCAGGGGGAATATACCATAAATTCTAAAAATAATTCTTCTACATTTGTAAGAATCGAGGACAATCCTATCTGTACACCGTAGAAGAAAAGAAAAGGTTATACGATCGAAGGATCGATTTTGTTAATGGTAAGACGAAACGAAAAAAAGGAATTTACAAAATGAAAGCAAACAAGAAAAAAAAAATTAATTAGAAACGTTGCGAATTAGAAATGAGAGGTAGAGGAATGCAATGCGTAATTTTTCTTTCTTTCTTTCTTTCTTACTTTCTTTTCTTTTCTTTTCTTTTCTTTTACTCTTTTCCTTTACTCCAAAGAATCTAATCTTCCAATTTAGAGATTGAAATGAGTATAGGACACGCGATCATAGACCTTCGCGCGGGGTTATACAATAGTTGGCGTGTATATTCAATTGAAACAATTAGTATCAATAAGTTTTCTACTCCGCGATGTTTACGCGTGAACGCATAATCATTTTATTCGCTTTCTCCTTATCGGCGATCTTCCCTTTTCCGAATTGATTAATATTTGCGTAGATACGATGAAAGCGTAAACGATTTTTACACTTGGCCCGTTTCAAAATAGAAATTGATAGAACAATTGTGTCAGTGATTATTTAGCCTAAGCCGAGAAAGTGATATTAGAAATTTTTGATCGAACGATAAAGAAAAAAAGAAGAGCACAGAATATATTTTTTTTTGCAATTAATTTTTTACATTATAAATTAATTTTTAATTTTAAACATACATATATATATATATGTATATATATTTTAAAAAATATATATATGTATATATATGGTACACATTTTAAAATTGACGAATTAATTAATTAAAACAAAAAAAAAGAAAAAAGAAAAGAAAAACGCAAAACAATTTTTGTTTTATATACTTTGTTTCTCTAGCATTTTTTTTTTTTTTTTATGTACACAATAATTTTTTTACGAGTATTTTATTGAAAAGAAAGAAAATACTATTTACTTGTAGTATTATTTAAGACAACAAAAAAAGCTCGTTAAGTTCATTCCTTTTTTTTTTCATTTGGTATCTCCAAGGGAAATGGATTTCCATCAGTCCGTCCAATATCACCTATTGTCTTTCTCATATTACAGAACGAATCAGAAGGATGCGCTTTCGATGTAAAAAAAAAGTCTCATTTTAGGAGGCTTCAGAACCCTTTATCCACTTCACATATAGACCAATATTGTATCTCTTATGCGTGCTCGCGCGAGTATCACTACTCCTCTGTTATCAACAGCTCGGTTTCCTACGTAGACGAAGTAGATCGATGCGAGTGAAGAGTACTCAACTATGACGGAAACTCAACAATATATACTACCGTTAGGATAATGTCGGACTCATCGTTGACTCGTACCACCAACTCTACTCGTGTGTATCGTATACTTTGTTTGCTTTATCTCTGGATACATAAATACGTACGTACGCGCGCGCGTGTGTGTGTGTGTGTGTGTGTACATGCATACATACATGTAGCTTTCATTTGGTTGTCCGAGACTAATTAGGGAAAAAAAGAAAAGAAAAACAAAAGAAGAGAAAAATAATAGAAAATCTTTAATCGTGATTATTTAATCGCAAAAATTATTATCAATAAATGTAGCGTTGTCAATTAATTTTGATGTCATTCTAAAACAAAAGTTATTCTAAAACAAAAATGTCTCTGATTTTCCCATATATGTATATATATATCTATTTCATCGAATGCGTTGTACGTACGAATAAAAGAAGAAGTAGAAGAAGAGAAAAAATGTACGAACGAGAAGAAAAAAAAAACAGAGAAACTGTTCAGAAAAATGCAAGAAGAAGGGCTTTCACGTCGGGAACGATTCGAAGACAGCCAACGGGCAGATAAAAAAGGAAACAAGGAGGGGAAAAAAAGAATAAAAAAAAAAAAGGAAAAAGCAGAACTTGGTCTCGCACAGTTTGTAAGGACGAAGAGTAGTGCTCCGTAGGAACATTCACCGAAACTCGTTGAAAATGCATAATAGTAAAGTAGTATAGTATAGTATGGTATAGTCTATAGTAACTTGTTAGAAAAAAAAAAAAAAAAAAAAAAATATATATATATATATATATATATATATATATCCTTTTCTACGAGTTGCCACGAGAATCTATTCGTCATGTCCGTTCTTACAAAGCCGGTTGCTGACCGTGTAGAAGAACGTAGGTGCATACGTACGAATGAAGAATACGATTGAATGAAGGAGACGGACATTTAATTGTGAAGAGGCGTAGGAAGGAGGTACTGAAAGAGGAACGGAATATAAACGTGAACTAGGTGGCCAAGTATGTCGCGTCGTTGTCATAAGATCTATGTATATGTGTGCATGTGTATGAGTATGGATGGATAGATGGATGGATGGATGGATGGATGGATGAATGGATTTGTGCGTGTTGTGTGTGTGTGCGCGCGCGCGCGCGTGTGTGTGTTCGTTCATCTCCGATCCCTCTCTTCTCGTAACATCGACGATTACCCAGAGCGACGTAATCACTCTTAGACCATATCCCGTTCTTTTCTCTTCTACTTTTAAGGCTCTTCTTCTCCGTTGGAGTCTTTTATACGAGATGACGGTAACATTTTACCACGATCGTATTTAAGAACTTGGTACGAACCAAAGGAATATGAGAATTAAATCGAAAGGATCTTTTTTCTTTTCCTCTTTCTTTCTTTTTTTTTTTTTTTTTTGCTTTTTTGCTTTTCTTCCATGGGGGAAAAAATAAACAAAATAGTCGGGCGTCGATTATTAATTACGTTCTTGCGTTTTTAACGATCATTAAATGCGACTGGCGAGAGAATTTAGATTACTTCGAAATTTTATATTGCATTTCTTGTGCAAGTATATTTAAATACTTCTAATAATAATAATAATAATAATAATAATAATAATAATAATAATAATAATAATAATAATAATAATAATAATAATAATAATAATAATAATAATAAAAATAATAATAAAAAAGAAGAGTAAGAATCAATTTAGAGTTAGTTGGTATAAATTTCGTATAATTTATAAGTAACTTGTATATCTCGTTCAAAAAAGAAAAAAAAGAAAGAAAGAAAAGAAAAGAGTAATTGGATAATTAATCGGCAAGTGGCTACTATGTCAATTGTTGTTGTTGTTGTTGTTGTTGTTGTTGTTGTCCGCTGAATGATGTTCCTTGCCTAAAGAACTTTTGTATATCAAGTGGTAACCGTGGAAAAAAAAGACATGATAAAGTTTATAGCTTATTCTCCTTGTATTACCCTTAAACGAGGGGTTAGAGAGAGAGAGAGAGAGAGAGAGAGAGAGAGAGAGAGAGAGAGAGAGAGAGAGAGAGACAGAGAGAGAGAGAGAGTAGAGATAAGACCGAAGCAAGATACATTTTTCTTTCTTAATAATTAAAAATCTTTGTGATATATTTAAGAAAGAACAATTAATGCGTGAAATTTTTGTTTTAGAAATATTTACTTATCGGGGAAACATCGTTATTTCTACGAAATTGACGGTATAAATTAAAAAACAATTTGTATGGATGATAAACGACGCAATGTCTTGCTATTATGCCTGTCGTAAACAACTTTGAATGTTTTGGATTGATTATACATAACACGTTGTGTATTTGAGAGTGTATGAGAGAGAGAGAGAGAGAGAGAGAGAGAGAGAAGACTCATTGATTCGATAATACTCACGTCTCTACGAACATGTAACAAAATACGGACGCGTGTTTACCTTGGCATACATTCATTACACGACTACGATGACGACAACGTAGAGATCTTCCACGCAGCATCTTCCACATTCATCGATTTACAAGTATTTCTTAGTCGATAATAAACGTGTGTTTACGTTTTACATATACCAAGTGGTCCATGTAAATTGTTCTCATTAAACTATTTGTAAAACTATTTCAAGCGGGCGAATTATGAAAGTAAAGAAATAAATATCTACAAGTATTTCATCTATCAAACGATTAATCGTTTTAAATTTTTAATAAAATTTAATTTATATATATATATATATATAAATTTAAATCGATACTTATAATAATATTGCTCGAGACAGTTCGTATAAATACACTTTACGTGGACCACCAAGTATATCTGTACGCGTTACTTGAAATAACGCGAGAAATGATAATATTCTCGTTTAATGCGACGAATTATCACGTTAATGACACTTCACGAGAACACTCGGAAGTTTTACGATGATTAAAAGTGAAATGGAAGTTCTTTAACTTTACCATCGAGGCATTATTAAATTACATTCGGATCGATCCAATATGCTGTTAACCAAGAGAAATAGTTTTTCTATCTTTTATGAATCTACACGATCAAATGTAGAAATTCATTAGTGAATCATCTATTACTTTTTTTTTTAATTATCTGATTCTTTCTCCCCATTTATATAATTCTCTTAATTCGTTAATAACGAGCTCTTCGATAGATTATTTAATATATATATATATATATATATATATATATATATATATATATATAGATAATTTATACAATATTAATAATAATAATAATAATCAATTTTTTTCATTGATTTATCGTCCAATTAATAATCAACTTTACCAATATTCGTTCCGATTATTTATGATGATGTCTTTTTATAATAACAGAGACAGGAAGGAAGTGTTACTTATTAAGGTTAACGATTGAAGATCGATTGATCGATATCACCTCACGATTTCCTTTGCCTTCTTAAAGACAACAAACCCTATCTTCTTGACGTTCGTCTTTCGGTCGGCACCTTTCATGTCGCTTGCTTGTACGCGTGCTAGGTGAGAACGTCTTCCTGCCTTGATTACAATCCATTGAGTACGCGATCCGCATGACAGCTTCGTTCATTCGAACGGGTTTCTTTTCTGAGTTTAGCACTGTCAAAGGTAGCCCCTTTGAGAAATATAAACATCCGTTTGATGTACAAGTAAAGAATGTATTTTTAATCCTCATATAGACATGCATATAAATATTGTATATATTTTGTTTTCAGTAAAGAAAAATCAATTGTCAGTTCAACGTCACGAAAATATGCAGATCATTTTTTTGGGAGTGACTCCTTCCTTGAAACTCTGGCTTTGAAACGCACTTGTAAATGGCGTAAGACAAACATCAATTATTTTATTTATTAATATCATTAAGAATTATAATTCTGCTTTTTTTTTTTTTATTAATATAATATAATATCGTACTTATAATTATATTTTTTAGCTAAAATTGTACACGGAATTATTGAAATTATTATGAACGATTATATAAATAATTTAGGCTTGTATGTAGTAATTGTTTATAAAAATATTGTCACTCCTGGTGATAGACAACGCTTCAGACATCGTCGATAATATTGCTTGCGAGAGTCATCTATCGGTAATTTTTTATCCCTCAAAGTATGCAACACAGTCGTACACATTTGTAACCTTCGTTGCATACTACGTGGGATAAAAAAAGTTGCTTACTGATAGATGGCGTTCGCAAGCAACTTTATCGGCATTGCATGAAGTATTGCATATTTTCAGGCGTGATAATTAATAATTTGCATATATAATTATAAAAATTAATTTTAAATAAAATAAATTGAAATTATATTTAGAATTTGTTTGTGTCATTAATATCGAATTAAATAAATTAATTATGTTGAAATCTAATTTTCAAAAAAGAATTTCGTACGCTTCCAATTAGATAAAATGATGAAATATAAACTTCAGGTCTATGAGAAGGCAAATAAAGTGGACGGAATCAGGAGGAAAACGTTTGGCTTAGTGTCGACGACCTCAAATCGTCAAACTTCCGTAAATATTTGCTCTCTGGAAAAATAAGTTAAGTGAGTCTCACCGTTAGTAATGGCAACGACAGCGTCAACCGAAAGGATGGAGTTGCCGAAGGATATCCCTAAAAGAAGATTCATCAACACGAATCTGATATCTTTGAAATGTCTCTTGTTCTTCTTTTTCGGAGGTACGGGTTCGACGTGTCTTTACAATTTTCTTTTTAATATCACCCGTGATCGAAACGATTTAAGTTCACAAAAATGAAGCTCATCGTTTATATTTAACTCCGAACAATTTTATTATTATCTCTCACCAATGTATTTCCATTCGATTCCATTCCGCCAATATTATTCGATCGTATATTTACGTAAAAGAAAAAAAAAAGAATAAATAAATAATGTAGAGAACGTTTATGTTTACGATAGGATTAGGCAGTCTCTTCCCATTTCTTCCACTGCATATGCAAGAAATAGGATTGAGCATAAAAGAGATACGATTGATATCGATGATCTCACCGGCCGTAGCGATACTCGGACCACTTTCGGCCGGTCCAATAGCAGACAAACTCGCTGGGCATCAAGGAAAAAATGAGAAATCGTCAACCGGTCGTTACTTGAGAGTAATGATAGCCATTTGTTGTGTCCTCTCAGCCGTCTTTTACGCAGCCTTGCTGCTCTTACCGTCCATCGACAAAATGGAGTCATCGACGGTTATGGACAAGATCGAGACACCGATCGCGAACGGTCAAGGTTTGAAATTTAGTTGCGATCAGACCGGCGCGATCGTACAACAAGAGAGATGCAAGGAGGACATGGACTGTCATCGTTGGTCCGACGAGGACAAGATTGGTATATTGCTTTTAGAGAATTGTAATTATGCTTGTTATCCGATTGCGACGAAACGAGGGCAATCGTTGGAATCCGAGGAGGAATCTTCCTCTTATCAGACCGTCGAGCCGGAAATCGATGAAGAAGGTAGCGCTGACACGACCGTTACTTCTCTAGATACTGACGTGGATTACGTTGTTCAGGTGAAATTAACTATCGAGAGATCATAATCTATTTACTTCTTTTTTAATCATAGAACGATGGGACCAAGTTACTTCCTTCTTATATATTTTCTTTTCTTTTTTTTTTTTTTTTTTTTTCTATAATACATAGCACGTCGTTCATTAATTAAATATAAATATAGATTGTTCGATGATAATTGTTCTTTATTTTTTGTTCTCTTTAGGATTTAGAAGGGTCCAAAAAAACACGTAGATTTATAATACCGGAGAACGAACCGCCCCATCTTTGTTTCAAGGACGACGACAACGTGGTCTGTCACGTGTATACAGAGTACTCCGAGGACTTGGCATTAAACGTCAGTCTAAAACAAGCCATCAATGCGGACGACAGAGAGGCATGGTGCGCGTATCCAGTTAGAGAATATTTCGATTGCCGAATACCGCCCGAACTTGAGACGAGAATGGCCGAGTACAATCAAACTTGCAGGATAGAATGCGATTTGAAGGAACCTTATGTAACTCCAGGTATAGATAACGGGAACACAAATTTTGTGTCCGTGTGGATATTTTTTTTTTTTTTTTTTTTTATCTTTTTGTTAACTTTAGGTAGCGTATTAGCTGAGAGTCAATGTTCACAACCGTCCGGGCTCGCTGAATTAACATTCTGGACCTATTTGGTAATTCGTTCTATCGCTGATATCTTCCCAACGACTGCTGTCGCCTTGGTCGATGCAGCAATCGTTATAGCAACGCGAGAGACCTCGTCTGGTCGCGGTGACGTTGGCCGACAATTAGCATTCGGTTCTATTGGATTTGCTATTTTTGGCCCACTCACTGGTTACCTCAGTACTATTTTACATGGCTCAAACACGATTTATTATTTACCGATCCTTATTCATGCCGGACTGATGCTACTCGTGGCAATCATTGCATTAGCAGCAAATAGTATGCCGCTTAGCCCACCTGAATGGTGGTGGCATACCAGAAGCGGTATGTTGGCCTTGCCTATGAGTGCTATCAAAAGATACGGTAGCGAGACCGCCGCTCTTATCGTTGTCCTTATGGTTATGGGTACCTTCTGGAGTACCATGGACAGTTATTTACCGCTGTGAGTGAAAATTATATTCTAAATGCTTTTGATGAATATCTTTTGATATTTGATAATTGACACTTTGCATTCTGTCATGAATATTAATATATATTTTTGGAAGTTAACCATGAAATTTTTGAGATATATATATATATATATATATATATATATATATGAGAGATATATATATTTTGGAACGTAGGTATCTTCAAAGTCTAGGAGGTAATGGCCTATCCATTGGAGTTTCTATGACCATAGGAGCATTACCGGGTTGTTTATTTCTTTGGAAATCTGAACATCTTGTTGATTATTGCGGTCATAGTAATTTACTCATCACCGCATTTACAGTTTATATTGTTAGGTAAGTAGGTGAGTCTTCCTTTTATCTTGGAATTCGATAAAGTCGAATGATTTTCGAGGATTTTTTTTTTCTTTATTATTGTTATAATGAAATTGACCTTTTTCTCTCTTTTTGGTTTCTTTTTTTCGTTTTTTCTTTCTTTCGTTCATTCGTTCGATCGTTTCTTTTAGATTTTCCGGACTCTGTTTACTCAGAGAGCCATGGGAGTCCATAATTTTCGAAGGCTTAGAGGTATTCACGTTAAGCGTCATGTGGATTACCGCCATTCTTTATTTGAGACATCTCGTACCTCGTCATTTAACAGTAACCGCTCAAGCTTTACCTGTGATCGCTCATTTTTGTGTTGGTGAGTATATAATATGACGGTATCCGATAGAAAAGTTAAGTAAAAGTGTTAGTTCCCTTTTCATTGGATGCTTTATCGATTTCCGATAGTCCCGAAACAAACTTTTTAACGATACTCGAGGGAGAATATATATTTTTTCTTACTATTTCCGAAGGTATCTTACAATTCTTTAAAGTTTTATCATCGATAATCTTGCCAAGTAGTGAAAACTTTAAGAGAAGTAATAACGAAGTAAACACTTATTACATAACACGTTTGCAATAACAAATATTTATTTAGCTATTTCTTTCTTGTTTTTTATTATAATTACATGATAATAACATATGTAAAATGTAAAATTCATATAAACAATTACGCAGGTCGATGCATCGGTGCCGTAATCGGAGCTTACGTTAATATGGAGGATGCCAGTTTAATCGAATCCTGGAGATTTGTATTCCGTTGCATGGCTGTTGCTGCAGCAATCGTTTCTGCATTATACTTCATTGTTTATCATGGTTTATTAAAACCACGATGCCATGCTCAAACCGTTCAAGGCCCGAGGCAACCACCCTCGATTGTATTAGGTAAACATTATATATTATTTATGAAATAATTGTATTGTATATGTATATGTATATATATATATATATATATATATATATATATATATATAAAATACAAAAAAGGTTTGATACAATTTAATTTAATATTCGATATTGAATAATATTTTAATTGTTGTTTTTTTCTTTTTTTTCTAAGCAGCCATGAATGGAAATGGTAATTATACGCCTTTGAGGGTTTATCATAATGGTATGGGTAGGAAAGGTCAATTCAGATATTAAACATCCCATGTAAAAAAATACATATACATATATATATATATATAAATGAAAAATGCCCTAATTAAAGATCAATGGTGCTTCACCTCTAGGTCGCTAAAGCGGATAAGTATTCTTTATATTTGTTTCTATTTTTTTTTCTTTTTTTAATATTTAGTTTTATTTAATTATAAAGCGCTAACGAAATACTCATATTCAAGAAACTTGTACGTATTACATATGTATATCACGATAGAAGTGTATGTATAGAGAGAGGATTTTTTGTATTTATAATATTACTATCATTATTTTTTTTTTTCTTTCATACAACTGAAAATCTTATTCACTCATTCACGATATTTAAAAGTGAGACACGTAATAATAATAAAATTATTTATGAGTTCCACATGTGAGTCGTAAAAAGAAAATGACGCTGTGACTAAAACTAAAAAACGTATTTATTTATTGAATACGACCAAACTATATATATATATATATATATATATATATATATATATATATATATATCTTTTTTATAAAAAAAAAACAACATTTTTTTTTTTTTTATATTTTGTCAAACATAATAAAGAAATATGTGATAAATATGCGTTAAATATTACTGCCTTTTTTCTCAAAAAAAAAAAAAAAAAAAAGAAAAAACAAACAAAAAAATGGGAGTATTTTTCTTCTCGTTCATACAACTATGAAACGATTATGTATTACGCTGAAAGTTCGATTATTATTACTATTATTATTATTATTATTAATATTATTATTATTATTATTATTATTATCATTATCATTATCATTATATTATTATTATTGATATATAAATATATATATATATATCAATATATATATACTATATTAATCTTAATAATAGCAAGGTGTCTGTATGAAAAATTACAATTTTGATGGAAATAATACATGAATTATTCGAAAGTCAGCTATGTTGTATGTAGGTATGTGTACATGAGAATGATGGTAAAAATAAAGTACATCGAATGACATATAATTATCTAAAAATTATTATAAAGATATTATACGGTAGAAGCTTAAGTGTACTAAATAATTATACTGTTCCAATAATTCATACGATTCATTTATTCCATTACATTTCTGATTGAATTAAATTTCTTTTAGAACTTTATACGTATCCCATTCAATGCAATTATTTTCTTTTCATATGGTCGTACGTTTTTACTTTAATGCATTCTGATAAATTTAATCGTTCTGTTATATATATATATATATCATTATATATAACAATTTCGTCTCCCTATTTTTTTTTTGTTTTTTCTTTTTATACATTACTTTTCAATAACAAGTCACGTATATTATATATATATATATATATATATATATATATATATATATATATATAAAGTAAGTATTATTTCATTAATTAATCATATATATATATGTGTGTGTGTGTGGCAGTCGTATTTTTTGTCAATATACTTCTGCTAAATAATAAAAGCGTCATATAATATGATTAGATAAGTCAAAGAGATTTTCACTGATAGGAATATTAACTTTTAGAATAATTATATATACAATCTTATTAATTATCCCTTCAGTAATTACCATTCAAATCATTTTTTTGTAGAAGTTAATATACAATAATGTTAATTATTATATTACTATTATTTATTAAGATTTATTATCATTATTATTATTAGTATTACTGTTATTATAAGAATGACTTTTTATATCTTAAATTATCGTTAAATATAATACAAATATATACTTTAAACTTTATCATAAAAGAAAAAAAAAATACTACAGTTGTTAAATATACAATAATCCTGTTTGCAATAAAAACGAAAATGAAAATTTCTTAATATTTGCATAATTTACTTCTTTTTCTTTTCAAGAAACTAACATTTTTACATAGTACTGTATAAATATACAATTTCATTTCAATGTAACTGTTTAATTCGAACACAATTAATTTTTCGTATTTATTGTTATTCTCTAACATTACTTTAAAATTCAAATATCTATTTTTTGAAATAGATATACATAATATATGCAATAATGCCATCCAATAAATGTTGTATCTATATAATATACAGATATTATATATACCATTTTTTTTTTTTTTTATATTATTATAAACCTATATGTTCATATTGACAAATATTAACAATGATGAAGTTGGAAATTTTATTATGTATGCCCCTATTTATAAGCGCAATATTAATTCGCTCGTTAATGATAAACAACACTTAATTGTTAAATTTAGGTCGCTTTCATTACGAAATTTTGTCTATTATTACGTTAATCTTCGATAATTGTAATATCGTCTTCCGCGTTAGAATTATTTAAATTCTCATTAGAATTTGTTTCATTAACAATTAATGAATTTATAACGGTCTCTATTGCCTTTTTCACATCTAAATTTTGTGCCTTAGGCGATCTAAAGTCTTTTTTGCACGTTATATTCGTATGTGCTATTTCAACCTCTGTATTTATATCTCTATTGTTGATTGAAATTTTCTCTAGCCTGAGATTATTCGGTAGAGGTTTCGGAACTGAAACTATTAATTCCGAGTCCGGTACGTCATTAACAATTTTTGTTTTACTATCTTTCTGATCATCAACAGATTTGCTTAAATTAATGGATGGAATTTCATCAATTAATATTTCTGGAGTATTTTGTACCATCTCCATATCTGTAAAACTTTCTAAAACATTGTTAGATAAGTAATTTATCTCTGTTCCACGATCTTCAATATGTTGTAAATAATATATAAATTGTTCTTGATACTTATTAAAGTGTTTATTTGGCGTAATTATAGGGTGCAAATCGCTTTTATCGGTTGAAGGATTATTATTGGCTTTCATTAAAATCGAATGACCAATTGTTTCTTCATAATCCTTTGATTCAAATTCGAACACTTGCATTGACTTATCTTTATAAAGAATAGAAGAATTTCCTACACTCTGATCAACCATCCTTTTCTTTTTGGAAAATGTTTTAAAAACGTTAGTTGATAGAACAAGCTCAGATGGACTCATAATTGTCACAACTTCATTGTCAGATTCTGCATCAGAATCGGATACACAAGTCATATCGAGCGGTATTTTATTATCGTCATTTAATGATAATGCCCTGGAAATATACTCTCCTACAGCTTTACTTTCCTTATTGCGAGATCTTTCCCAACTGCAATAATCTCGTACTATCCTATCATTAATATACGCTAGTTGCGTTATAGTTTTGCAAATTTCATCATAAAGAGATTGAATTTTAGATTGTGCCTCTTTTACAATATTCGTACTTGTTTCCTCGCTTCGTGTATCTTCAAGTATTTGATGAAATTTAACTTTAAGATTATCTAAAGTATGATTAAATGGTTCTTTATGCGGAAGAAATACAATTTCATTAAAATTCTTTTCACCTTTTTTTATACTTGTATACAACTCGCGCAAAGGCTGTTCTATTATCTCATTCATTTTTATTTTATTATTACTGCGACTATTATCCGTACTCACAAGTGCTACGGGTACAGCTTTCGTTGATTGTATATCAGCGTTAACTGTAGTATTCTTATTAAGTGCCATATTTTGCACATTTTGAGAATCTGTCATTTGAATGGCTAATGGTTCATCGGAATCACTATCCAAATTTATAACATTCGGCGACATCATCATTTGTACTACTTTTTTTGGTTTTGGTGGTAAAACTCGAGATCTGTTTAACATCATTTGATGTTTTTGATTAGGTATAGTTACCATTTGTGTTCCAGGATAATATGTAGTTTGAAACGAATTTTTTCCTTGAGCTCGTGAAGTTACTGTAGTATGCGTTGAATTAAATGAAGCCGTGGATTGTAGTAATTTTATGGTGGGCACTGCGTTGATAGTAGAATTATATACAGTTGTCTTTACATTGGGCGAATTAACTTTCTCTGGAGTTGTTCGATCAGATTGCGGTGGTAACAAATTTTCCTGTGTTTTTATTGAAATAGACGAAACTAATGTGCCATCTGAATTTGCATTTTCACTTTTGATATGTTCAACAGAACATAACGATGTGCTTACTTCAGGAGGATATGAACTATTTTCAGGAGACAAACATTGCTTTATAGGTATCAATCTTGGAACAGTTCCATTAGATATAGTTATCCTTCTATGCTTGTATTTTCTTTTGAATGATCTGCGTTTTATTGTTATTAGTTCGTTACTAAGATTTGGATCATACGTTTCATCCTCGTCTTCAGAATTAGATCCAGTCCTTCTGCGTTTACGCTTTCTCCTACGTGGGCAACAATCGGACTCATCCAAATTCATTTTTTCTTCTATATCTTTGGGAGACATTCCTCTATCATTTTGTAATATTCTACAAAGATATAAACACAATATTTAAATAAAGCAAATTGATATGTAAGAATAACTTAAATATTTTTGTTTAAATAGAGAATTTAGAAAAATTATATTACCTTGTAACCGTTTGTACGTGCTGTAACAAAGCCCAACATGTTGCCCTTGCAGTATATAAATCCACTGGATTACAGACAAAACATTTCCACTTCTCGTCAGCCTCAATCTTTTTTCTGACTATAGTATCAAAATTTCTCTTAATACATTTATAACAAAAGGTATTACTGCAATAGGAACAACAATATAAATTGCCGCCATTTGCACACCACCTACAAAACATGTCAGTAGCGTCGTCTCCTAAAACAATATGTTTATAACCATTTAAAGTCACTAATTAATAGATATAAAATATAACATATGCACTTATATTAAGGGCATACCTTGTTCAAAAGTACCATCTCCATAAAATTTTCTACACTTAGCGCACAACAATGTATGTAATACAGGATGTTCTAACATATTATGAGCTTGTGCTGGTGCAGAACCAATATGAGCATCACATGCAGTACAATGAATTTTACGAAACCTTACTATAGAAATATCTATGGAAAAGGAATGATAATTTATTGATTTTTTAATAACATATGATAATAATAATAATGATAACGACAATAATATTGATAAAGTTGGAACATCTGTAAATGCATAATAACGCAAACTCCATAATATCACAATAATAATTTTATCTATTGGAATCAATGAAATGAATGATAATTATGTTAAAATTAATGGTGATGATAAATTAAAAAATCTCACCATTTCCGAACATAAGTTCATAAAAATTATTTTCTTCTTCGGTAATTGGTGGTGGGACAATGGTTACAGAGGGAATTAAATCCTTCGGTGTAACTATAAAACGTAAGCTAGGTTAGTCTTCGAAATTTATATCATAGGTGAAACGCGTTTTAATTTTTCGATAATCCTACCATTCTCCTTACTATCAACCTCTTTCACTTCGTCAACTTGTACTTCGAGCATTGCTGAGATGTCCATATCGATAAAACGTTATATGGAATTATCTTGACTGGACCTTTCAAAACACATTCTGCAACAACGCCATTTTCTTATGTGGACATACCGGCCCTGGGCCCGTCCAGATCAAGCGGACCACAAGTTATTTATGCCATTACACCTATTATTATTTTTAAATCGATTAAAAATCATTAAAATGTTTGTTCCTTTCGATGAAATTTTCCGTTCGATTAATATATTTTGTATCCTTTGAAAAAATATACCTATTCTTGGCGTATCGAAGCGAGTTGGATTTTAAAAGCTTTCCCGCTCGATATTATGACCAATGGTAGAGAAATCGTTGTCTTTATCACATATCGTTACTCGAATTATTATCAAATCGATCTTGACAATAACGATTTTTGTCGTGTGATCTTCGATCGATATAATAAAAACTCTAGTATTGATCGTACGAATTACGTTAAAATTGCACCCTGTAAAATGTTTAAGCAATTACATTAAATAATGTTTTTATTGGCAAAATTTTTACGATATTTTTAATATTTGTGATATTTGTGATATTTATGATATTTTTGTTTAAGGGATTATTATCGAAAAGTTTCGTACTTTTTTTTTTTAGGTAAATTAAGATATAGAAATCATTTCGTTGCGATGGCGGGAAGTTTTGTTTACAAATGGCGTTTCGTTAACGGCATCATGGCAGTCTGATAAAATATGTAAAATAGATTATACATATTAAAAAGGTAGTGATGGAGGAGTCGAAAGAAAATTTCTTAGAAAAATCTGCTGAAAAATTAACGAAAAATGTACAGAATATGGCTAATTATCGAAGCCTATATAATGAAATTCAAGTAAGTGTTATGTGCATGTACTACATACATCAATAGAATTCATTATTTTATTAACCTTTTTTCTACATTATTTTTAGAGGCTCGTTGCTTCGACTGTTGTAAAAAAAAACGATTTTGAAAATACTCTGGTCGATGCTCTTAAAGTAAATGGATTAGAAACACAGCTTAGAAATACTGTGTTTCATTGGGCACGATCGCAGGTGTTTATATATATATATATTATTTATTTATTTATTTATTTATTTATTTATTTATTTTACAGCATTGCCATTTTCCTTATACGTTCGATCTTTAATTGCAACGATTTTCATACAATTTCATTCACATAGGATTCATTGAGAACAAAGCCAGTACATCTAACTGAAAATTCTGATTTGATTTACTTGAAAAAAGTTCAAATTCAATGGGAGCGTCGTATTCAAAAATCATTAAATTCCATGTGTAGTGAATTGAACGTTCCGTTAGCTCGTATAAGACCCAGTGCAGATAGGGAGGAACTTGGTGAAAAATGGAACGAACTTAGTACTTACGATATTGGTAAAAAAAAAAAAGAAAAAAAATTATTAATAATCAATATCATTTTTAAAATAATAATTGAATTCCTTGTGTAGATTTGTCTCAATATAGGCCATTGTATGCTCCAAAAGATTTTTTAGAAGTATTGTTTTCTATACGAGATCCAGCCTTTAAAAAACATCCGTACGTATACATAGTAAAAAAAAATTTAACAAATAATTTGTTTTATCTAGATGTATTTTGATATTTTTTTTTCTTTTTTTTTTTTTAGTGAGGAATTAAATTGGGATTTTAGTCATATACAAATTCGTGTAAGAACACTCGCCGAACTGGTATTTATTTTTTAATTAACATCGTAAATAATTAATGTGCGCGTGCATCTTTATTAACATAAATTATATTTTATAAATATCGACAGAGATGTTTGTACGTTGAATTAGCCCAAGGGATGCCTTTGCTCGGTGTTAATCCCGATATGCCTGCTGCAGGAAATTTTTTAAATTTAGAAGCCGAAAGAACTCATCTCGGTGAAAAAGTATTAAGTACGAATTATGCGCCAATTGCTCAAGAATTTTTAAAAAGAGGAGCACCTCGTGCCTTGAGAGGACGTCTCTGGTCTCTCGTTTTAGGATCGACCATTAAGGACAACGTACGTATATCTTCGCAAATTTAAATATTTATATTTCAAAAAAAAAAAAAAAAAGAAAAGAAAGAAATATATAATTTCAGATGTGTTTTAGGATATCGAATATTACGACGAATTAAAAACTATGGTGTTACAATACGACATCGTCGTTGATAAATTAATTATAAAGGTAATGCTAAATAATCAATAATAAATTAATTTTATAAATTATTTTTTATATTTTGTATTTGTATTTTAGGATGTACAATTAACGGCGAGTAACGATGATCAATATTTCGTTTTTGAAGATGTACTTTATAAAACGATGCTGTGTTTTTCAAGGGACTCGGAAGTATTAACTCCGGTTACTACAGACAGAAGTGCAGGTGGTCAAGTGATACATGCGGTTTTACAAGGGAAACCTGCAACCCTAGAAAATACTTTAGTATTCCCTCCAAGTGGTGTTATACCATTCCATGGATTTACGATGTATGGTAAGGATTAGGGATTATTGATTCTATCATTGAATTAATATTTGACATTTTCTGATAAGTTTCGTAATGATGAAAATAATGTTTTGATATTTTTTATGTTTAAAAATTAAATTCGATTCTTTTTGTTTTTTTTTTCTTAAAGCCACTCCTTTCTGTTATTTGTACGATGATCCGTGCATCATGTATTATACTTTTCGAGCCTTTTATCTACGTTATTGGTTTCGCCTTCACACAGTCTCGAGTCACGAGCAAGGTATAGTTGCATTATGTTTATTATTTGAAAGATTATTACAATGTCATGAACCACTGTTATGGGCCCATTTTAAGAACATACATCTACAACCGTAAGTTTTACATATATATATATATATATTTAATTATATTACTCATCTCTATATATAATTTTATTTCTTTACAGAATTAAAATAGTATTCAAGTGGTTGATGAGAGGTTTCAGTGGTCATTTACCACCGGAGCAATTATTATGTTTATGGGATTTAGTATTAGGATATGATTCTTTAGAGATAATAGCACTTCTTGCAGTGACGATTTTAAGCTTTAGAAAGGAAAATTTGATGCAGGTCAATAATCAGCACAACGTGGAAGTAAGAAATCAATATGACTATATTTCTTAAAGGGTGGGAGGGGGAAGAAAAATATATCAACGTTATCGTTCATAAATTTTAATATTTTTCGTTTTTTTTTGTTTTGTGCGTTTTAGGCAATTTTAGCGGATTTATCGTCATTAAAAGTGATACCGTTGTTGCAATTAGTATTGTTGAAAGAATAATTATTTTGTTCTTATCGAAATCGAAGGAAAACCAATGTCGTAAAAATTTATACAAAATTTTAATGGCCTTTGAAACGCCTGTACCTCTACAACCCGTTCTACATGTAAACAAAAAAGCAAATTTTCCAGAACGTTAATAATTTGTTGGTTACATCATTAGTATTTGTGATCAATTATTATTGATATAATCATGGTATATATATATACACACTCTGTTTTGAATCATTTACGTTGACAACAAGGACATATGTAGGCTTATTGAGAGGGGAGGACATGGCTGTTTCCGGCCAATGGAACACGATCGAAGCTACAAGCTACGCTTACACACGTACTCGCAAGCAGGCTCGCAATGACGTCATCGTTGGAATCCTATAATAAAAAGCAGTTTTAAGCAAATTAACGATTATTCTCCTTTTGATGGTAGTTTGCGAACAATTAGTTCATTAAGAGTTTATTTACGATTTTAATTTTCCGTTTGTCTTATTTTTGATTTAAAAAAAAAAAAAAAAAAGAAACGAGAAAAAAGAAAGAAGACATTTAAAAGTATAAATTCGATATTCGACAGTTTTAAATGCAAAGAATAGAATCGATTTTTGATAAAAAAACTTTAAACGCGTATTTGCATATATCGATGTGTCGATTCTCGAATGTATAACTTGGATGACGTCGATTCTCGGATGCGCGAACTCTCTCTAAAAACCTTTGTACTAGTGGAGCATATACCCTGTAGTGTTTGTGCGATGCACGAAACCAGAGACGCCTACTCTCTGTCGTCAATTGTGTTTATATAGTCGTTCGCTAACTATCGTATTCTCTCTTTCTCTCCCTCTCTCTCTCTCTCTCTTTCTTTCTCTCTCTCTCTCTCTCTCTCTCTCTATCTCTCTCTATCTGGCGCGGATCAATTTTAGTGGAAATTTATCGCTGGTCTAGTCTAATAATCGATAAATTGTAAGTAATATTGACTCACTTGGTGTAATTGTAATTCGTTCTTTAAATGATATCCAAAGCTACGTACATTCTCGTAGTTTTTACCGTGTAGAATCGTAGCTATTAAGGGTGGGGTGGTTTTCACCCCCCGAATTATTAGTCATGCTCAACTTTGCGCCACCGTCGATCTTCCCCGGTGTTAGAGCGTTGGCTTCCCAATAATTCGACGATTATTCATAGTTTTTTTGTGTGTGTGTGTGCGCGCGCGTATGTGTGTGTGTGTGTTTTTTTTATTCAATTCAAACAAGACAACGAAAGTGGCAATAAGTCTTGTTAATCGTAGCACGTCGATCACCGCCCATCGAGGCAGGACGACGGAACATCTGGATCGTGTGTCTTATCGAATATCATAAATATACTTCCGTTTTTTGCATTGATAATAATGATTTGTGAGCTCATAGATATAGTAGAGAGTATTAAAGTATATTTATTATTATTTTTCTTATTTTCCTCTTTATTATTATTTTTTTTTTTTTTTAACCAATAAGATAATTCTCTCATCGGGCTTGCATTGTTTCCCCATTAGATTACATGATTTAAGAGGAATACAATTTGAAAGGAATTAAAGGACAACAACAAGATGGCTTGGCGTTTCAAAGCATCGAAGTATAAAAATGCCGCACCTATCGTACCTAAACCTGAAGCTTGCATTCGAGATATTTCGGTAGGATCGTATCAGACTTATGGGAATAATATTACAGCGTCTGCTGCATTTATGGCATTTAATGTGGATCACAATGGTACTTTCTTTGAAAGTAATAAGTTATACGTCGTATGCATTTTTTGTGATACTATGTAATCCGCTTTTTGTAGGATCTAGTTTGGCCGTATTACCACTTGAAGATTGTGGTAGGAAAAGTAAAACTATGCCATTGTTACATGCTCACGCCGATACTGTAACTGATATGGAATTTTCACCCTTTCACGATGGCCTACTTGCTACCAGTTCGCAAGATTGTTTGGTAAATTTTGATGAAATTGATTTGATGTTATATACGTGCTTTATTTTCTTCTCTCTTTTTTTTTTTGTACCTTTGCGCATCCCAGTAATATTGTTTTGTTGTCTATTAGGTAAAGTTGTGGCATATTCCAGAAACTGGATTAGAAGAATCTCTTTGTAATCCGGAATGTACATTTTCTCATCGTCAAAGAAGAGTAGAAGCAGTATGTTGGCATCCAGCTGCTGAACATCTTCTAACAACTGCCTCTTATACAACTTTAACTCTTTGGGATGTACTTTCTCAACAGGAATTATTCTGTAATGGGAAAATATCTAATTAGTAAAATTATAATATTATTTTACAATACCTTATCTAAAGTTTAGAATATTTTCATCATTTTGCAGCCAACAGTGATCATACCGAAGTAATACAATCATTAAGCTGGAAACAAGATGGCACCATTTTAGCAACATCTTGTAAGGATAAACAAGTGCGAATTATCGATCCCCGTGCATCAACTTGTATTGTTAATTTCTGCTCAAGTCATATGAGCATCAAGGATTCTAGGATTGTATGGTTAAATAATTCTGATAGAATATTAACTACAGGATTTGATGCAGCACGTCTTAGACAAGTATACATAAGAGACTTGAGGCACCTTAATGAACCAGTAAAGACGTTGGAATTAGATTGCAGTACCGGGTATGATTAAATATCAAAATTTTACAAAATCCATTAAATATCAAAATTTACAATTCCATTTTTTTATTTTTTTTAGAATTTTGATGCCCCTTTTCGATCCTGATACAAATATGCTATTTCTTGCGGGTAAAGGAGATACCACTATCATGTACATGGAAGTGACAGACAAAGATCCTTACTTGGTAGAGGGAATTCGTCATAGTGGGGAGCAAACTAAAGGTGTGTGTTTGGTTCCAAAAAGAGCGCTCAATGTCATGCAAGCTGAAGTCAACAGATTGTTGCAACTCACGTCTAATATGGTTATTCCTATCATGTATCAAGTACCCAGAAAGGTAAATTTTTATTTTTATGTAAAAAAATATGGAACACATTGTATTGCATATTTTTCTAACTTATTATATTTATCCTTCAGACATATAGAGACTTTCATGCTGATATTTATCCTGATACAAATGGTTGTGTCGCTCAAAATAATGCAGCAGCATGGATCAAAGGCCATAATGCACCCGTCCCAAAGATATCATTAGATCCAGCCAAGAGAAGCAAAGGTGAAGATCCCATAACTGTAAGTAAAAATTTTTCGAACAAATTTATGTGCCATTTGATATATTATTACAAAAAAAAAAGACTGTAGAATATACATTTTAAGATTAAATATCTCATGTTGTATAAAGCGTTCATTTTTTCGGAGTACGCATGTTTTTTCAATGCTTCTGTATGCCTGTATTTACATATAGCTAAATCTTTAAATAAACGAGAGAAATATGTTGATGATTTTATTACATTTTATGGAAACACATGCTTTTAGAAATATATTATTATTATAAATACTGCTGAATGTTTTTACCACGTTTATTATATATATATATATATATATATAAAAAAAGAAATTTTTTTTTTTTTAATTAAGAGAATATTTTTTGCGTTTGCTATATAACAAAATTATTTTGCTGTGTGACTTATACCACTTGTATAATTTATTTATTTATAATTTATTTATTTTTCATATTGCAACATTTATGTAAATATAGCAAGGTATTAATTTATAAATTACATTATAAAAAGCATAATTAACAATTACTTTAATACTTTAATTACTTTTTAACATATATATATTGCTATATTTACATTATTAACAAGTATTTAAATATAGTTTAGGTATTTCAAGGATTAATGGACAGACATGCATATATATATACGTATACATACATACATATATATATATATATATATATATATATATATATATATTATATATACATATATACACGTATAAATCAATTCCATGCTCCCAGAATATGCATACGTTATTTTTCTTTTCTTTCATTTCTCTTTTTATATTTTTTGTATATTTTTCATATTTCAGATATCCAATGTATATTTTATAGTTTATACATTAGCACTATTGAAAGTGTTATTCCTGGCACGTGTAATTGTAATGGCAATTGATGTTCTATAGCTTAATCTATCAGCGTAAGTAATATTAAGTTCGCGTAAAATAAGTTATGTATTTTTATTTTTTAGTTTTAATTATTTTCTATATACTCAAAATACATACATGGAGTAGTTTTGATAATATAAAAGCTAGATTAGTTTGTACTTCTTATTTTGTTTTTGCTATGAAGTAAAATAGGCAGAGTGGTTTTGTTGTGTGTATGTACGAGAGAAGCTTTGTAGATATTATATATATATGTATACATAAACATATATATTTATATTAGTATATAAATCTTTGTGTAAACGCAAATTAGAAACTATGCAATTGGAGAAACAAATTTGGTTTGACTAGTTTGCGTCATTAAGGAATTTACCGTACCTTTAGGTACACAAAGGAAATTTAGCAACACTGAAAGAAAATCAAAACGATATTAAAGTGGAACCGATCAAGTCACCAAAATCAATAACGATTGCAACGCCGAAAGGATTTTGCAAAGCTCAAGGTATCAATCATGAAAAGGAGAAGAACATAGAGAATGATATCGAGAAGGCAGAAGATAATAAAAAGATTGAGATAGAAGATGAGAAGATAAAAATGCAGAACGGTGGACAAACGATACCACCGAAGCCTCTACCCAGAGCGTCAAGAACCAACAGCGTATCCGAGGACGAGCCTAAACCTGTAGCACGACCTCGCACATCACCGAGTCCAGGATCCGTCGTTACATCTGTAAATCCAAATGCAATCAGCGGATACAAGGTTGTAAATTAGTTGTATGAAACAAAAGAAAAGAACAAAAAAAAAGAGCAAAAAAAATGAACAGGCGTTACTTCTGTATGTGTGATTTCAGTGTGTGTTTTCAACTAAAATACTTTGCCAATTCTTTTCACATTCCATCATTTCTTTTTTTTTTTTTTTTAACACATGTCATATATCTTAATTGTCAATGTCACATCATATTTTATATATATATATATTTGTTCATCATAATTTGAACTGCAGATTTATATTAATATTAAACCATTTTTTTTCTTTTTGTTTTTTTTTTTTTTTTTTTTAGTATTAATTTATAACGGAATAGAAAATTTGTTTAATCTTATTTGTACAACATACTGTCTGTATGTATGTATGTATGTAAATATATATATTTTTTTTTCTTCAGCCACGGCTTGGACCAAAACCATTCCAGGCAAAGTCTGGCAGTCAGGAATTCTCCTTCGACAAGGTCTTCTCCGTACCGGTTGCACCAAACAATGATACAAATGGTTATCCAAACGATATCAGTATACCACCAACGGATAATGCTAATGATCCAGAAAAATCACCAACGTTTTCCAACGAACGCATGAAGGAAGCTGAGAACGGAAAAAGTGATTCCAGCTCGTTGGAGGAGGATGCTAATTCAAGCGACTCCGGATATAAACCAAAGACACCTAGTACGGCGGAGAGACGAAAAGTTTTCGAAACTAAAGTTAAGGATGAATCGCCTGAAAGTGAGGACGTTGGAGGTTTCGAACGTGGTAATGTTAATAGAAACTCAATCGCGGAAAGGCGACGTTTGTATGAAAGTAGATCTGTATCTGTAACTGATGGAAATTTAGCCGAGAAAGCAATGGGATCGCCGACGATGTTGCGAAGACGTGATTCTTTCAAAACTAAGAGCGAGGTAATTAAAGAGGATGACGTTAAGAAAGTCGTACCAATGTTGCGCCAACAAAGTATGGACCCACGCTTGGAAAAGGTTGAACCAATAACAACACCGACCCCTAAAAGAACATCGACAGTATTTGGTATAAAATAATATAAGAAACGATTCCGTTAATATATATTGAAATATTTTAACGTTATATCGCATGACGACAAAATTTCGATTGTCTAGAACTAATATTTTTATTCATAGGTCGTGTATCAAAATTCAGACATCTTAAAGGTACACCTGCTCATAAATCGACCCATATTGAAAACGTTAGAAATATTAGTCGACAGATATCAGGGGAATGCGATGGTTTTCACGGTATGTGCTTGTTTATTATTATGTGCGTTAGAAACTTTCTTGTCTGATATAATTATTATATAAATTTGAATTATGTGAAATAAATTTTAGCTAATTCCGATCGCGTTGCCGTACCCCTGAGTGGACCTGGAGGGAAAATAGCGGTATTAGAATTAAAGAAAACTGGTAGATTGCCCGATGGTGTTATGCCAGCGTTGGTTCATGGAGCTACAGTTATGGATTTCCAATGGGATCCTTTCAACAATCAGCGATTGGCAGTCGGTAAAGTGAAGATAAAAAATTCATACAATATTTAATAATAATAATAATAATAATAATTATTATTATTATTATTATTATAAAGATACTAACGATAATTAATTTATTATTCAGCATGCGACGATGGCATGATAAGACTATGGGAAATACCAGAACCTGGATTGGCAGAGCCAACAAATGAACCGAGTCACGTGATAGAAGCTCATGCCGATAAGATTTATTTAATAAAATATCATCCATTGGCATCTGACGTGCTGGCATCAGCATCGTACGATATGACGGTGAAACTTTGGGATTTATCACTTTTAACGTCAGAAGAATCAGCCATCCCTAAGATAACATTGTTAGGCCATACGGATCAAGTATTTAGTTTAGCATGGTCACCATGCGGACAATATCTTGCTAGTGCGTGCAAAGATGGAAAATTGCGAATTTACAAACCGAGATCGAGCGACGTGCCTATAAAAGAAGGAAAAGGGCCGGTTGGTACTCGTGGTGCAAGAGTAATATGGGCATTGGAAGGCAGATACCTCGTTGTAATGGGTTTCGATAAGTATGTCGATTTAATTCATACTCCTTATACCTTGATACGCATAATGTACAATATTGTTATTGTTATTATTATTATTATTATTATTATTATTTTTATATTCTCCAGGGTCTCTGAAAGGCAGATAATGATATTTAAAACCGATAATCTTAATCAACCATTGAATACAGTCGGATTGGACGTTTCCCCTGCGATTTTGATGCCATATTACGATGAAGACAGTTCGACTTTATTTTTAACTGGTCGCGTAAGTTCATATATGCATATTTATTTTCCTCTTGTTTATATGTTTTTTAATAAGATCGGATCTCACCTTTATAACGAAAATATATTCCCAGGGCGATTCTACTATATACGCTTTCGAAGTTACGGAAGAAGCTCCTTATTGTTGTCCTCTGAGCCATCATCGATGCAGCAGTTTGCATCAAGGATTATCATTCCTTCCTAAGAATAGATGCGATGTCGCAAGTGTAGAATTTGCATCCGCTTTGAGGCTGACAAATAATACCATCGAACCATTAAGCTTCACAGTGCCGCGTATAAAGGTACTTTGAATGTTTCTGATATTTAAAAATATATATATATATATATGTATGTATGTATATATATCATCATATAATTAACAATTATTTTTCTTACAATATTTAGAGTGAATTATTCCAAGATGATCTTTTTCCACCAACAAAAATTACATGGAAAGCAGCATTAACTGCCGTCGAATGGTTCAATGGAATAAATAAACAGGCCTCTAGAATAAGCCTTAAACCACCTGGTATGGATAATTGTAAGTACAATTATTTACTTACAAATGATACATATTTGCATAGTATACAATAAATATCTTGTTTTATTTATAGTAACAGAGAATCAAGGACAACCAGCGGTTACTACTAATGTGCCATCTGCAACAAAACAATCAACGGGCTCATTTTCAATCTCTTCACAACCATTCAGTAGGCTTGGCTGGAATACAGATGTAAGGGCAAAGCAAGAGGAAGTAAGTTTAAATTGTATTTAATTATCTGCATGTATATTTTTGAATATTACACATTGCGCCGAATGATTTAATAATGATGAGAATAGTAGAATCACGTTTAGTTATGTGTGTTTGTTATGAAGAATTACAGGCATGTTAATAAAATATATATTTTCATTTTCAATAAGAATACGCGTACTCTCGTCACATACTGAGCAAATATTTTTTTAGTTATTTTTTGTCTCAGTGTATTGCATATTGTGTGTTGTGGTAGATCCAAAAAACAATGAGCAACAATGTGGGGGATGTAATACAGTGCTCTTTGGAACAAGACCACATGGAGGGTGTGGAAGAGCACGAATGGGTAGGTTCATCATTTGTTGCTATGCATGCTATTAATTATTTTCACCTTATTACATTGTTTCAATACTTGGCATATTAAAAAATTGACGGGGAGGAAAATTTATAAGAGATATTATATTACACGAGGGGAAGGGTGGGAAGAGATAGAGAGCAATATTAGTTTATTTGCATATTTTGCTTGCTATTCTCTTTCTTTCAAGAGACTTGTGATATTTCATTTTTTTTTTTTTTTTTTTTTTTTTTTTTATTATTAGAAGTTATTATTATAGAAATTAGTTGTGCCGTACAATTTCTGCTTTCCTTTACTTCCAATTTATTCTTTGCCAATTAATTGAATTGCCTCATTTCATTTTCATCCAACACGATATTAGTATAATGGCACGAAATTATTTTTTATATTACAGGATGAGTAAGAAATAATGACGTACACTGGTAGAGTATTTTAACTAAATGGTAAGGATAGGGATCTAGATATAGATATTTGAGCCATAAGTTATTAGTTATGTTGAGAATGGAAGGGATGTGTCCTAATGTTACTACATGTTGGGCAGAAGACGTTTTACATTTTGAAAAGTACTTCCAAAGATTTACTACCTTCTAAGAAAAGACAAAATGACGTGTCCAATTTTTTAAGTTAACACTATTACGTATTTTTTAACCATTTTATATACAAACAATTTTATAAACATATAAAACGTAAAATTCCATGAAATAGTGTAAATATTCAGGCTTTGTATTTGAAGTTGAAAATAGAAAAAGGAAAACCAAAAAAAAAAAAAAAAAAAGAAAAAATTAAGAAAGAAAGAAAGCAAAGGAAACGACTGAAATTTATAAAAGTCGCAAAACTACAATACTTTTGTAAAACTCGAAGGATTTCCCACGGATCGTAATTTTTTGTTTTGTTTTTTGTTTTTTATTATTATTATTTCTATTCTTATTCCTTATTTCTTATTTTTTTTTTATATAGGAGATGCGTGATGATACTTCTAGTCTTAAATAATTGTATTTTTTTGTTTTTCTTTTTCTTTTTTTTTTTTTTTTTTTTTATTTATTTTATTTATATGTATCTCATGCTGCATATAATTATTATTAATACTGTGAAGAAAAAAAAGCAGTATCATACACAAACAGTATACTTAACTCGATTATTATAAAAATAAGTGGACAAATTTTGTCAAGAAGTAAGGATGATTTTGAATGGAAAAAAAAGAAGAAAGAAAAAGAAGTTAACATGAAAATTTTATTATTCGCTTACGCGATAGATCTTAAAGGTCATTATTATTAAATAAGATATTTAAAAAAAAGAAAAAGAAAGAAAATCAGTTAATACACACCCACACACACCCACACACACACACACACACATACATACATACATACATATATATTACCCTAAATGCAGAATGAAAGATATCGATTAATAATTCTGTTGTGTTTATACGTAAGATTATTATAATTACGATGATTTAACTTATATACCGATGAAACGAACGCGCAAAATAACACGTGCCATTGATAAAGCCAAGAGAAAGATAAACTTTCATTGACTAGAGATAATAATAAATAAAAAAAAAAAGAAAAAGAAAAGGAAAAAAAAGCAAAAAAAAAGAAAAATTATAATAATAATAATAATAATAATAATAATTATTATTATTATTATTATTATTATTCCCTGCAAAACAAATATTAATTAATATTTTAAGCCAATACAGACAATGATATTGGTATTGACAATGATTTTTCTAGAAAAATGCAATGTAACATTTTTAATTAGAGAAAATTAAAATGAGAAATTTATAATTATCACAGAGAATGTTAAAAAAAAAAAAAAAACATAAGAAAAGAAAAAAGAAAGAGACAGAAAGAAGGAAAGTAAGTTTTCGTCATGGAGTTGTCGTAAATTTTTTGCACGTTTTTGCAACTTCGTACGCGTACGCACACATACGAAATATGTTTTAAGAAAAAAGATTAATAGTTAACGAGGATATACGTATCAAGTATTAAATTATAATATTTAGTAACATAGCCATAAACAATAACAACAATAGGTAACATGAAAGAAAGAAAAATAGAGCGAGCGAGAAAGAGAGAGAAAGATGGAGTGATTTGATATCAGCTTATTACAGTTTTTTCTTGTACATCTCTCGAACGTGGTAAAATCGTAACTTTTATACACTTTGTATCACGTAGCAATTGATTTATTTTCAATGTATCAAGAGAGAAACGAAATATCTCGCGCGACATTTTCATAGATATCATAAGTATATATATATATATATATATATATATATATATATATATATATATATATATATATATATATATATATATATTTATACACATATATATACATACATCAATACATACAGTGTACTTGAATAGACTCTTTTGATATACAAGAATTTTTCATATTGGTGTGAGTCGTGAGTTGTTTGATCTACATATTTGTAAACGATATTATGGTGCTATAGTACATTTGATAAATTCTAATTTATTATAGCCCTGAGTGAATTGCAATATTATCACAGCTATTGTCGAATGCACACATACACACACACACATACATATATATGTACGTACGCACGTACGTACGTATACTTTCGTATCGTCGAACTAACGAGTGCTTATAATTAAAAAAAAAAGATGAACATAAATAAATAAATAAATAATAATAATAATAATAATAATAATAATAATAATAATAATAATAATAGAACATTAATAATAATATCTGAGAAATTACTTAGGGCACAGTATTTTATCCTAATTCTCTCTGAAAAGAAAAGAAATGAAAAGAAAGGAATGGGGAAAAAATGGAAATATTAAAGAGTCCAACGAGGTGCCAAAAAGAAAAAAATACTTCGCAATTAAAATTATAAAATGACGGTCTAGCAATTATGTTTAAATTGACGATGCATTTACATATAAACACACGTGCATACACATATTCACGCGCTATTTAAAAATTAACTATCCAACATTTTAGTAAAAGCGATGGTATATATATATATATATTTTTCTCTATCAATACGAGATTTCGTACTTTCTGTCCCGTTTATATTTTTAGACAAATTAAGGGATTTTACACTCGACGATATCAAATTAAGAATATTATTTTGCCAAACGAGATGAAACTATACTTGTGTCGTCCATATTATGATAAGTAATTGAATCTTTTCTATTCTTCGCATGGAACCAACCATCCATATTGAAAATTTCTGTAATGCTGAAAAATCGACTCGATTTAGTCCGAATGAATGGAATTTTTCTTTATTATTTTTCTATGCCATTATACTCTTTTCCTCGTAATATCATATTATACCATATATATTAATATAACTTAGATCTCTGTATCTCGATTGCTGCACAGCTTGTGTAAGAATTATATTTTCTCGTCAATGAAAACAACATTTCATTGTTTGTGTAGTATAAGCCTACTCTCACGGAAAATAAAGACTCGCATAAGCGTTTTTTGAATCATATTTAAAAAGCATAAAGAAAATATATAATAATAATAATAATAATAATAATAATAATAATAATAATAATAATAATAATAATAATTACAACACAGAAATTTTATCGGTCGACCTTGTGCTATGTCCAATAGTTATTTAAGTAATTCTATCATGTAGTAACATACCTTTATATCGATCTTATACCTTATATGTATATCATCTATAAAACCTTTTTACCAAATATGTAAATTGCATTTTCGAATCCAACCACTTTTACGTCATGTCACGTCACAGTTCATATATATATATACATATATATATATATATATATATATATATATATATATATATATATATATGCATATACATACAATGTATGTAATAAATTTTAAACTTCAGGAATCCTAATCACGCTTATTGCAACGACGAAAGGACCATAAAGTATGACGTGGATGTCTGCACGACCTTAAGAAATAAAATAATGAATATATGTAGACGGTAATAAAATCTTATCCCATGGCTCATTTATATCTTTGATTTTTATTTTTAATTAATTATTAATTAATTACTTAATATATTTTTACCATTGAGAAACTTTCTAAACAAAATACGAATATTTTCCCTGCTGTCAAATAAGAAGGTCTTAGGCTCCTTCGAATAACTAACAATAACATTTTACGTACTGCCATTGGTGCATCGTACCACAATCCACTATATCTGTAAAAATTTATTATTTCGTTTAAATAATTTGAATATTTAAATAAAAAAAAAAATAATTTTGACATTATTAAATAATAACATACATATATATATGTATATATATATTTTTTTTATTAATATCAAAGATTAACAAATTTTATATGAACAAATAGTTTCGTTTGTAAGTAATACATTGTTAATAATTATTTATTTATTTATTCAATTATTTGTTTATTATCGACGATAATGTTACCATCAAAATATTTAGAAGTTTTTTCATTTTTTGAATAGATGGCATCCGCAAACTGCATTATCGACAGAAATCGAAATATCACTTACCTTCAGAGATATGATAATAAATAAATAATTATTATAATACACGTATTATTAATAAATCTATATATAATAAAAATAATATAACTTTCAACTCACGCTTTAAAACTAATCTCACTACTATGATCTATTATTCTTTGTCCGACAAAGCTAATGCAATACATGTGAAAAAGTTGGGCTCCCGTAAATGCAGTAAACTTGAATACTTCTGCCGATTTTCCTAGCAATGCTGCCACCTATGATTTTAATACGAAAGAAGAACGTGATTAGATCTATTTTTTCTTTTATATAAATATATATATATTTATTATTATTTTTTATTTTTATTCATTTTTATTTCAATAACGAATACCAACTCGCAAAAGAGAGACGCTCAAGCAAATTATATTCATTCCTGTTATTAATAACGATGGCAATGAAAAATATGATTCCATTAGATCGGCGAATCTTAAAAATTACACAAGCAAAATTATAATTGTTTTTCTACACATATTTTGTTTATTCGACTATTTTGTATTTTTATATATATATATATATATATATATTTTTTTTTTATACTAACTCCACAGCTCTTTTGTGAGCATTAATAAAACGTATGACACTTCGGGTACATTTTTTGGATTGACGACTCGAAGAAATTTTCTCAGGATTGTTTTCCTTCAACAAATTTTCCAAACTATATCTGAAAAATACGACAAATTCTTTCTCCCTCTTTTCGTATGTTACGTTAATACCCCCTTTCATTGTAAATTAATTTATAAGAATTAAACAAACATTTGTCTCTTACCCAACAGCCGTGAACAAACCGCAAACGTGCGAGGTAAAAACCAGAAAAATAGCATCGCTTGCGAGAAAACATGTTATACCAATCATAATAACCGACGTCATATGGAAATAAATCGGATAAAAGTATTCTTGTGGATCAACAAAATATTCATTCATAATTACGTGTCGCAATGGACGAGATTCGTTTAACGGTGAAATCAAGTCGATGATCTTTGGTACAAATGATGTCAAAAAACTTAGAATCACAGTCGTGTAAATATATACTAAACGAGAGATAGAGAGAGATAGAGAGAGAGAGAGAGAGAAAGAAAAACTGAGTATGTTTTATGATATATTTGACAGAGTGATCAAAGAAATCTTACTTATGTATCCTATTATATAAAATCTTCCTTCTTTCGCATACTTTTCCAGTATAGTGATCTCTTCTTTGGATTTCCATATTTTCCACTCGTCTTCGATCCTATTTAAAAGCTTTTTTATCTGTAAATATAATTTATTTAATAATATTAAAAGAAAATAATTTTTCGTAGTGACGACAAAATGAGAAAATTGATTTGAATTTCTGAATTGGATTTTTAAGGACATTTTCTAAATTTTGTTTCATACCGTTTGATAAAAAGTATTATTTATGAATATTATACATAATGACAGGACACCATCGACTGACCTTATCACCAGCGAAATAACACGTGTGACACTTGATAGAAATAGTTGTCATTAGTGCTATTCCTGCAACGGCATCAGCCATGAATTCTAATGCTCCTTTAGAAGTATATAACAATAAAAACTGCAAGAATAATAATAATCAACGAAATCAGCTGATCTGTCAAATAAAATAAATTTATGTTATATTATATTGATTTATAATATAATTATTATATATATATATATATATATATATATATATATATATATACACGATAAAAGATATTTATCATATTACAAGCTGACTTTAATTGATTAAAAACTTTGTTTAAAATAAAATTAATAGTTATATATATATATATAATTATATTATATTTACCTCAGTAGTAATAATAGAAGTAGTCAGAAGAGTAACAAAACACAGCGAAAGTAAACGTACATTAGGATTTTGATCAGGCCACTGACCCACCATTGATAACAGAAGTTTGCTAACCCTATAGTAGGGATGATCGAAAAAATCCATAGGGTCGTTAAAGAGGCGTGAAACATTCTG
Source organism: Dolichovespula sylvestris (assembly GCA_918808275.2). Taxonomy (NCBI): domain Eukaryota; kingdom Metazoa; phylum Arthropoda; class Insecta; order Hymenoptera; family Vespidae; genus Dolichovespula; species Dolichovespula sylvestris. The sequence goes on along the minus strand of OU964973.1, from coordinate 5,117,419 downwards.
AACGAAAGGAGAATGAGAGAAGTAACTTGTAAGAACCAGACATATCCTAATAAAATATTTAAACCCTCTTTTTTCTATCTTCTTCAAGAAACAGACACGAAGTTGATAAATCGTAAGTAAAACGTATGTCTGCAAATTTAATGATCCTACTCTTTTCTTTCTTAGGTCTTATCATTTTCTTCAATGTGACATTTCTTTCTAAGCAGTTTTTAAAAAGCACGTCGTTAGAAACATGTAATTATAGTCGTATATAAAATAATCGATAATAAGTATGACAAGTTCCTCATATTTCTTTTTTCTTTTCTTTTTTCGTTTCATTCTCTGGATGGATGGATCATGCTATTATTCCGTCATGTAATGAACTGTTAAGTCGATCATTCTAACAATCTCTAATTAATGTATCTCACAAAGGCGTACGAGC
>OU964973.1:5006998-5114498 GCA_918808275.2 Dolichovespula sylvestris | reverse complement strand
GAAATAATAACTAATGTGACTACGTTGAAGGAAACCTAAGTGCATACAATTTTATCAAACCAATAAGGACAGCTTTTTTCGAATTAGTCGGCGCGTTCGGCACAGAATTCTTAATAATTAATGATTAATAACTAATAATTAATAATATATACACACACACACATATAAATATATATATATATATATATAGTAGAAATAGATAGAGAGAGGAAATGAAAAGTTACATAAGATACATAGAAGGAGGATAGGTCGTAGTGTGTGTTCAGTGTGTTAAGAGAAAAGAAAAAAAAAGAAAAAAGAGAAAAAAAAAAGAAAAAATAGAAAAATAGAAAAAAGAAAAAATCTAATTTCTTGTCATTTTTTTTCCGTTTAGCCCAACGTTCGACAATCGTGTCAATTAATGTCGTTTATCAAAATTACTTACGTTTTGCACGTTTAACAGTTCGTGCTTTTTCTTTTCTCTCTTTTTTTTCTTTTTGTTTTTTTTTCTTTTTTTTTTTACATGGTTCGACAAGATCAGAAGAGCTTTGTTAATTTCTATCTGTTTCTTTTAATTGTTATTGTTGTTGTTATTGTTGTTGTTGTTGTTGTTGTTGTTGTTGTTGTTGTTGTTGTTGTTGTTAATGTTAATATTTTGTTGTTGAGTGGATGTGATAACAATTACTATTCTTTCTCTTTTTCTCTATAATCTGTTTCTTCTTCTTTGTTTAATCTTTTAAGAAACTATCATACGTCTCTCTCTCTCTCTCTCTTTTTCTTATTCTCTCCATCTTTCTCTCATATTTTGACAATGAAAATTACTTTGTCAAAGTTATCCCGTCAAAGGCGAATGTTGGTACCATGCGAAAATTTTTTATTATTATTATTATAATTATTATTATAATTATTGTTATTATTGTTGTTGTTGTTGTTGTTTTTGCTGTTATTATAATTATAATTATTGTTATTATTATTAGCATTATTATTATTATTATTATTATTATTATTATTATTATTATTATTATTATTATTATTATTATCGTTATTGTTTTTTAGCTTTCGTATTACTCCTCTTTCGTTTCTTTCTTTTTACATTAATTTCCTTTTCCTCCTTTCTTTCTTTAAATCTAAAAAATCGTTTCTATTCGGAGACTGTAATCAACGGAACATTTGTTGCTGACTCTTTGGCATTATTTTTCTTCCCTTTTCCTTTTATTTATTTATTTATATATTCATTCATTTATTCGTTTTTTTATTTTTTTTTTTTTGGTAATCTTTCTCGTCATATCCCATTCAAATAAATTTCATAGCACCGTATAATTGTCACACCTACAACGAGAGAACGTGCTAATTTGAATTCATATAAAAATCGCTGCGCTCTTCCTCCCTTTTGTTTTCCTCCTACTCCTACTCCTCCTCCTCCTCCTTCTCCCCCTCTAAAAATATTTACAAACGAACGAGATAATTACATAATACGTATTTTTTCTTCTTTTATTTTTTTTTGTTTCCTTTTTTTTTTGTAACAGAACAAACATCCTATGCAAATGTCATTTCGAAATCTTTTTTCGTTTGTCGCGTACGAAATTGTCTCTTCTTGTTTCTTTCTTTTTTTCTTTGTTTTTCTATTCTCTTGTTGTTTCGTTTATCTTTATTTTTATTTTCAAATTTCAGTTTCATTATATCACCGCATCGAGGAAGGATGAAAATCGTTTCGAAGACGATATATTTATTTGTGTTTTATTTTTTTTTTTTTTTTTTTGGTTTTCGCTTTCGTTTTATACTCGGAGCTGCACTCGATATGTTTCAGTTCGTTTCTCAAACTTTTTCGTGTAATACAAGTTGTACGAGTTATCATAAAAAAAAAAAGAATGAAAGAAAGAAAGAATTTAACGTGATTTCAGTTTCTTCAATTTCTTTCTTTTCTTTTTTTTTTTTTTTTTTTACATTCGTGAATCCCAATGTTTTTCAATTTCTCATAAGATTTTTGTTAAATGTTTTAAAAATTTTCTAAAACAACGCGCATCATTGGAGATAATCTAATTTTCCATATATCCTTCCTCGTGCAACTAATATTACGCGCGCATACATAACTAATGCACTTCGAAACGATTTATCAAACTAAACGGGAACATTCGCTCTAACGTAGTACGATCATTATTGTGGCAAATTCTTATTACATTAATCTTTTTTTTTTCTTTTTTCCTTTTTATTTTACGTTTAATCCTTGAAAATTATATGCACACATAAAACGCGTTCAAAGATTAACGTACGCGTGTTAATGTTAACCTACATAACATTTACTTCTTTCGTAGAATATTTATGAGAGAGGATGAAAGTAACAACGAAAAGAATATATAGAAGAGAGAAATATATATATATATATATATATATATATTATATATATATACGTATCTACATATGTACCTTCAATTTTACACGTTCGATTATTTTATTTTTACTTGTTGTTGTTGTTAATTGAGAGAAAAAAAATTCATTTATCAAATTCTTATATCCATGCCAATTCGTTCTTCGTTAAGCAAAGTTTCGATTTCGATCGATAATATCTCTTTCAATTTATATATGTCAGCTCTCTCTCTCTCTTTCTTTCTCTCTTTGCAAGTATGTATTTTAAAGGCACGGGCCATATTTATTTATTTATTTATTTTATTTATTTTATTTATTTATTTATTTAATTGTCCTTCCTCTTCCATATTTGTAATCGTTAACCAATATGTTGCCACATATCTCTGCGCTCGTAACATTATATATATATATATATATATATATATATATATATATATATATATATATATATATATACACACCTATATATTTTTTTTCACGTTCACTGCTTCTGATGGTTAACAACGACCATTCACAATATCATTTTTATAATCCGAATATAGAGAAAGCTTGACTACTGTCCTATTTATTCATATTTCTTATCTTTCGTTTTTCTTTTTCTTTCTCTTTTCCTTTTTCTTTTTCCTCTTCGTTTGTCTTTTTCATTCTCGTGTCATGAATTATTTTTTAAACTAGTACCATCGAAACTATTTTCCTTATCGATTCTGTCTCGCGAGAACTATGAAAAAAATTTTATTTACTCCTCCTCCAGACTATACACATTTAACTCGTAATTAATTAATCAATTAATCAATTAATTGTACATATAGAGACATTATGTCATTATCATAGTCATCATTGGAGAATATAGAGTTCTTATTTATAAAGATATTTATTGCCGTTTAGGAAATCATTCGACTTTCGAAAATCTCACCTTGACCCTCTTAGCGACGAACGATCGAGAATAGAAAAGGAAAATGAAAATGAAAATGAAAATGAGAATTAAAAAAAGAAAGGAAGAAGAAAAAGAAAGAACATAGAAAAATAAATAATTAGAAAAAAAAATGAAAAATAAATAAAAGACAACAATAAAAGTAGAAAAATCGATGCGATCACGGATTTGCGATTTCTTTTTTTTTTTTTTTTTTCTTTCCCCCGCCATTACGTACTTATGTTTCGAGCGTGAAGAAATAAAGGGACGAGGCGGATAAGATTTGTTCCTATAACTGTTCTAATCGAAAACAATACGATCGTTGTTGCAACATGGACTGATCATTGTAATTTGCATAAGTAAAAGTCAGCTAAAAGAAAAATAATAATAATAATAATAATAATAATAATAATAATAATAATAACGTCTATCGAAAATATTTTAACTCGAAGAAGTTTAATACTAATTAACGATTGTTATGGAGGAATATAAGGATGGTCGTCCAACAGTTAACAGGAAATCGTATAAACTAACGATTATGAAAGTATTCTTCCCGTGTTAGAAAGTCGACGCTTCTCTTTTCCATATTGGAGACAATTTTTTCTTTGTCCTTTCTTTCTTTCTTTCTTTTTTTTATTTTTTTTTTTTTATCTCTACCGAGCAGCTACGTTGCAATCGACCGAAGAAATCTTTTCTCCAAAAGTCATATCTTGTAATACTCTGCACGATTCAATTTTGTTTTTTTTTTTCTTTTTTTCTTTTCTACTTCTTCTTTTTCTTAACATATTCGTACACCTCTCACATCTCTCTCTCTCTCTCTCTCTCTCTCTCTCTCTCTTTTCTTTTATATAATAATAATATGTATGTTTGTATGTATGTACGTGTGTATGTATGTATGTATATATATATATAGCACATTTTCTTGCAGCTACACGGACTCCATTGAAAATTTTATTTTCATTTTAAAAGGCTCAGGCAAAAAGTTCCCAAGTGATATTTCCAAAACAAATTTTCAAACTTTCTCGAGAGACACTTCGGCGTCTCTGATTTTTTTCCTCTTTCCTTTTTTCTCTTTTTTTTTTTTTTTTTTGATCGTTCGAACAAACTGGGAGCTCGTGGTTTTATGATCGGATAAAAAAAAAAATAAATAAATAAAGAAGAAAAAGAAAAAATAGGTCAGCCTTAGTAGGATTTCGAAAAAGAAGATAAATTGAATTTTGAAAATTACCCAGAAACCTTTGGCCAATCCAATTTGTATACGTATATATATATATATATGTATCGTCACAATGTCTGCTAATATTTAACGACGTGTTTGGTGTACATTTTCGAGAAAATGCATTTGGAATAATTCATAATTACAGAGTGCATATAATATACGAATGTATATGCATGTATATGTATATATATATATGCACCTGCTATATATACATATGTATATATTTTGCATAAGGTATATATATATATTTATAATTATACTCGTTCTTGACTTATCCTTTGAAGTTCATTTGTCAATGGACAGATGCGATCTCTCTCTCTCTCTCTCTCTCTCTCTCTCTCTTTTTCATTCATTCTTTCCTTTCTTCCTTCCTTCCATTCAAAAGATCTTCAATCGATCGTAACATTGCCGTAAGTTAAAAACTTTTAATTTCATAATCAAACTGCGAGAAATCGAAATGGTTCCCGATCGATTAAAAAACATTTAATCAGGGGAAAATTCGCTGTACGGACGAAATTCTAAATCATTGTATAAGTTTAAAATACTGTGCTATATTTATGTATTATAAGTCCTGTCACCTGAGTTCTCTCTCTCTCTCTCTCTATCTATCTTTTTATTTCTCCCTATCTTTCTCTCTCTCTCTCTCTCTCTCTCTCTCTCTCTCTCTCTTTCTCAATTTGTCCGTCAGTAAATCCGTCAGTAAGTCCGTCAGTACGTCCGTACGTCTTTATTTACTTATAACGAAGGAACGTTCCTCTAGACAAATATAAATTTTACTGGCAGAATACTATAAATAATAACTAGAACCAACTGGTGGCACCGCCAAATTTGCCAGAGAGACCACCTATACCCTTGCCGAACATACTGCCGACTTTGCCGACGACGTTGGAAGTTACGTTGCTGATATTTGCCACGTAATTCGCATCCTCACCTCCCATCGTTTCCACGATCGTAACCTTTGTCTTTGGTCTTTCCACGTCTTCGTCGTTACCATTCTCGGAAAGTCCTCTGCGAGAATTCATTTAATTTTTGTTGTTGTTGTTGTTGTTGTTGATAAAAAAAAAAGAATACGAAAAGAAAAAAAAGGAAAACAATTAAATAGAACAATAACGACAAATTGCTATTTGGGGGGAAAATCGCCGGTGGATTATGACGCGTGATCTAAATCGTTGGATATATCAAAAGGCATATGTTTTGTCGTCTTTATATCTTCTCCCGTATTTTTTTTTTTTTTTTTTTTTTTTACTTTCAAATTCTCGTAAGATTCGGAAAAATTACGTTAAAGAATTACTTCTCTCTCTCTCTCTCTCTCTCTCTCTCTCTCTCTCTGTCTCTTTCTTCTTTGAATGAATATACACAAATGTGTACTTTTTTCTTTTTTCTTTTTTTTTTTTTTTTTTTTGGTACAATGACTAGGGCAAAAGAAAATTAAGGAAATACGACTTAGATCATTCTCATAATAACCGGCTTAAATAATATTGACCGAATATTACGTACTCCTCGTTCTGAGCGCTCATGGTTAAGGCACAAGTTGCTTCTTCCGTCTGCATCCTCTTCGATATAGTCTGATATGTCTTCGAGTTGAGCTTTTCCTCCATGACACCTTGAAGCTCGAAGTCCGAGTAAATCTTCTTGACGATGTGTGCGAGACAAGTACATTGATAAAGATGTAAACTATGATCGAGTCTCTCGGACAGCCACGTGCACAGCATTTGAATTTGTGCGGTGTACCATTGCTAAAGTAGGGGGTGGGAAAATAGAAAAGAAAGAAAGAATTAATTCACGTATATCGCAAACGTAGAGGAAACGTCGTCGGGACGTTTGTGTGCAACCATAATTAATGATTTACCTCGAAGAAAGTCAAAATCCATAATTCGTCGAGTACTTTGCTACGAATCTGATCCATACAATTCCTCGTGAAATTAACGTAAGCTTGACCCATTTCCTTACCGCTTCCCGACACCTTCTACAAAAGATCCCATAAAATATCTATGGCATTTTCGAAACTATCTACGCTACTTAAGCCGCCCCCCCCTCCCGGCCCCGGCCCCTCTACGGATAAAAAGAAAAGAAAGAAAGGAAGGAAAACAATTCGTGCAACGTCGATGCAACGTTTGATTGACGAATGAACGACGAACGACGTACCGTAAAGCTAAGGATGGAACCTATTAGAGATCCTTCATCGTAACGAGATAACTTCGACAATGTTGTTTCCAATACTGTCACCAATTTATTAATCATTCCCTGGTTCATTGCAGCTGAAGTTTTTTCCAATAGATCATCGATCTTCGAGTGATATTGATGCTGCAAAAAAGAAAACAAATAGAAAGATAAATAATAATAATAATAATAATAATAATAATAATAATAATAATAATGACGATGGAGAATTTGATATAAAATAATTTTAGATAAGGATTTTTGAAATAAATAAATAAATCGATCAGTCGCATACCACGTCGACGCCATCGACGGTGCATAGTTTGAAACTTTGATTCTTTGCATCCAATATAACGTTCACCATAGCACACATTTCCGATGGTATTATATAATCGGTCGAGGTAAACGTCACACCCTTTTTGAGCCATTGCTGGAAAGCGGTGTCTGTCCTCTGTATGCACGATTCGATCATATCACAGGCCATCAGTTTCAATCGTTGCTCTAAGTGTTGACGAAATTCTTGATCCGGCCAATGTAAGCCGCCGATAAACGATTGCAATGCATCGAGCTTCCAGAATAGATCTTCGGAGGTTGCACAACCGTTCCCTTTGATCTCCCAACGTTCCTTTTCGAATCCCTTGTGAATGGACTGGGCTATCGATGTTTCCATTAAATCGACGTATCGTACAACCAACGGTGCAAACGTGTCGCGCAAGTGTTGATGAAATCTTCCGTTCTTCAAGTTGTCTAGGAATGTTTTTTTTTTTTTTTTTTTTTTTTTTTTTTTTTTTTTTTTTTTTTTTTTTTTAAATAAATCCAAAGAAAAAAACGAGATTCGTAATTACATCGAACGGATAATTGTTCCCAATTGTAATATTAATATTTAACTCATATTTAACTCACCGTCCGTTCTAAGGTAATCATTCAAAATCTGGAACAGCGGGAAACTGTCCCAGGTGTCAGGTGGTTGCTCAGCCAAGACCTTATCCATGTCGACAGCAAATAGCGACCAAAAGATCTCGGCGTGCTCCACCATGAGATCGCTAAACCAGGCGAACGCCTGCGGTACAGTATAGTAGGAGCAGATCGTGAAAATATTGGACGTCACACATATACGGTGGGCACTTTTCTTCTAGCTCAGAGCAGTGGGATCGCCACCCTGAGCACGGAGTCCTCGAGTACCCAGAAGACACTACTTCTACTTTATTGCCGTACGCCATAAGTGAGAATATATATCGAGCTTTGTGAATGAATTGTATTCTTGTGAGGGGGAGAAAAAAGAAGAAAAAAAAAAAAAGAAGACGAAAGAGAAGGGAAAAAAGGTAAGAAAAACGATAATTATTACCGTTGCCCCAGTTGAAAATTCTCCTCGCGATTATGATAATGAAAAAAAAAAAAAAAAAAAAAAAACAAAACAAAGAAAAAAGAAAAAAAAATGATCAACGCGTTTTGTCTTCTGAGGAGGCTGCGGACCCTTACCAAGTCCGTGTTTGAAGCATGCTACCCTCTCTCTCGAGAACTCCGAAAATGGACACTCAGTTCTAGAAACCCAACTAATACCTCCGAATAATGCTCCTCGTTTTGTTGGAGGAGATCGACGCACAATTCGGCAAGGTGTATCAAATCCTCCAATTTTTTGCTAGGAGGTACGCAAACCTCGCCGCTGAAATCGTCCTCGATCTTGGCCTCCGCCGATAGCTTCGTGTAATTAACGAGAGCTGCCGTTTCTAAACAGGATTTGATCAAGCCCTTAACTTCTTCTTGGGGAACTGGCGTTACGCTATCCTTCATCAAAACACGTTCCAAAAGAGACAGGGTAGACTTCAGAGCACCTTCCGGTCGTCCAAACGGAAAGCTATATCTGCATGATTCATACAATTTATTTGTTTATTTATTTATTTATTTGGGTTTCTAAATGTATCATACTTATAAAATATTTCCAATGATACGTCGAGATTATTACTTTACCTAAAATTTGTAATTTGTGTTTCAAGGATTTTCCTGAGTCTCTCTTTGACCTCCTGAAATTTATCCTTCTCCTCGTGAGTTATCGAACCAACCCCGTCCGTGGTGTTACCATAAACGTGAGTAGCACAAAAAGCAAAGCTGAAGTGTAGCAACGTTGGATCTATCATAAGTCCACGATCGACTCTGTCTAGAAGATCGTGTAGATAACAGAGATGACGGAAGCAGCCACGTACACCGTATCTATAAAAATTAATAAATATAATAATCCAACGATTTTTCTTTCATATATATAATTTCTCGGTATTATTTCTTTTACAAAATATTATTAATACTATATATTTATTTATATAAAACATACAAATATATAATCATCACGCCTGAAGATATGCAGTACTTGAGACACCATCGATAATGTTGCTTACCAGCGTCATCTATCGGTAATTTTTTTTATCCCTCATAGCAGACAACCATGTTCGTCACATATACATGACGGTGTTGCATATACCGAGGGGTAAAAGAAAAGTTGTTTGCTTAATAGATGGCGCTTGCAAGCAACATTTATCTGCAGTATCTGGAGAGTTGCATACTTTTAGGCGTCACATTAATTAGATGAATAAATAATTTTTGCGCGTAATCAGCATAGCTACGCTATAACACATCTTTTAATAATAATTAAATAATAATCACTGACTCTTTTTTACAGTGCAGCTTTTTATGACGTTAATGACATTACCTAGCGCAATACTCATCGAGGACAAAAACTTGACCAGGAGAGAACCAACCCAATGAGCAATAAGGATCGTTCAGTCTGTAGTCCAGGATTAAATTCTGTAGAAATTTGAAAAGTGCATGATGATCGAATTTACATGGATCTGCACTAATGTAGTCTTCCATTCCGTGTTTCTTAGCTCTGTCAGCGTCTCCTTGAATTTTACTAATCGTTGAATTCTTGTCTGCCACGGATACCGGTGGTGTTGGCTTGTGCGACTGTCCTGTCGCTCTGTACATAGCCATTACCCATAAATGGCACTCGTTTTCGTCATCCGAGGCATAGACTATATTGTCACCTTCACGTACCGCGTTGAAAAAGTACCTGTCGAGTATACGTTATGCATGACCAGAGTTTTTTTTTTCCTCTCACTTTTTTTTTTTAAGGGCTAGCATCAACCTATCCACAGCACTCCATTTCTGAAATTGCATTGCTTTCATTGAAATCTTAAAAGAAACGTCTTATTTATCATAATCAATCTGTGCACTTGTTCGTGTGTTCGTTCTATCTATACACCCATCTATACATGTATGTATATATATGTATGCATATATATATATATATATATATATATATATATATATATATACACATACATTAAACTATCGGATCTACTACGAAGCACAACTTCTAGGTCGAATCGAGTCTCAAATTAGCCGAATCTCTTGTGGAATTCGGAGAATCCTAATATATCTGGATAATCTATAGGAAAATCCAGTAACTCGAATTACATTCGAATCCCAAACAGTTCGACGGCGAGTCATGGCTTTTGAAACTCGAGTCGATCTAAAAGCGTCGACAAAATTCTTTGCCTTTACTTTTTCTACAATTTTTTATCAATTGTAGAAAACACACAAAAAAAAAGGAAGGAACAGCGAATTGTTTACTACTGTTGTAAAGAGTCATCATGTGAGATCATGCCTAATAAAAGGGATGTACAGATAGTATTCTAATTGTGAAGATATAAACAAAGTGCTCTTAATATGTTTATGCATCACTGATTGCCGTTGATCGTTGAGGAACTACGTAAATTGTACTAACAGCATGCGACTACGGCGTTAGGTATCTCCTTTTAAGTTTCACTTTCGGAAATTTACCTTCCGCCTTCTAAATCCATGCCGACCATGAGATTAGCGGAAATAGCTTCGATATAGTCCACGGTATAGCCATCGAGCTGCATCATTTCCGACGGCTCGCTTTTCTTTTCTTTATACGAGCACATCGCAAATGTGTACTGCGAGACTTGGACCAACACAAAATATCGCTTCTTCCACTTTTTCCATACAGACTTGCCCTGAGCGTAAAGATAACCGCAGTGTTTCATGTTCAACGGCTTATCCATTCGGCAAGCTATCTTCATACGTAGATCTTGATCGGGATTATTCTTTGGTACCCTCATTCGATGCCATTCCGGTACCTTGCATGAAAGTGGAGTTGGCCTCAATACAACCTTTCCCAATTCCTTATCCTCCAAAGCCAATACGGCTGGATTTTCGGTGTAAAGTCTAACTTTCACTACGGGTAGTGGATGCATCGTGGTAAAGTCGCCTTGAGTGTCCCACCTAAACAACATTGAGGTTGGAAAAAAGAAAAGAAAAGAAAAGAAAAGAAAAGAAAAAGAAAAGGAAAAAAAGATGTCAGAGGAGCCATTTCTTTTGTTTACCCGTTCTCGCGTCCTAATTAAATTAATTTTAACGATTTAAAAACATTTACTCACATTGGTTTGGACGCTTCAGCTTGATCAGTCTGCAACTTCTCGCTACCCTCCACTTGCATAGTGCAATAAACTATTTTATTGGGTGCTAGACTCTTTAGGCCTTTGACCTCCATAACAACTACTTCCAATTGGAAAGTCAGGCCGACGTCTATTTTTGACAGCTGGGGATCGGAATCAGCGGAGTCGCCCTCCAGTTTAGCGAGGGAACCCTGACCGCGGCAGCGGGAGCGCTCACCACCACGATAGTTGTAGCGCTTCAGCTTCTGCAGCCCGTATTTGCTGTCTATCGAACCCTTGGAGACCGGTAACGACTCCAAATTAGCCATTAGCAGGTTGATAGACGACTTGAGCTCCTCGATGTAGAGCGACTCCATCTCTTTCAGGAGGAACCTCGGCATGAGCTTGCGGTTCTATAGGAGGAAGGATTGCTAGATGTTCTTCAGACTCACAGAAGAGGATGATAGACGAAGGAAATATAAAAGAGACAGAGAGAAAGTGAGAATAAAAGAATAAGAGAAAGAGAAAGAGAAAGAAATAGAAGAAAAAAAAAACTTGTGTCCGAATGCAACCCTTTAAGTAGGAGATAACTGGACCCGGCATAAAAAGCGAAAATGAAATGATAAGAAATAAAATACCTTCTCCATTTCGTTGACTTTTTGTATGCGACCGTCCAGCTCCCTCCTGATGGCGGCAGCCTGTTCGTCGGCTGAGTCCAACAGGAGGGCGTTGAACAGAAGCTGATGTTCAAACTTCTTAATTCCAAGGATTTGCTGAAACATGTCGTACAACTGCTCCTTCGACAATATCAATTCCGAGTTCAAAGACTGCTGTTGCATCCTGGAAGGCCTCTTTGTGTCCTCATCGCCTGTTCCCTTGATAATGCAATCGAATTTGGCCAACCAGGACGTAAGCACAGTCTCCTTGCTCAGCCCGTCGATTTCCGGGAGGCTTCGAACACGTTTTTCAATGTTCTTCTTAAACACCTCACGGAAGTCGAGTTGGGAACAAGCACCGCTCTGTACCATTCGTACTACTCTGTCCGATTTCAGAAATACATCGAAGTAATTCTGTATGGCATTCCGGAAAGCCTCGTCGGCCATTATCTGCGTTTCACCTTTCAAGAAACCCTGAAAATCAAAACGTTCAATAAGACTTTTAAAAAGGGGCCGCGTACTCCTTCTTCCTTTCTTTATTTTTCTCTTTCTTTTCTTTTTTCTTCTTTTGTTTCTTTCTTTTTTTTTTCTTTTTTTTTTTTGCTGCTTCTAGTTTGTCTCATTAACCGAAATATATTTAATTAGAAGGACCTCGTTAACCCATTAACCCAGTCCCTCGGTAACGTTCACCCCCTCGATTAATAACGTTTTCCCCATACATCGTTAAAATTTTCCGATGTGTTTCCTCTCGAGGAGGACAAGAGAAAAAAAGAAAAAACGATTTTCTCTCACATTGAATCATCTTACCAATTGGTACAAAACGTGCCAAACGCGGAGACCTCATTTTGTTTAATTGAATTTTCTGGTTTTACGATGCGAACATAATAAAATGACAACGCGTCCAAGCGAGGAAATCCGTTCGCCGCGATGACGTGAGGAATTTATTATCGATAATAACGAATTATACGCATATATGTGTGTGTGTGTGTGTGTGTGTGTGGTGTGTGTATATTCGAGCAAATAGAAAGTAATGTTATTAGGGCCTCATCGGAGCAATTATTGACGACCATCGGCGCGACCGATAGATAATTTAAAGCAGAGTATCAAATCGATTTATCAGAGGGTGTATAACGAAGGTGAAGGTTATACGCGAATCAACTGTAAGACCCTACACCCTTCCCCCTCCGCGCCCGTGTAAGGCTTCTTAAATTTACCGTCTTCCTTTTAAAAGGCTTCCAACTGCATCACGACGTTATAAATTTTAACATCCGTTAATTATATGGACGTAAGTATTTGCGTACGTATACGCGTATACGACATAACGACGTTAAAATCATAAACATTGTTACGAACTTTACGATCATATTGTTGATTTCAACGACACACACATATATCGTATTTCATTTAATCAAAATACGTATTCGTGTTTCAGATCAATCGACGAGAACTAACACAGATATATATATATATATATATATATATATATATATATATATACAACAGTTACCTGAAAGCGAGAGCAGATTGTTTCGAGTTGTTGCTTCGTTACTTTCATTTGCCTACGTGTCATATCCATCGGTTGTTTCGCGTTGAACGGGTAAGCGATACATCGTGAAATAAAAACGTACAGTTGTATCCTGGTCTTTCGTTCTTCCTCCTCTCTCTCTTGTTTATCCTAAAGGATCGATCGAATTTATTCAAATGAGATATCTATCTGAACAATCGCGAACGATTTGATACGTAACGACTTGCAATTGTTCTTGCGTCGAACGAGACATGGGGGGGGAAACAAAAAAAAAATTGATAAATAAAAACTAAGTTATCGGCAAGCATTCAAAGTCAATAACAATGTACCGGTACGTTTATGTTGGAAAAGATCTAGGATTAAAACCGTAGATATACGTGCAGTAAAACACTGTAGATATATCTTAAAATGAAAAATAAGCGTATGACAGTTTCGAACTGATCGTTAATCGTGGGTAAACGACGATATGTCCTATAGATAGATACCTGCAAATCAACTTCTGTTTTTTCACTGGCTACAGACGGCGAGGGACTGGTCGGTCTTTGGGAATAATTCGCTGCGTCCTGGGTCGCGGTCATAGACGGCGACAATGAATTTCTTGCGCTCGTAATACTTGGTACGTCGAGAGCCGAGCCAGAATCTTGCGAGAGCGTGCCGGCAGTACGTGCTGGACCATGTTGCGTCCCAATACCACCGGCTGGACCGACGTGGTTCGAGCCACCAGGAGACGCGGTGATGCCCGATGCGAGGGAACCAACGCTCCCGGAAACTGTACCACTTCCAGGACCACCAGCAGGATGGTGGTGGGAACCGTGGGAGCTTCCGCTACCACCACGGCCACCGCCGCCACCTCCATGGTGAGTACTTTGGTCCTCTTCGCTCTCCTCCTCCGATGAACTTGGATCAATCATCCTTTATAATATTTAAGGCCTTCCTCCCGAAGGCCCAAAAACGCTACGCCGAGCGGTCCTCGACCTCCAAATCTGGAGGAGGTCCAGCCGCTACACTTGATCACGGACCCGTCTTGCTCGCCGAAATAATCTCCTAAATTCCTTCCTTCCTTTCCACCTTTTATTCTTTCTTGTTCCTACAAAAAAAAAATAAATCACATCGATTTATCGTATCGTCAGACTGTTCGATAATCCTTATTCCTACATACATGATTCTTTTATTTTTTTTCTTTCCTTCTTTTTTGTTTTTTTTTTTTTGTTTCTCTTTAAATCAAACAAATCGAATCATTGCGTTCTATCAGAGTTATAAGATTTCATTCTGTTTTTTTTTTTTTTTTTCCTTTTAATAATCCTCTTGTCGCGAGTTCGTGAAAGGGGTCAAAGGGACGTTAACAAATTCATGTTGTTTATTTCATAGGAACGAGTTTAGAATCGTCTCGCTATATTCGTCTTTTACTACTCAAAAGAACACGTCCTCCATCATCATCGTACACGGCCATCCCACTCTTTTGAAAAGCTTTAAGGTTTCAAGGGAAACTGAACAGCTTTTGAACGACGCATATATATATATATATATATATATATATATATATATCGACTGTAATATTTCACTCTCTTGGAAAGCTTTTTCAGATTGCACAGTGATACGAAGTAAGTAGAAATATCGATAATAAGTCAGACGCGCCGAAGAAAAGATTTCTTATGTCGAAAAGAAGAAAAGGAAAAAAAAAAAGAGAAAAATTTTAAATAAAAATTAAAAAAAGAAAAATAAATAAATAAATAAAAAGAACATATATAAAGTGGGAACTGATATGCGTGTACGAATTTGATTATGAAATTATTTCGTGATTTTCTAAAATGAAATCATTTCAAACAACGATACGGCACGGTTGTTAAATGTGTCCGATAAGCGTTTGGTATACCTTCGGTACTATAGAAATGAGCTCGTGTGAATACTACAACAAGACTACAAAACGATGAACGGCGCATACGGGCGCGTTAATACCTAACCCAGAAATGCAAATGTTTCCGCCGCAACGTTGATACCGATTGTCATTCCGAGCACGGAAAGTGAATATACATAGACAAATACATGTACATTCTATATATATATATATATATATATATATATATATATATACAGGTTCAAGCTATTATCTATTACTCATCATTTGTCACGTAAGCGTTAAAAAAAAAAAAAAGAAAAATAGAAAAAGGAAGAAAAACTACGATTGCTCTTTTCAAAAAAATTTCAAATGTACGTGTCTGAAATATTCGATATACTTTATGTGTATTAGCATCTAATATATACGATCAGCATACATTTATATTCAGATCTTCTAGAAAAAAAAAAAAAGAATACAGAACTATAGACAGTCCCAATGACGACACTATTGAATTAAAATAATTTCATTGATTGGTCATCAATTGACTGGATGAAAATCGTTAAAGGGATCAGACAATTGATATATAGAAAGGTTAGAGTTCAATTCATTAAATTAGATAGACAATGATGATCTGTTAGGTATCTATAGACATTACATACATGGATTGTTGTACGTAAGTTCGATGATATCATTCACGAAAGGAGGGGAAAAAAACCATCGATCTAATTAAATCCAAAGACATACTTTCAGACACACAACCTTTATCGCAGTACACGTCTCGAAAATTCGAACATTATTTACACCCAATGTTCCCCAAGAGAGAGAGAGAGAGAGAGAGAGAGAGAGAGAGAGAGAGAGAGAGAGAGAGAGAGAACCCTCAAAGTAATCGTTTTAGTGCATTATTAATGCAAGACCGGCACATACAGAGTAAAGCTGCCTTTTACTTCCAATGTGTAGAGCTTTGATCGAAATTTGTCTTCGTCTTTATTCGATTAGATCAGACTACTATGAACATTATATAACGCACGATTAAATATTATTATTTAAAATTTTTCCACATTAATAATAACTATTTATATATATATTTAATATATATATATATATATGATACTACGGCCATGATTCGTAATAGAAATAAATTCTAACATAAAAAATATGTGTGTGTGTGTGTGTGTGTATATATATATATAATATTTAATATATATATATATATATATTTAATAGTTAATTGTTGCAAAAATATACCGTGTATTCTACTGTTCGGAAAAATTATTCCAATATTGGCTTAATAAAATATATGCAAAAACTGTTTGATATTCAGTGTGTTATATATATATATATATATATATATATATATATATATATATAGAGAGAGAGAGAGAGAGAGAGAGAGAGAAAGAGAGAGAGAGAGAGAGAGAGAGAGTGAGAGAGAAAACGAGAGAGAAAGAGAGAGAAAAAAATGTTACATATGTTACGTACAACGAACATGACGAATAATTTATCAAACAGGAAAGGATATAAAAGAAATGCAGGAGAACGGTGTTCGTTGGAACATCAATTTACGGAAAATACGACGCAAAACTTAATTAAAATATCCATGAACTTGCGCCCATGATTCTACACGGTTTTATGAGTATATATGTACATACGTACGTACATAAATTTTATGTTAAAGTAAATGAAAATTTGACTTCGCATGACTTTGTCTCAGGTGTTAAGCGTTACCTTTAATTAACATCGAACCAGTTGAACGAAATACTTTTTTTCACGTTACGTTTATCGACGAATTTTTATACTTTTTTTATTTATTTATTTCTTTCTTTTATTTTTTTTTTTTTCTTTTGTTATATAAGTATAATCCTTACGAATCGAAACGGAGATAATCCGTTCGCTAAACAAACGATTCATCGATGACGCTTTTATAATCTGTATTAATTTTTTTCCCTTTTTATTTATTTTAATTCTTCAAATACAAATCTCGCACGTAAGTCACGTTAAATCGATGATTAATAGATTTAAAAGCGCACGACGATTAGTATAATCCAATTGATCGATTTATTTATTACGCAATGTGCAAACAGATTCTACAATTAACAATAAACAAGAATTTATCCGATTCGATTCGTTTCGAGATACAATCGTGATTATGTGATCACGCTTCTCGATATTTTCGTAATGATTCAATGAATAATAAAAAATAAAAAAAGGAAAAAGAAAGATGACAACAACAAAAGAAAAGAAAATGTTCGATAATAAGTGAAAAGTTCTTTCAAGAGTAATACGAGGTTGACATTTTTTTTTCGTGAAAAATTCAAGTAAAATTATTTTCCATTGAGTGAATATTTCTCTTTCTCTCTCTCTCTCTCTCTCTCTCTCTCTCTCTCTCTCTCTCTCTCTCTCTCTCTCTCTCTCTCTCTTTCTCTCTTACTTCTACTCTCTATGGACGATCTCGTAAATGTGAAAAATACATGTTCTTGTGAATGCAAAACTTTTGTGCTTGTATGTAAGTGTATTTGTGCGTTTGTATGCAAGAGTGCATCCAACTGTGAGAGGAAAAGATTTGTCATCTGAATAGAATATATATATAGAATATATATACATATATATATATATATATATATATATATATATATATATATATAGCACGGCTTTATCTTTTTCATACACAATGTAGAGATACGAGAATGAAAAATGAAAAATTCTGAATCAACGAAAATAACGATTTGAAAATCCCCGAATTCTCACAATTTCATCATAAACAAATTGATAATGCATCTAATCACTTAAAATGCTACAGTATAGCTTCTTTCAAAGCAATCTATTCATACATTTACTATCTTGCAATCTCTCTTACTTACGTACAAGTATTTATATGTGTGTGTGTGTGTGTGGTTTGCGTGGGTGAAAGCGTACGCACTTTACGATACCTAATCAATGAACGCTGTTGGAAGACTCATAAAGGTCATAGTAGAACGAGCTTATCTTCCTACTCGAACTTAAATGTGGGTAAAAACATGAGAAAAGCTATAATGGTTGGAATAAAGAAATTAATATGACTTTTGTAAATGGTCATTTCTATCGGGCAAGAAATATTTAATAATTTTTTCTTTTTTCTTCTTTTTTCTCTTAATTCACACCAACATCCGAATTAATGAAATTAAATCAAAGTGATCTTAAGTGAGAAAAATTTGCGCGATAATGCGAAGCAATTAAAAAGAAAGGATGCGTATTGATATACATGATTGTCATAATAAGAGATTTATTCGATTGAAATTTTAAAAGTTTGTTAGATTTCAAAAGACTCGCTCAGGGCGAACCTGATAGAATCTCATTCGTATTTAAGCCCGGCCCAATTAATCTTTATGAATTTTTCATAGGGCTCTCGACACGCGAAAACCGTCCGTCTAGACGACTTGATTTTGATTCAAATACAATAGTAAATTAAATAAGTCTTAAGTAATAATTCAAAGTTGATGTAACATTTATTTCGTTACCTTCTTCTCGTTAATTTTTTAACTCTAATAATTTTTTTTTTAATTGTGGATTTAAGAATTAATATTGTACGATTTTCTATTCCAAACGTGTGAAATAAGTCGTCCGTATTTATCTACGTTTTCTTTTAATATCCTTTTAAATAGTTATTAGCATATTATCTTTATACACACACATATATATACATATATTTATAATTATTATCAATCATCTGAATTTTTATATTATTATTTTTTTCTTTTTTTTTTTTATTCAATGTAAACCACAATAATAAAATTTTTTTCAGGTACGAGTTAACAATGCGGAGTAGTATAAACTACACTTTAATTCTTTCCATTATACCTCTTCTAACTTTTGTTAGAAGCTCCTTTATCTACGTACCGCGTTACAAACCTGTTTAATATTAATGATTGCCGTCTGTGGTTGGAGATTTCAAAGAAGAAAAAGAGGGAGAAGAAAAAGTGAGAGAAGAAAAATAGAAAAAGAAGTAGTTTTTGTTGGAACTGCATTAACTCAGAACGTCAGACACTAAAGGGGGCTAATCGACGTGAGAAAAATGAAGAACTTTGAGGTCGTTCGATCAATTATTTATACGTTTATATCGTATGAGACAATAACATTTTTTTATATAATAGATTTATTTTTCGATGAAATTTTCATTTCTGCCTCTCCTCTCTCTCTCTCTCTCTCTCTCTCTCTCTCTCTCTCTCTCTCTCTCTCTCTCTCTCTGTCACAAAAAAAAAGAGTAAAGAAGAGATAACAAATAATATCGATTGGCAGCGGCCTATTTAACTGGACAAACAACGTAATCCAGATTATCGACGTTCCTGTTTAAACGTTGGCATTTAAACGATCTTAAAAAAGGAAAAAAGAAAAATAATATTTAATCTAACAATGCATTGAAGTGCATATATCTCTACCACAAACACGATAAAGCTTTTCCTGTTGTAACATGAATGACGAAGCCACCGACCGCCAGCTAGTGTTCCATTCAGCTTGGACGGATAACAGAACCAGTTCAAACGGAGCATTAGATTGCTCGAAACTACGACCGCGGTTGTATCCTGCGAATTTTTCTCAGTTCCTTTGTAATCAACGATAAAAAAAGAAAAAGAAAAGAAAAGAAGAAGAAGAAGAAGGAGAATAAAGAAGAAAACAAAAAAATTTCACGAGAAATTTCACGAAAGTCGTCGAATACATAATAAAGTAGAAAAAGAAAGAAAGAAAGGAAAAATAGAAAGAAAGAGAGAGAGAGAGAGAGAGAGAGAGAGAGTAATCCATCATCAGCGCTTTGGGAAACGTGTCCTCGTTTCCGTAATTTTGAGCTCTACTTTTAACAGAGCAGAGCTTCCGCATTCAGAGTATTTCTTTCTCTCCCTCTCTCTCTCTCTCTTTCTCTTTCTTCTTTTTTTATTCCCAAGGCAAAATTATGAACGCTACCACGCACACACACACACACACACACACACATATATATATTATAATCCGTTAGAAAAATAGAAAAAAAAAACTATAAAGAAAGAGCATAGGAAAGGGATGAAGAAAAACAGATTCTCGAGTAAATTCCTTGAAGAGTAAGTAGGTTCATTAAAAACGAGTAGAATCCTTCGTAATTATTAATGCAGCTTTTGTAACGATCACAGAGGTCAGAGTCGTTGGCACGCATGGTGTCTTTTTTTTTTTTTTTTAATATCAGTTTAAAATTAATCCCTTGTAAGGAATAGAAAGAAAGAGAGATAGATAGATAGATAGATAGATAGATAAATAGATATATAGATAGAGAGAGAGAGAGAGAGAGAGAGAGGAAGAGAGAGAAAATAATCTCGACGAGTTAACATCAGGGATTAGCAAATAATATTTAAAAAGTCGAAGAGATTTGTTGATTACTATGAATAAAAGCACTTGTTCTCTCTCTCTCTCTCTCTCTCTCTCTCTCTCTCTCTCTCTCTCTCTCTCTCTCTCTCTCTGTGAGTGTATATCGGCATCGACATCAAAGAACACGGAATAACGTTCTTGGTTCTCTCTTGGATCATATCTCTCATTTTTATGAATCAACCATGGCTCCTTCTAAGAAAATAAAGTAGCCTATCGGAAAAGGGTCATGTACATTGATCGAAAGAAAAAAATAAGATCGACGGAGGAGAAACAACGAGCTACGGTGTGTGTGTGTGTGTGTGTGTGTGTTTTCTCTCTCTTCGTGCCGAGGCTGGTTCGACTCCTCGGCGGGTCTGTTATTGATCTACCTTGAACACGAGTTGTTGGAGTATTCGCCATTACCAGTAGCCAGGCAAGCATATCGGCTGTTTCGCAGCCGCAAAGAAGGACATTACTGTGTGTAGCTGGGTGTGTCCAAAGTTAAAATAAAGAATGAGACAATGTTGTTAATAGCTCGTGGGGTATTGTTCTTTAAAGTAAATCGTGTGTATTGTTTTTTAAAGTACACGCACGTTGCTGACATAAGCGCGCACGCACGCACGCACACGCACAGAGAAAGAGATAGATAGAGAGAAAGAGAGAGAGAGAGAGAGACTAACCTCGTATCGGATGTAGCGTGGTCACGACATAGAAGACAATCGTACAGCCATCGTGATGCCTTGAAACACGTACAACGCGTTCTCGATTAAATCTTGATTAGATGACAATTTGTGTATCTTCAATGAATGCTTCAATGTAGATAGAGATATACTCTAGTAGCCGATGGGATGTTACCTTCTGGAGAGACGAACAAGAAGGATAATTAGATGAGAATCTAACTTGTCGATCAAACTGATAGTTAAGATAAACAGAGACAGAGAGAAAGAGAGAGAGAGAGAGAGAGACAGAGAATATGTACAAGGGTTGTAAAAGCGAGTAAAGCGAACGACGGGGATCCTTGCGGTGATCCGCAGGGTGGCGCGTTCGACTGGCTCCGTTCGTCGACTGACGGTGCCGAAATGTGAGAGAGAGACGGAGAACGCTGCGTCGGCAGCGGGAACGATAGAGAGGGAGCCACGAAACGGTGGATGCAATATATAAGTATACGTATACTTGCATTTCCACCCTTTAAATATCTACTTTTGCATCAGTGTGTCCACATACATATATATATATATATATATAATATATATAAATATATATGTATACATGTACACACAATTGTATCCTTAGTATCAGTGTATGAAATTTGACACGTATGTTGGAAAGAGGTAAGAGAGATAGAGAGAGAGAGAGAGAGAGAGAGAGAGTGAGAGAGAGGGCGGTTATATTATTAAATTCTTTTTACGCAATTAAGCTTCCTAAAAGGCACGCTTTCCTCTTTGGTAATTAGATCAGTCCGACGATGAGGGACGAACGACGTCGTGACGCGCGATGCAAGTACCGCTCCGAATGGAAGCGGCGGTACTTGCGCGGTTCGGGGGCTGCGAGTGTCGGTAAAGATAGAGAGGTCTGATGAAAGGCACGATGTTAGAGAGAGAGAGAGAGAGAGAGAGAGAGAGAGAGAGAGTGAGGGGGGAGAAAGGGTGAACACGGAAGGTAGACGAAGAGTGAAGGGAAGAAGGACGTAGAAACGCACGACGAAGTTAGAAGTGGGGAGACACGAGTGCTACTGGGCCATCGATCGGCTGCGCGGTAGTCGTTGTAGCAGCTGAGCGTTCCAAACTGTACGCAGATATCCGTAGGACTTCCCTTAGCACTTTCTTAGATCGTTCTTTATATACGTATGATATTATATAGTAGATAAAAAGAGAGAGAAAGAGGGAGGGAGAGAGAAGGAAAGAGAGAGAAAAAAGTAAAAAGGGAAATGAAAGGGATAAGAAAAATATGAAGAAAATGAGAGAGAGAGAGAGAGAGAGAGAGGGAGATGGAGAGGGTGAGGGAGAAAAAGAGAGAGAAAGAGAGAGAGAGAGAGAGAGTATTAATGAAGATGGAAAGGAGATAGAAATTGAGAAAGAAAAAGTCAGAGAAGGACAGGGTCAGGCTAAAGGATTTAGGGATTACCGGGTAAGGGAGGGATACATCCCCCTTAAATCCTTTTTTGTCCGTCCTTTGGTAGGTCGAGTCGTGTTCGCATAGACACGTACGTAAACGAGTACCGAAGCAGATGTAAAAGAACCGACCGTGCTTTTGCTTTAGGCCAACCTCCTCCTCCTCCTCCTTCTCCGTCTTCTACTTCTTCTTCTACTTCTTCTTCTTCTATTTCTTCTTCTTCTTCTTCTTCTTCTTCTGATTCTGCTTTTTCCGGCATTTTGGGTCAAGTGGATCTCCGAGTCGTTGGGCTTGACAGTGTCATTTTCATGCGACTAGTAGGTACGTGTCGAGCGTATACGTGGAACTTTCGCCGGCGGTAGACTCCTAAGATCATCGTAAGTACGTCTTTAAAGGCTCGTCGTTGAACAACGTTAAGAACGAGATACATGGAGGAGAAAGGGAAAGAAAGAAACTGGGGTGGGGGAGGAGGAGGAGGAAAAAAAATGGAAAGGAAAAGAATTTAACGTGCTTACGCGACGAAACCATTCGAAATAAGCCAGTTGTCGTTTCCATTAAATTAAATCCATTCACGTTCGTGAATCATTTTCGATCGTCGTCGGATCGACTAACAAATTCGGAAACATGGTTAATAGAACTTGAAAACGTGATAATCTGATTTAAATCGTTATCCACGAATTCGACGCGAGAGCGCCGAGATCGTTCTGTTTGTCGAATAAAAGTGAGTTAAATCCCTCTTGAGTTAGTCTCCGACTCGAAAGCGACAAAAAAAAAAAAAAGAAAAAAAAGAAAAAAGAGGAAGAAGAAGAAGGAGGTAGTCTTTAATCCGAGCCACCGTTTCTAATCTGGATTAGTAACGGTTGATATGTGTTGCGTTACAATACTCATGGGACAACGTTTATCGATCGTTCTTTTTCTTTTCTGATTCAGAGCGTCAAGTACTTACGTACGTACATTGATGTTAAAAGAACTTCGGAGAATATTGATTTTACATAAAAGAAGACGAAGGACAGGGATGCCTATAAGATTGGCTTGTAAGCATATCGTTCCTCATTCCTCCTCTCGTTCGTTGCCCAAATAATTCGTACGTACGTACATAAGATCAACCCACGACGCCTGCGGAATGACAAATCGATTAGAAAATACGATTAAAAGTAGTAATGACCGTTTATGGTCAGACCACGAGCCCTAACGGCGTCATTTAACGCTCGTTTTATCGTTGGTATTTGCCAAAAGAGACGCATAGTCGCTTATTGAAAATCATGTTCATTCTTTTGACGTTCTTTTTTTCTTCTTCTTTTTTTTCTTCTTTTAACAGACAAATTTCTTTGAACACTTCTGTCGCGTATCCATCCGAAACGTACATCTCATTTTTATGAAATAAAAGCGATTGCTCCGAACGTATTACTCTTGCAACGTGATCTTAAGGATTTGTTATTGTCACAAAAATGAGAATGATCTTTCAGATATATACGGAGATATCAAATGACTCGATTTATAGAGATTAATAGATCAATCACTATGATAGATACACGATCGCAAAAGCGATAAACTAACTATATCGTTGGCATTGATCCTAACAAGCGATCAAGTTCAACGGCAAGTGTCCTGTACTTGGTGTCGAGTACACTACGGACGAGTATGGCCGGCTAGATTTTCAAAGGCTCGAAGAAAAGAATGTTAAGAACTATGCTCGATCGAAGCGCAATGTCAGCGATTCTTTTTTCTTTTTTTCTTACCGAATGACGTAAACACAGAGACGATCGAACGGCAACGACCGCCGATTAATTGCCGTTTGCCTCTCTCTCTCTCTCCGTTAATTCTTCTCTAGAAATTTTTGCTATTTGACCTAATCGATTCAATTAACAACGATAGAATTTGCTATCATTCACTAGACTCCGTCAATGGTCATCTATGTTGGTACTTCATGATGATCGAACTCGTGTTAAACGCGTCGAGACGTTAAGAGTCCTTCTCTTCTTTCCTCTCTCTCTCTCTCCCTCTCTCCCTCTCCCACTCTCTCCCTCTGGTGGTCATGGTGACCGAGCTGTTGAATGAGAACCTTTAGAGAAGGCATTAGGAGACTTGTCTGCCAATCCGTTTGAGATGATGGATCGTAACGTGGTAGTGAAGCTAACGACTTCTTCTCTTTATTAATCGTCTCGGCGTTCTTCAACCATAACGCAAGAAAAATTAAAACGAAATAAAGGTGAATAATATAAGAGTAGAATCGATCGAAGGTCTCCCCCTTCCCCTCCCCATTTTTACAAAATGCAACGTTTATATTTAAACATAGAGAATGATATTACTCGAAATAGGCACTGCAGTACCATCAGCAGTAGTATCTCTCATCTTCGTTTTCACGAGCATCCACGAAGGCCGCCGGTCGGCCGGCTATCTCGACAATAACGCCTTCTATAAATTTTACTCCGTTTTCAGCAAGGTCAAGCATGCATTTACTTCGAACCGGTAAAATTGGAATGCTCGTAGATACATTTTATTCGTTGATATTATAAAGGGATCGTTTTGTAAAAAAAAAAAAAAAAAAAAATAAAAAAAACAAGTCGAAGAAGATCCGTTCATTGCATAGGAAGAGGAGAAATGATATCAAGGGGGAAAAAAAAAAGAAGACTAAGAGAAATTTGATATCGTCTTTCGTACGAATGAAAGAGGGCAAATTGTAGAAAAAGAATATAAACGTAATTAGAGAAATAATATTTCTCCGCTGTGGTTCATTTAAACTTCAGATGTAAGGAGGAACATTTTGGTCCAGTAGTAGCGATACTCTCGCGAAGGACCCTTACCAATAGTAGCGTTCCCCCCATTCCTCTCTCTCTCTCTCTCTCTCCCTCCCTCCCTTTCTCTTTCCTCTCTTTTCTCTCTTTCTCATACTTTCCATCGAATTTTGAAAACATTCATGACCTAGCTCGAGGACGAGGTTATTTTGTCGTGATGTCAAAGAGTCAGCAGCACTCGGCAGGAATTCTGGCTCTGTGCCAACCACCGAGAAATAGGTTATCGATCACAACCTCTTGCTCTTGGGTAATAACTACAGTCCAAACTCTACGATACGAAAGAGAGAGCTTTGACTCCGAGGATTTCATCATTCCAGAGTTCTGGCGGCCTGTCTTTTCCCTCGCGCGACACTTTTAATACCATAGATTTTCTTCCACGTGAGAAATGGATAGGGGATTCTTCCATTGGGAAGAGACGAAATCCATCCAGGTTTTCCTAAAAACTACGGAAAAAGAATAAGAGAAAGGAAAAAGAAAAAGAAGGGAAAGAAAAGAAAGGAAACGTCGATGATAGCTTGTAGAATTCTTAGAATCGTTATAAGTACATTAGTAAAAGTGAATTCTCTCGCTTAAAAATATATTTACACTTTGAAAATATCCAAGGATAATGTTTGCTGAACTATCATCTAATGGTACAATCTCTGTGAATGGTAATCGAGTAAATGGCGCTTCGTTCGTTTCCAATGCTCATTCAAAAAGCGTTCATGCATCAATGATCGTGCATACACCTATATATGTTCATATACGTCTATTCGTATTTTCTATTGCAAGTACATATCTACATAGCTACACAATTCTATACATACACGTATATATATATGTACATCTATTCTCTGTATAAGGTAAAATATTGATGAATCTACCTCGCTAAAAATATCAACTAATTAATACTAATGTAAAGGATGGATCATTCCTACGTTATCATCATTATTAACGTCTAAATTACTTATATATCAGCTAGAAAATTGGATTTTCTGTTTAAGAAAAAAGAAAAAGAAAAAGGACTAATATAATTATTAATGCAAACGGGAAGGAGATTCGTTCGCGATATTTTTAGATGACTATTCGTATATAGTTCTCCGATTGTGGATGAGATTGATCGTAAAAACTCGGCCGAGTATCGACGATAAAAATATACCCATTCCATTTTTAGTTTAACAGAACGTACGTATTATACGCTTTCTAATTAAAAAAAAAAAAAAAAAAAATACAATAAGCTTAGCTTGATAACGAAATAATTAGAAAAAAAGAGTAACAGTTTATCGAACTTCTAATTTGTTCTTAATTGTTTTTTTTTTTGCCCTTCTTTAACGAGCAACGATGGGAAATCCGGTTTCATGGCGATAACGAATTTCAACCTACGCAATCCAAACGTTCAAACGATGTGGTTTCCATTCCAACTCGAATTTCGAATACGTATGTATTGTGAGCTGGTAAACTAATGCCTTAGCTCGCATTCCAATTGCGAAAGATCGTCCCCGTGAACGTCGAAATAATAATGAACAAATTATTTCATTCAAGTATCGATAACATCGAAAATAAATTGATCGATAAATAATCTCGAATCCCTTTCGAAGAATACGACTATACGGAAACCATGAATCATTTATATACCAGTAAGTTTTTCGATAAATTCGATTGATATAAAAAGCGTGTATGAATGAATGAATCTCGCGCCAAGTGCAAACTAACGGTAACCATGAAAGTAACACCCTCGTTGTAGGTTTGCGGACTTCGTCCTGTCTGCCGCTAGGCGTCGCAGATTCTAATAAAAATCGCACGTTCCCTCGAAAGCCACTATATATATATATATATATATAAAGTTTTAACATTACATTACCAATGTATACATATACATATTATATATATATATATATATAGGTTCCTAAAGATCTGTTTTGTGTGTCCTATAATGAGAATATATTGAGTACGTTTAAAGTAGGGTCCGCTCATAAGCCCTACCACCTATGAGTCATCGAGCGAACCCGGGTCAAAGCGTTTAGAGATAGCAACAAACTGTCAAAACCTTTTAACACTGCACAAGGCTTAAAACTAACGTTTATATATATATATATATATATATATATATATATATATATATATATATATATTATAACAGGAAAGAGTGACAGGAAGTAGGGAGTGAAAAGAAGAGAGGAGGGAAGGAAGGAAGAGGAAGGATCGACCGCAAGATCGCTTCGAGTAACGTGATCGACGTCGATGCGTGTTACTATATATCAATGGGTGGCGAATGGTTGGCCCATTGGGTGCCAGCTAGCTCGACCAAAGAAGAGGAAGAGTGGAGAACGAACGAATCGTCGGCGGTGCTGCCCGTGGAATAAAACGTGTCTAAAAGTAAAAAAAATGAATCTCAACGAAAGTCTTCGAAGGTGGTTAGTGAACGTTTTATAGTTCGTTCGTTTCGATTGAGCTTCTCCTCGGGTTAGCCTCGAAGGAGTTATAGATCTAAAGGACAACGCGACAATCATAACGACGATAGCTAGTGAAAGGATAACACAGAGAAACGAGTAAAAGGGAAAGAGAGTGTGGGGGAGAGAGAGAGAGAGAAGGGGAAAGAGAGTGAGTGTAAGAGAAAGAAGAATCTCAAGAGTTTTCTTTTACTCGCAGTATGAGAATACCTGTACGCTCGCTACTACTCTGAAAAGAGTACGGTTGTAGTTGTCACAGTCGCCAGCCGAGAATATCACGACAATATACTAACGATTCTAACGAAACGTGACAATCGCGACGATATAATAATAAACGACGTACGTATGTACGCCGTTGTTATTCGATAGAACGAAATTAGACAATCGTACGAGAGGAGGAGACCTCCCTTCTCGTTAAAGACGTAACTCGTCATGTACCAATTCTTGCATCCTCGTAATCGCCCTTTACAGAGCCTTATTCTTGGCTTGATAGTTCTGACTTTCTATGCCTACTACCGTACCACCTTCTATGATATTCATCAGTTTGGTTCAGCTAGAAATTTCAGTGAGTATTCTTTTTGTCTTCCTACGCCTACCTTAGAGTGATACTTCGTCGAAAGGTTATTCTCTTCGAAATCTTTAGTCTGGGTGATTAGCTGATAGGCTCATTTATTTCAGGTCAAGCCGTTTATCAGGAAACACTTCGGAATCAATCGAATCATAGCATAGATATACAATCGATGGCTAAAAATATGACGTATGAAGCTTTGTCTGTGAATTCTTATTCTCAACATAATGCAAGCAATACTACGACAATTATCACTACACTTTCTACGTCGTCTAGTTCTCAAGCTTTGTCTTCCGTAAGCACGTCGCTCAACCTGAAACAAAGCAGTGAAGTACCTTTATTGGAAACAGAAATAGTTGTTAATACACGGAAAAGTGTTTCCGTAGTTTCTAATGACTATGCGCGTGCCATATACGAAGCTGGACACACGGTACCAATACCAGAAAAATGTCCAGATTTTGGTAAAGAAATGGACTTGGTTATTATTATAATGTCTGCACCTACGCATGTGGAAGCAAGGACAGCGATTAGACAAACCTGGGGACACTTTGGACAAAGAAGAGATATCAGTATACTCTTTATGCTAGGTGCTACATTAGATTCTAAAGTTGAAAAAGTACTTGAACGAGAACAAAGAATATATGGTGATATAATACGTGGAAAGTTTCTAGATTCTTATTCAAATCTCACTCTTAAAACAATCTCCATTTTGGAGTGGGTAGATAGTTACTGTTCCAAGGTGAAATTTGTTCTGAAGACGGACGACGATATGTTTATTAATGTTCCACGTTTGTTGGCATTTATAAACAAGCACGCAAAAGACAGAAGTGTAATATTTGGCAGATTAGCCAGAAAATGGAAACCGATTAGAAATAAGAAGAGCAAATACTATGTCTCACAATCGCAATTTAAACAGCCCGTATTTCCAGACTTTACTACAGGTCCGGCTTATCTATTATCTAGTGACATAGTGCGTAAATTGTATGACTCTGCCTTGGACCAAACATATCTTAAACTTGAAGACGTTTTCATGACTGGAATAGTTGCACATAAACTAGGAATTAAACGAGTGCAAGCTAATGAGTTTCTCAACAAGCGGATACCTTACAATCTCTGTAACATACAACACGGAATAAGTATACACATGGTTAAATACAGTGAACAATTCGATCTCTGGAAGAAATTGCTTGATGGTAAGAGTAAATGTAAGTGATAAGAATAGATAGAAGTTGTACACATAATATTTGAAAATTGAATGACAGGTTCTCTCTGTCACAAAATTTAACTTGGTTCATTCTATTTCATATATTAATTACCACTTTTTGGTGGTCTGCGATACGTGTATATTTTATTCTATTTTATGGCCTCAGTGAACAAATACTCTACATATAGTACAGTCCATAGGTAATTTAAATTATTATAAGTATATAAATAATAAGATTTTATATTATAAGAACAGGAGTCTATGTTTTTACACATAGTTAGTATTTATTGTGAGATAATATACCAGCAGGATATAGATTTTAATTGTCATACAACTTGTCTTCTTCTTTACTGTTGATATTTTACTATTTAGTTTAAAGCTTTCTAATGTCTATGATGCAACAAAAAAAAAGAAGAAGTAACCTTCACATTTAAGTGTATTACGTTTTTGATATCGCACAATTCTTTCTACATCTATATAATACAAAATATTTTAATGCCATTTTTTATACCAGTGATGCTCAATTTATCTAACGATAATTAGATTTCGAACTACGAACAATCAGAAAAATCGCCATTTGAGCACCGCTGTCATAACCATTAATTTTCCTATATACATATATACGTTGCTCGTAAATATATATTACAGTGAGAAGATCGTATTATACTTGGACTGGTCATATATAAACTTCTTATTTAATAATTCACATAATCGTTAAAGAACATTTGTGTGTGTGTGTGTGTGTGTGTGCGTGCGTGCGTGCGTGCGTGCGTGCGTGCGTGCGTGTGTGTGTGTCAATAATATGCATTTTTTCCCTCTGAATTATTATCTAGTCATTGCCTAGATAATATCTCTACATGCATGTAAAAGAAAACTTCCACATATCACCTTTTTTTTAACAATTTTCAATTAGTATTTCCCCGTTCATGTATACGTAGACATTTAACTGTGTTATTTTTTCCAAGTGCCATATATAAAAGATAAAATAAAATTGTATCTCATCTCGTATACGAAAAAAACTATTTTCTTAAACGTTGAAACAAGAATTTTTCAAATTCTTTGATTGTGAATTTAATATGACCATTTTTCTCGCTTCTTCCGTATATCTGTGTCCTTTTTTTCTATTATCACAAGAAATATATTAAATCGTAAATATCCAATCGTAATAACGATTACGAGATAACAAACCTATAAAGTTTGGGCCAAGGTTTCGTTGTTCGATGCAAATGAGAATCGCTTGAGAGATCCGATAATGTCCTTGACACGATTTTCATTCGCTTTGAATCGAGATTTTATGATGGCACGTAATTACTATCAATTAGGTGCACACGTTATTTCACTCTCGACGTTGCATTTATCGCTAATGTGCGTAACAAAAGGGTATAAACGATCCTAAATGATCGTTTCTATAAACGACTATAGAGATTTTACAGACAAAAAGAAAAGGTAAAGGAAAACGGGAAAAAAAATAAAAAAATAAAATAAAATAAATAAAAATAAAAATCCTTCGAATACAATCACGATGTACGCAGGTATTTGCGTAATGCGAACTTTTTGAACCAAGCAAAACTAAAAAAAAAAAAAAGAAAAAAAAGAAAAAAATTGATGTTTTTTACTCATATCTAATATCTAAGCCGAAGCTTACATAATCGTAAATGATATTTTGTAAAAAAAAATAAAACTTCGAATCTATTTTACAAGAGAATCCGTAATAAAATTAAGATCGTAAAGTGTGTAAAAATAAGAAGCACGTAAATTTCGAATAAAAAAAAAAGAACAAAAAAACAAATTGTGTATATATATGAGTGTATGTGTGTGTATGCATGCGGTGTGTGTACATGTACGCGCGTATATATAATATGTATGTATGCATATATATGATTTATGCTGTATGTATGTATATATATTATATATATATATCATGCAAACAGGATATATATATATATATATATATATATATATATATATATATATACTCTCGAAATATTTCAAGTAAATATTTTCGACCAGTTTGAAAAATATCAAATATGAGGAAAAACGAGAAAGAGAAAACTTACTTAAGATTGCATCCGACATCTTGGAATTGCACTGAAGTATTCCGATAAAAAAAAATCTACTAACTTAGTACAAGTACTTATGTATGTAGATATGAAATTGACGATTTTCACTATGTATGTGTGGGAAACGTCGCGCAGAGTCACGTGACGTTACCCAAGAGAGAGAGAGAGAGAGAGAGAGAGAGAGAGAGAGAGAGAGAGAGAGAGAGAGAGAGAGAGAGAGAGAGAGAGAGAGAGAGAAATATTAGGTTGGCAAGGATAAAATTTGTATTTCATAATATTGTCAGCTGTAACAAAGTATTATTTGACATTGGCTTAATATTTTACCGTTCTGTTTCTTTTGTTGAAAGGTTACACATATCTCGAGAGAGGGAGATATTAGGTTGGCAAGGATAAAATTTGTAATTAATAATATTGTCGGCTATAACAACACGTATTATTTGACATTGGCTTTTAATATTTTACTGTTCTATTTCTTTTGTTGGAAAGTTACATATCTTGCCTTTTTATAAAGAAATCATTGTAAGCTTTGAAAAATATGAAAAACTTTTTTTAAAAATTAATAGGGTTTCACATGAACTGAATAAAGAATAGAAACAAAAGCGTTAGGATGCTTGATGTTGCGTCAAAGCTCACTTCAAAGCACAATATTCATCAAAAGAAGCTGATGGTGAGTGTTCGGTGAACTAGCACAGGTGTAATCCATAATGATTTCATGAAACCTGGCTCATCGATCACAGCAGAAATATACTGCAACAAACTGGACGAAACGATGCAAAAACTTCAAAAGGAAAAACAGCCTAGATTGGTTAACAGATCGACTCCTATCTTATTGCACTATAACGTTAGATTATTACACTTTGCACAAATGACTATAGCATAACTACAGGAATTAATTGGAGTTGGAACTTCTTTATTATCCTTCATATTCACCAGACCTAGCCCCCTTCCACTGACTATCGCTTCTTTTGCAATTTGAACAACTTTTTAATAAGAAAACAATTTAATTCCAACAATGCTGTAAAACTAGCCTTCCAGGAATTCATTGACTCACGTCAGCCAGGGTTTTATACCAACGGTCTGAACAACCTGCCGCTTAAATGGCAAAAGTGTACGGACAATATGAGTGCATACTTTAATGAATAAATTAATTCCTTATATTTATAAGTTGGTTGATAACTTGTCCACGTTATCAACCAACTTTGCCTTTCTTCCTACAAATTTTATCCTTGATGACCTGATAAAAGAAAGGAAATTGAAATTCATCCTTTTTACATTCCTATTAACGTTAAATTAATCTAAAAAATGAAGAAAATATATTTATATTTTATTTTTATACGGATCAACGACGATATAATATTATTAACTTACAATTAAATGATATTAATTTGAATCTTCGAGTAAATGCACTTGTTCATTTGATTTTTTTTCTTTTTTGTTTGAACGAATTAATGGAATATTTTAATTTTATCTTACAAATGCAAATTGGATTTTGTATTATGTACACTATGATGTTTCAATGATTTCACAGCATCGAATTGAATAATTTATGATCGAAAGGACATATGTTTTTGTGTATTTGTTAAAAATTTACGTAATAAATGAAATTACAAAATTAATTTACAAAATAAATACATTTATAAATTTACGAAATAAATAAAAATAAAATACTCGGGTACCTATATGTATTATACTCGATCACGTGATTTGTGTTGAAAAATATTAAAGGAGAAAAACAAAAACTTCAGTGCTCATTATAATAAATTATTTATGCCGATCATTAATAAAATGTAGTTTATTATACTCTCTCAGAAGGTCTTTTTTCATTTATTGATCAACCGTGTTAGACATTTACGTAAAATACAGTGTTACGTGGAATTGATAATGAAAAAGTTTTAACTGATATATTCTTAGGACGGAACTGAAAGGGAAAGGTTTTCCTGTTTGCATGAAAAAAAAAAATAATAATAATAAGAATTAATATAGCGTGTGTAAGAAAGTATAAAAATCTTACTGTCGTAAGATAATGAGCGAGTTTGCAGCCAAGGTTATAAAAACATGATTCGAAAGATAGTTCATTCGATCTTTCCATTTAAAATGAGAAAATAATTACGAGATTTCATATCGGAGCGATTTTTCCAATCGATTTTTAAGTATCAATTTGAGGGTTAGAAATTGAAAGTTAGGTATATTGGGAATATTTATTAAGATAGAAAATTTCATATAATATAGAATTATTTTTAATAGATCCAAGAGACATTCGTACGTAAATTGAACATTTTTATATACGCTCTTCGAAGAATATTTCCGTCGATAAAACGTTCGACAAATAAATACGATATCACATTTATTAGAAACTAAATAGAGAAATAAACGATTATCATTATTATACCGTGATATTTCAAAAGAGGAGATCACGCAACGTGCGGTATAAATTGGGAGCACCTTTCTATCATTGGTCTCCAAAGATTTTCATTTCTTTTTCTTTTTTTTCCCCTCCCCCAAGTGTATCATTACGATCCAGTAAACTCTCGTTACGAAACGGACGATGACGAATGAACGAGCGAGCTAATTCACCGAGGGCAAAACTCTTTTACGCAAACGTCCGTAATTAAATGCAAATACTGTGTGTACTCGTAGAAATTAGTGTTTGCACCGACGTCGGTACGGTCGTTCATCCTTCCTTGCAAATGTAACCGGTAACGACAAGTTGCGAGACAACCGTCGACGACGATTGCTTTTGTCGATAATAAGGGAGGAGGTCAAGCGTGAAATCACGAATAAATTGGATGGATCAAAAGCATTTCTTACTTTTGAAATTCTTTTCTTCCTTTTCTCTCTCTCTCTCTCTCTCTCTCTCTCTCTCTCTCTCTCTCTATCTATCTATTTATCTCTATCTCTCTCTCTCTATCTCTGTTTCACGCCTTACGAACATTGCTATACAAACTTCCTTTTTAATAATCCTATCCTTATCTCTTTCCATTTCTGTCGACATTAAATAAGTCAAATTAAAGTAATCGTTTTATGAAAGAAAAACTCTATAACAAAATATATTATTATGATACTTATTCGATTTAAATGATTAATATTTCATTGATGTGTGGTGCATCAATACATACGTCCATCGTATACAATATTATGTGATTATAGTATTGCATTTTAATTGAAAAAGATATAAAACTATGGATAAGATTATTTAATTTTCGATATAATGATACTCGTGGTTACTCTATTGACTATTTTTTTCGAGTAATATACGAGTAAACGGATACACGTCATTTCGAAGTTAGTCAAAATAGAATCCAATTGTATCCTGAAAATTAAAGGAAATACAATAATAAAATAAAATCGTAGAGAAAAGTTGAAAAAATTATATTTGTATTAATAACGAAAAAAATTTTTAGCTTCGTTACAGTTTTATTTTTAATTGCGACTTTATTGCGAATCAGTTCTTTTGTTTTTTTTTGTTCTAATTAGTAATTATTACGTCATCACGTGGGTACGGTTGATACGATTTCTTTCTGTATTATCGACGAATTTCTACGCAACTTTAATTCCTTCCAACTTCAGAGCTACGATCTGTGTTTTATGGTATTGTCGATAATGCAGAGAATAAAAATGTAATTATAAATTTTTTTTATTAAGTTTATATTATTTTTTTTAATTCTTTATCATAATCAATTTATTAATGTTTCAAGAAAATTTGGATGCAATAAGAAATGTTGGATAAAATTAAAAATTAGTGGTAGTAAAAAAGAAAATAATTATCATTATGTATCATTGACGTATCCCATTAGCTTGATCGATCATACGACTAAATAAAAACATTATTCGTATATTTATTTTACGTAGAAAATAAAATATAAATGGTGTTTCAAATCAAGTAGTCCAAGTGTTATATGCGTGATAGTATGCGCCTGCGCAGTTACTTATCCTTATCACTTATGAATCAGCTGATGGCAAGAGGTAGTGATCGTTGCGAATTAATTGGTTTTGTTCGATAATTTCAAGTAAATATGTCATTAAATACGGCGCACGCCAATGGAGGCGTACTTATTCACGCTGGAGAAGTGTAAGTTTAATAAAATATTTAAAAACAATATATCATAAATTTATAGATGCAAGGCATCCGTTTGATTGCATCGACTAATAACGTTTTTGTAACGTCGTAGTATTGAGCTTCACCTACAAAACAATTTTTCTCGAAATTAACAGTTTAACTATTATTATAAAATCGTTAATAATGTATATAATTACCGCGTTAACAATTTTTTTAATAAAATTATAATATTATCTCGCGCAATACATCCCGCTGTCAATGTCAATATATTTCGCGCATGACGTGTCTTACTGGCCATTACTATAATTTTTTTTTTTTATACTTAACTGGATATTAAAAAATATAATCAATATTACTAAGTATCTTTTAACATTAAACACTTATAATATATTGTTGTTCTATACTCTTTTAGTATTTTATTATATTCCGACAATGTTTCCATGGAATTTCATGGCCAAGAACAACCTGCATTTATTGGTACCAAACGTGGAAGATTATACTTGACAACGCATAGAATGATCTTCAATGCTAAAAATCCAAACGAAGAAATGAAATCTTTTAGTTTCCCATTTGTTACGCTAAGTGAAGTTGAATTAGAGCAGCCTATATTTGGTCCTAATAATATAAAAGGGAAATGTCGAGCTCAGCCTAATGGAAATTGGATAGGAGAATGCAAATTTAAATTGTATTTCAAGAGTGGAGGTGCCATAGATTTTGGTCAGGCCATGTTAATGGCAGCAGAAATGGGTATGGTCAATGACATAACCTTATGCAATTATATAAATTCATATATTTTAATTTCTTTTCATAAAAATAATGTCATTGCATCATAATCACATTAATTTGTTATCTATACTTTTAACAGCACAACGCAATGGCCCTGACCATGATGCTCCACCGCCGTATACACCACCGACATCAGGCTGGTATGCAGCTCCACCAGTATCTTATCTAGCAAGTAGAAATTATGGATGGATGCCACCAGTCAATGTATTTCCGAATGCTCCACCAGGTGAACTTTTAATAGAATATTTTCCACCTGATCTTATGTATCATTACTTTTCTAAGAAAAAATGAGATATATATATAACTAAGCATTTAATAGATGCTCTTATATTTACAGCAAATAGTGTTTTTATGACTGAAATGCCACCTCCCTATCCTGGTATAAATTCTCCGTATCAAGGATATGCAAGTGGAGTACCGCAACAACCACAAGGTGCATGGGGTGGTGTCAATCAGCAATCAAATTGGGTACCGACGCAACCAAATGGTGCTCCAGGATTGGCTAATCCCAGTTACCCTCTCAGAGGTGTGTATCCAAATTTTAATGAGTATCAACAATGTCCACCATATACGCAAAATCCACCGTATACACAGAGTCCACCATATACGCAAAACCCATCATATATACAAAGTCCACCATATACACAAAATCTACCATACACACAATGTCCATCATATACACCATATCCTGGAGGTACTAATTACTATTCAAAATAATTATCTTATTTAAATATACTTGGATCATGGATTATAAAAAATTCCAATTTATATGCTTTTTGAAATAGTTTGAATCTTAAGACGTATTTTTATGCAGAAAGTTATTAAAGTATTATATCATTACACATATAAATGTTATATATAAATATATACATTCTTACATATTTACTTTTTACATAGATTAACATTAGAACTACTAACCTATTTTTACCATATCTGTCAATTTGATGGGAATGTGAAAAAAAATTTTCTTCATACGTTATTATTTTTAATCTAATTAATTTTACAATAATAAATAAAAACAATTTTCAATTAACAACTCTAATAATTCTGATTTCGATAATTGTAACAAAAAAAAATCTAAAATTCGTTATTTTGACAGATTTGGTAGTTCTAACGTTGAAATATATTTGTCTTTAAAAAATGTTAAAATATTTGCACAAATATATATTAACCATTGTAATGTAGTAGTTAACAATGTTGTTTCTAAGAGGTTATGACTCTATGAAACTAGCTATATAATTAATATAACATGATATTAAAGGTCAATAAAACATTATATGCTGTTTTTATTTAAAACCTATCAATTACAGATCTTAATTTATTTAAAATTTAAAAAGATTTTAAGTTCCTCTACACACCTGTTAACTCTCTTGCCAAAATTGAAAGTTCTAATATTATGCAATGGTGTTGCATAAGTAGTCTTTGACTGGCACATTGCAAGATTGACTTTCACTGAGCTCAGTTATTATCTCACTAGTATTAGATATTTTGTAAATGAATATATATATATATATGTATAAATATACACGTATATATATATGTATTAACT
Source organism: Dolichovespula sylvestris (assembly GCA_918808275.2). Classification (NCBI taxonomy): domain Eukaryota; kingdom Metazoa; phylum Arthropoda; class Insecta; order Hymenoptera; family Vespidae; genus Dolichovespula; species Dolichovespula sylvestris. The sequence continues at coordinate 5,076,491 of OU964973.1, read as the reverse complement.
GTACTTTTATCACTTTGTATTCTACTTTGTATAGTGAGTAATTATAGAGATAAAAATTATCTAGTAACGAGTATAATAACAATTATTCTGGTGTAATAATTGGAAAAAAGTGTAGAACTAGAAAATTAATTTATGAAAAAAGTTTAACAGTGTTTCAATTTATCAGTGATAATTGAAATTACAAACAAGTGAGCATTCAAAAAAATCAATCAGCGATATATATATATAATATTTTAACTATTTCTTTCATGTCTATGTATATTATCTATAAAGATTTACAGGATTAAATAGAATTTCTAATAAAATAGAACAATGTCAGATCAAAAAAAGTTTGGCACGTTGTATATCTATTGTATGTATTGAATTTTTTACTTAATATTTTTTTCAGTATAATGTATAATAAAAATACATCATACCACATCATGTTGTAGATACCAAAGCTGCAGAGGCTACTCAGAGTGCATACTATGATCCCAATAGACCACAATGCGCTTATGTTCCACCACCTGCGTATTATGTAAGTAACTTTTATAGTTTAATGTAACTTCTTAACAAATTAGTTGGTGTGAATATATAATTTTGTGTGTGTACTTTATTTAAATATGCCACTTTTAAAATGATTAATTTTATATTAAATTCAGGAAAGCCCTCCAAGCTTTCAGCAAGCTACAGAGAAAAAGGATCAGTGAAATTATGTTGCCTGGAAAAAAGAATCGATGATCGGAAATAACTCTTTAAAAAGGCAGTATTACTGCTATTTTTCTTATAGCACTGTATATGTTACATTTGCATCTTATATAAAGGCAGAAAGCAAGCCATATGCATTCCACTAAGAATAACCTGCATAATATTTTTTAGTACATATGCTACCATTGTGATGCGTTTCTATCGTAATTATTTATCCAGATTTGCAGATTTATATGAAAGGGCAAAGAAAGCTTGCTGTAAAGATGATAACATATTTTGATGTAGTACATATAGTATTAACTATGTTGTATAAAATGTTTTACAAATATTCACTATTATTTGTTATAGATATAATATATATGTGAATTGCTACAACATACAATTTATTGTTGTATTGTATTAGATCCAATTTATGTGCTAAATAAAGCTTAATGTATACAACTTAAAAAAAATTTATTGCTATACATTTACAAAAAATTTTCTTATAAAATTTTTTATTCAATTTCATAAATATAGTATCTAAAATAGTATATTAACAAAAATATATCAAGTTTGACATTGTATTAATGTCAATATTTTATAATTAGAGAGAACGTTAAAATTAAGAATGTTTAATATGAACATATATTAATTGAATGTATTGAAGTTTTATAAATATTGAAAAATATATATTATTGTGATATCATGCAAAATTTTTTTACAAGTAAAACGAAAATTAATTCTCTAATTTATATATGTGTATATATGTATATATTTTTTATCTGTACTTTTATACTTTTGTTAATCATTTTTCTTCATTTTTTTCCCACAGACTAGCATTAACAATGGCAAAAAATTATAAACATTTCAATATATCTCGATATAGAATATAATTAATAAAAATAATATTTTTCATTTACTTATATATAAATAGAAATAACATTTATTTAACCTAATAAAAAGTGTATTGTCATTCTTCAATGAAATGTACTTATTTTACATTCATGGCATCTTTTTTTTAAAAAAGTGCTGTAAATATATAAAAGTAGAATTTTCTAGTAAAATACTGATCATCAACAGTATTTGTGTTTAATTTTAATAAAATATTAATTACTTATCCGCGATTTTAATCTGCACGTTTTAGCCTTATATAATACAGAATATAATTTTATATAGTATTGCATATATATTTTAGTATGATTTTAATAGACTAAAACATTAAAAAATCTCTGAAATATTAGAAAATATCTGGCAAGTAGTAATTAATTCATAAGGTACTTATCCATTTGTACTGAAAGAGCTAGAAAGCGGCAAGAAGATTATTACAATATAAAATTAATTATTTACAATATAAATTATTTTTATCTACCCGTATTCAGAGGTGATAGTCAAACTAAAATTTCCATTTTCTATGTATGTACTGTGATACCATATTCTTGTGTCCAAAAGAATGATATCTCCAGTATCAACAGAGAAGTTAAATTGTTTACAAACATGGTCGCATTCAGGGGTTGGCGCAACAACCCATGTTTTACTACCTACAATTTGTCCTTGCCACATCAGTCGAGATATATAGTCTAGCTAATAAAAAAAATATAAGTTTATCAAATACTTGATATATGAACTGATCCAATTAATATATTTATTATTTCTATACATTTTAATACATACATGCATATTAGCTCCTTGCTCATACCCCATAAAAATATAATTTGTATGTGGGACTTCTGCATCATTTGGGAAAAACTTTGGCACATCATAAAACTGTTTCATAATGTCCAAAATTTGTGGATGACAATTTTTCCAACCAATGTACCAAGGATTTTCACCTTCTTGATTCATTGCTCTTTTTTTACTCATTGCAAAAACTTCACGCAAACTACTGAAGTCACTTTTGAAATGTAAAAACTGACATTCCTCCTCTATAGATTCATAAGCACCTTCGATGTGCTCATATAGATTTTGAAAAAAATCGAAATTAAATATTTTTGATGCTGACCAATGACTAGCAGCATTTTTTATTATTATAGGTTGCGACGAATAAGCATACAATTCAAATTCCTTTTTAGTCACATTCGACAAGATTATTGGCATATCAATATTACGGCAATAATCACAATTTGATATTGGTCTTGTAAATTCCCATATCAAATAGTTGTTTGGTATAAAACAACGGGTTCCATAAAAACTTTTTTTAATAATATCAATGTATGAATATTTGACAAGTAGGCCATAAATAACAGATAGTAATAAAATAACAAATGCTTTTCTGAAATATATATAATATGCATTATTATTATTATTATTCATTTTAACATTATCCATTGTAGCAATGGTCATTTTTAGATCATGAATCGTTGCTCCATATTTCAAAAAATCTTCAGTTAATGCAAGAAATGTTTCTTGTATAACTTCTACATGATTTTTGTTATTAGCCATAATTTTGGCTATACTTCATAAGTAGAAATTTTAATATAACATCATAATATTGTTTCTTTAACCTGAAATTCAAGTATAAAATACTTATGATTAATTAATTTAGTATTATTATGTTAATGATTAATATATCTTTTTATACATAACGTAATTTTATATATATATATTTTTTTGTATGTATCATGTTTCATAAAAATACTATCAAAAGAAAATTGATAATTATTAAGTTTCATTAATTAACGTAGTACTTTTGCCCTTGATAAATTAGTGTAACATACGAACAGTAAAATGAAATATTTGAATAATTTTTATTAAAAAACGCCTAGTACAATAATATTTATTGTTAGAAATCATGTAGAAAACCAAAAAATATTTAAATGTTTTTAAATTAATCATATCATACAATCTATCTAATTCAATGACATTGAAGCTTTAAACCTAACCCAAACTTACAAACATAGCGTGTGAATACGTAAGAATTCATTATTTCTATATATTATTATTTTTTTCTTATATGAGCAATATGTAAAGACATTAATTTACATTAATAAAAGAATAATTATTATAGTGTAAACAAAATGTTTTTAAATGCAATATTTAATTCTAAAACTCACTTTTATGTGTTTATCATGCAGTATCATGTTTGGCCTTGAACTACTTTCAACTGTCACTTATTCATAACATTAATTACAATGTAGAAACTTATATGTAAAACAGTAGAAGGTCTCTTCTATGTATTTTCCATAAATGTACCACATCTGCTTTTCACATTTCAAGCTACTAGACTGCAATGTAGTCTATAAGCTTAGTAATGCAATACTCTAATAAGTCATTTCCTGCCATCCATGTGGTTAACAGATGTAGATCAACTAAGAAAATTCTGTCCCAGTAAAGTACAGCATTTAGAGAAAATATATATTTTACTTTCAAATTAAATTTTATAAATGTTTAAAAACACAATGGAAAAAAGAAAAAAAAAACAGTAATAAAAATTAAAAACTAATAAAGTCTTAAAACTTTTTATTTTATCAAATCACACAACATAATGTACAAGTTTTATTTAAATGAACCTCTGATACAGACTTTAAACGTGCAATGGATTGACTTCATAGATGTTATAATAAATTTTGATTTATCATGTCAGTACTTCCATTTAAATTACACACATTACACGGTATAAAACCTAATTTACAATACTAAATAAGCTACATAATATCTTTTATTTGTGCTCGTCGAGATGTAATCCATTTGGATTTCAAGACAGCATGGATTCAATATAATTTCTTCTTCTTTTTTTTCTTTTTTTACATCATTTATTCCTAGGCCAATGTGAAAATAGTTGAGTATATTTTATAATTTAAGGTAGAGTGGAATTCGTTGTAATTTCATGTCAGTGTAATAGTGTTGAGTTTGTTACTATCTTGCTTATTATCACAAAGCAATAAATTTTAATTTTTATTGCAGAGAGAGAGAGAGAGAGAGAGAGAGAGAGAGAGAGAGAGAGAGAGAGAGAGAGAGAGAGAGAGAGAGAGAGAGAGAGAGAGAGAGAGAGAGAGATGATTATATTAATTATATACGATGCTCTGTGATGTAATAAAATTTATCATTAATTAATGTAGAAAAAAAGTTATTTTTTTACTGTAATGTAAAATTCCGTTTTAAATGTTTCTCATATTAATTTTACTTCAATGATAAGTAAATAATTTTAAATGAAATATTTAGATGCAATAATTGATTAAAATTTTCCCCAATTATGGCAATCAGATGAAATATTTCTCGACGAACTTCAAATGTCAGTAAATGCAACATCATAACTTCTTTCTTCGCTTCTTCCTACAAATGTAATTTTATAAAATGTTCACTTTTATTCTAAATTTCAAAAGCCCCTATTTAAATAATCAGAAAACAGAATTTTCCAATTGACTCATTTAAGCTATAATTTTTTGGCTAAAGTGTCCAAATAAAAACAATGCTCTTCTTGTGATTCATGTTTAATTAGGACAATATATGGATTTGATGTAATGTAATTTATGATTACATTAACCCTCCCCCCTCCTAGAAAAAGAAACTGCTCTTTAAACGGTGTAACATTGTAATACATTATGAGCTATGGAAGTTCCAATAATCACAGAATATGTCATGTGCCACATAATTTAAAAGCACTTTCAAAAGTTTATTCTAAAAACCTGAAACATTGGCAAAATGAATTGAGACGCATATCGTATCACCATTAACTGAAACCTTAATTACCTATAAGGTATTCTTTACTAGAAAAAATTATTTTTATTGGGACTCCTCAGTGACATTTCAACGCAAAATAAGTTATTACTTACTGTTAAAAGTGTGTGACTAGCACAATCGTATTTGTGTCAATGTTTACACTTGATTACACATTGTTTTCAGAGAAAACGAAATTTCCATTTGCACTTGATCAGAAGTAACACCATTTTCCAAGAATAGCATCCTTGATGGCTGATATGTATTGTGCAGGAACCCAGTATATCCAATATCTTGATGCTTCTGTTGTGCCTAATTGTATACCCTATGTTATTTAAAAAATTAATAATTAGTGTTATTAAGAAAAAAAAAAAATAACGATATTTAAAAATTTATATATTATACAAATGTGTAATTTAAAATGATAAAATATGTAATACTTTATAGTTAAACGTACCATAATATGATACTCTGGATGATCATGTATCGGTTCACTATGGACACCTTTTATTGAGTTCATAGGAATTTTATCCGTCCTTTCTTTTGTACCGATCCAAAGCTGGTCTTGTTCCAATTTAAATGTAAGTCTAACCTTGCCACCAGATTTGTTCAGCATACCTGAGATAGGAAATTCAGGTAGTGGTTCCTATGACAAGAAACCGAAACATTTTTATGCAGGTCTGTAAGTTTTATGGAATTTGTAATCCATGTTAATGGATTCGTCAAAAGTTTGGAAAGTTTGATTACCTTACTATCTAATATACCAGGCATGACATCATCTGGAATACCTTTATCTAGAACTTTACGGTGAATTTTTTGTTGCGACAAAGGTTCCTTACTTGCAGTAGAACTAGCTTCATCTGCAAGATCCTGCTTTGACGGAATTGATACAGCTAATACATCATCTAGTTTTGATCCCACTATCATGACTTTGGCACCTTTATGAACATATAATTAGATAATCTATTTGAAATTTCACAATATAACCATTTATTATACAAAAAGTACCAATGTTACAATCTGCACCTTTTGTAACTCCCAAGTTTCTAAGCGTTTGATCATCTTTGGCTAATCCTTTAAACATAACTTTCTGCATTACTTGTGGCACTGAAATAATATTTTGAAGATGTGCTTTCAGCTCAGCCACAGTGCCATCTAATGCAAAATTTATATTAATCTTCTGTTTGTTGTAGATTACTTTAAAGTCTACTTTTTCTTGTGGTATATCTTGAGATGTGGTAGCAGCTGTATCTTCAATAGGCTGTACATTATCATTTTCATGATCTGTTCTGAGTACATTTGTTTTTTCTGATACATTTTCATCTGACATGGAATTAGCTACTATTTCTGGGCATGGAGAGGAATTACAACATTTGTCATTCCCGTCACCTTTTGTAGTACCTATATAAACATTAGAAAAACAACATAGTGAACAATTTGAATTGTACTAGACTTTTTCAATTGAAGATAAAAAAAAACATAATGAGAGATTCCATTGATATAATCTAAATAATTTCAACTTTATGAATTTGTTAATATAGAACAATGAAATCATACAAAAGTCCACCTGTTCCATGAGTTCAGGCAATAAACGTGAAGGTTATGTTGCGTAAAATTGATTCGGACGAAAAAAAAATACACTTGAAAAAATATTTTCAAATTAATAATTATTCGGACGTTAAACAATTTGATAAATACCCACAGAAGATATTTGTATAAAAAGAAAAATCATTGTTATTGTAAGATTAACAAAGTTGCATATATATATAGTTATTTAGAATATTACGCTTGAAATAAATTTTTAAGATGGAATATAAATACATCTTTAGTATGCAAAATAATAAAAACAATTTTCAGAAATGCACACGATTATTCCTGATAGTTTTTTCAAAAGATAGGACAATAAATCGGCAGGATTCAATACCTACCGACGTACTCCATGATGGACTGTATTCTGCTGACCAATCAAAATTATTTCAGGTCTACCAAATACTTGTGCAACATAGTTCATCGGAATGACTTTCACATTCTTAAATAGAGTTTTAAAACATATAAACAATGTTGAGTATACCTTACATATGGCATTTAAACATTAGTATACGAATAATATGATATATGACGATAATAATAATATCGTATCGATATAGAAAAGTAACGAATACAATGTTGAATTTGATTTACTTACGAGACATTAAGGAGTATTACATTTAGTTTGTTATGAATATAATTTGTTTGAAAATGTATCGTCGCAATAAATTTCTTTTTAATGTTTTAATAAATATCCTTTAATTTTATAAGAACGATTAAAAAATATGATTGGTTGATACCACTTGATAATCTTAATTTAACAAATCGTTATAATTGGTGGATGTCGCGATCACGTGATTCACCACGTGCATGAAGTGCTGCGTAAAACTAGGTGTCAGTGTGTAGTACTAATTACTTTGTGAATCATGGATTTAGAAAGTTTGTAGAAAATTATGCCGGTAGGGTGCGCCACGTTCGGTGCCAGTCGAGTGCCGCAGTTTTCGCGCGGGGCGGGTGTTGTCATCGGATTTTTACGCGAGGAGAGTGAGTTTCTGTGGAAAATACTGTAAATATTCACGTGAAAATGCCGCCAAAGAAGCGGGAGAAAGAATTGGATGGACAAAAGGGCCCGCGCATGGATCAGATTCAGGCAGACCACGAGCTGTTTCTTCAAGCCTTCGAAAGTGAGTACGCTAGTTGCTATCTTTTTCCCCCTTTTACATATATTTGTTTCTTATCACTCATTTCAACGTGTCTAAGTGCTTCCATTTTAATTTTCTTTGTTCTAACGGTATCTTTATGGAACCTAACTGTAAATCTTTTTCATGGTAATACATAACCCTATTTATAGCGAGTCCGTTCAGCGCCGTGGCGCGCGTCGGTTCAGTTACCTCCCTCCTTTATTCCTATCGTCGTAGACACCTGTCAGCATTTGCCTCTTTCTTATAATTTTGCAAATCGTGCTTTTAATGTTACTTAAATATCTACGTAACTTTTACACAATGATAAAAAAAATATCGATTGTATTTGGAGGAATAAAATATTGTCTTTGTTCTGTTGTATTTTTAGTTTAAATCCTCTTGAAAATAACCTAAACTATTCTCGACAAACTACATATAGAAACATTGTATCAAACTCTGTTAAAGATGTAACTTTGTATTTCGTATTTCTATCATGTTTTTTTGTCTTTTTTTTTCTTACAAATTTTCTTTTTAATTGTATTTGTTTTTTGTCTAATAGATAAAATAACATCAAATATAAACGATCGTCATTTTACGACTTAGTGTTGTTTCCTTCTTATATTCTCAGTAAACAAATGCTGGATTTATTTATTATAGGAATATGGCGAGTAAAGCGAATTTTTCCTAATGAAACACAAATTAAAAGAGAATATAATAATAAAATAAGTAGTAATTTAATTTTTAAAAGAGAATTTTTAAAACTAGTTACACACATTACACATTGAGATCATTATGTTTCCGAAAATAACATAATACGTGTGTACAAGAAAAATAAAATTTTTAGGTTATATTTATTAGTGACGTGTACTTACTAACTTCACGAATTAATTGTAAAATTGTTATTATCATAAGTTGTGAATTACAAAAATAAAAGAAAAAAAAATGGGATCAGAGAGGTTTAACCTGCCAAAAGTCGTAACAAATATGGTGCAGGCATCTCGTAAAGACGAGAGAAACCAAATCATCATCTCCCATTCTGATCAACAGAAGGATCGTCAGTATATTCTTTAAATTCAGTATTTGATCTTAGGAGCAATATTAGTTCATTGTGAGAAGGCCTTTACTTTATACGCCATCTAGTTTTTTCTCAGTATACTGTCCAGCTTTGATTCTATACACACACATAGACATGTATATATATATAAGCATATAAATATATACATGCAATAATTTTTATTTGTGAATATTTTTTTTTATTACATTAACAATAAAATTAATTTATATATTTTTTTTATTTGTACCTTTAATGTTCTTCGGATGTATTTTATAAAGTCGTTCATTCCTTTACAGAACCAACACAAATTTATCGCTTTCTACGTACAAGAAATCAAATCTCAGTAAGTAAGCAAGCTTTAAGTTATTATATTTTAGATATGATTATTATAGATATGATTTTAATTTTTGAACCCACTCAAAGTGTTAACTTTTTAAATTTTGTATATATATATATATATTTAGGAATATTGCAAAATGCGATGCACCTTATCTATATTGTGCTTGTTATTATTATATAGCATTTGAATGTTAATACAATAATGTTACTATTTGATTTTTTTTATAAATTATGTTTTCTTTTTTGTTATTATTATTATGAAATAATTTTATATCCAGGATTCTTATTACGGTAGGTATACAATTATATTTTGCTATATATTTATTATTTTTTATTTTATTAAATAATCTTATTCTTAATTCAATATTATGAAATTTAATGACTTCTACAGTGTAATTAGTTTTATTTATTTTAGCCAATATTCCTGTATCGAAATTTGACTTACATGAGGCAACGTATGTCTAGGAGTCATAAATCTCGTAGAGGATTTAAAATTGACACAATCCTGGAGAGATTGATGTCTAAAAATAATCAAGAACAAACTCTTGGTGTACGTGGATATATGACACTTACATTTTTAGGATTTTATGATAAGAAAAGTAAGGTTCTTTCTAATATAAATTGATATATACAATTTCTTTATAAATCCTTGAATTTATTTACAAGATATTATATTTTATACTTCCCTTACCTTTTATACAATGGATACTTCATAACAGTTGAAGCATCACAAGATCCAGTTAAAGTAGAAACTTTACTTTTAAAAATTTGTCATAAGAAAAGGAAAGATGTAAGCTCACCAATTATGCAGGTAAGTTCATCATTTGTAAAATATACGAATTATATTTCATTGTATGTACTAATTTAGAATTTTTATTTCTAGGTATCTGTTGGAACAAGTGAAGTCCCAATAAATCCTTTAGAAAATCAACCTCCACCTAAAGCACCAACAATCTCAATACCTAATGAATCTTTTAGTTTAAATAATGGACATGTAGCAAAAACGTATATGCTTTTATTGAGGGTATATTGTATGTCTAACAATAGCTGCCTTATACATAGCTGTGATTTAGAAGGTATTTAGAAAATTATTTCAGTGTGTAAATAAACAAATTTCAAACGTCGATAATTTTTGTATACAATATTTAAATATTAATATAATTGGTTTCTCTTGTAGAACCAGCACAGAAACGTCGAAAGTCTTCTGCAGGTTCGATTAAAAGTAGCGGCGAAGAAATAAAATTGTATGGCTCTGAGCTCATAGTATATGATAAGCATAACAGATGTCTTCTGACAGATGGTGATTATGAATTAGGTTTGCAGGAAGTACAAACTAATGTTAGATCCAGCCCAAAGAAATACAGTTCTTGGGAATCTGTACCTGACATTAAAGAGTGTGGTCCTTTTGAAGTGTTCAGTAGAGGTCCTACATTAAAATTTAGACTTAGTTGGACTATGGAGCCAAGTAATGGTTTAGTGGACAGACCTGCTCCTATTCACCCAGTGCCAAGCGGTGACAATAAAGAAAATCGATCGAGCAACAGTAAGTTGCTGCTACTATTCGAATAGTGTGTTCTATTTACTTAAATAGCATTAGATATATATATCATAGTGCATATATAATTCCTTCAGCTGGCTATGAGCGTTCTTCTACAAATCATAATAACAATAACACCAATAATAACAATAATACAACACTGCCAACACCTAGTCCATTGACCCCATCAAGAATGTCTGTATCCACTGAAAAAATGGAGAATTCAATGGGTACTCAACAAATAGTTTATCAATTTTTATACAATAATAACAGTCGTCAGCAAACAGAGGCTTGTGAGGATCTCCATTGCCCATGGTGTTCATTAGATTGTGGGAAGCTCTACTCTCTTTTAAAGCATTTGAAGTTATGTCATTCTAGATTTACATTTACTTACGTGGTGAGTTGCTCTTGGGAAAAAAAAAAAAAAAAAAAAAAAAAAAAAAAAAAAAAAAAATTGATAATTTTTTTTTTTATTTTATTTTTATTGCACGTTAATTAATAAATAAATATATCGTTCTTAGCCAATACCACAAGGTGCCCGTATAGATGTAGCAATAAACGAATGTTATGATGGTTCATATGCTGGTAGTCCACATGAATTAATCACTCAACCATCTGGGGTAGCTTTTTCACGCACAGGCCCAACTAGACGTACGAGTGTTACAAATATTTTAGTCTGTCGGCCAAAGAGAACAAAACCGAGTTTATCTGAATTTCTTGAACTTGATGAAAATGAATTTGAAAGCCAAAGACCTTACATCACTGGACATAATAGGTGGGATTGATAATATTTTAAGGGCAAAACTTTCATTGTTTCTTCAATTTTTTTTTTTTTCTTTTTTTTTTTTTTCATTTGCATCATCAATTTTTTGTCATCATTTTTGTTCAGATTATATCATCACACTGTCACTTGTTTGCCTATTTATCCGAAAGAAATGGATATTGATTCCGAAGGAGAAAACGATCCAAAATGGTTGCAAACGAAGACAATGATGATGATCGATGATTTTACCGACGTTAATGAAGGAGAAAAAGAATTAATGAAAATGTGGAATCTTCATGTAATGAAGTACGGATATGTAGGAGACTGCCAGATACCATTGGCTTGCCAAATGTTTTTAGAAACCAAAGGAAAGGAATTACTTATGAAAAATTTATATCGGAATTTTGTGCTGCATATGTGCAGTCTATTTGATTTTGGTTTAATTAGTCCTGTTATTCTTTATCAGACAATTCAAAAGTTACAGGAGATTATGAAAGAAGGAGGTGAAAATGGTGATGTACGCAAAGTTTTGCAAAAATCACATGAAGCTCAAGTAGAAAGATGGGTTTCTACAGGTTTTCAAGCATCTACCGATGCTACTACTACTAAAGCAAGTAGTACAAAAATCAGTTTTAATAATGACTGTTCAAGTTCTAATGCTAGGAGGAAAACATCGCTCCCCTTGGGATCACCAAATTCTCAAAATGTAAAATCTACTGTTTCTATGCATATGTTTCAATCAACCCATTAACGTTTATTTTGATTTTATATACTGTTTTGACGAATTAAAAGTAAATCAGAAAGGAACGTTTAAATTTGTTCCTGTTTAAATAATCTGCATTAGTTCAAAATGCACTTTATTAATTAATAATTATATATTGGCAACAATATTATTTTTTAAACATATAGTATCATACTGATTTTTTTATGGTCTAGTCAATGATACTGTTCATGTTATCTATATTTTATATCTTTGGATGTTACAATTATTGATACAATTGATTTCAAACTTATGCTCATAATTATATATAAAAATCTCTGCCTCATAAAAGTAGTAGGACACCTTAATTTGTAATAGAATTGGATTTTGTGATAAAAAAAAGCATTGACCCTAAAGACAATCAATTTTTGGGGAATTATTTTTTAAAAGTAGGACTTTTTTTGTTAAATCAGTCCTTAACTTCTGCTTACAAATAATCGAAGTACGTCAAGTATTTTTTTTTGTACATGCTGGTTCTTTTATACAGTAAAATAATTATGTACTTTATAGAATGTTATTTAAATTATATTATAACTTAACATTATTAATATTTTTAAATTCACATGGATGAATTAAACAGGTATTTTACTGATGATAAATGCGTCACGATTAAAGACAGAATTTAATTAGTTAAAATTGATCTATTGTGCTCTATCTGAATAATTCGAATCTTATATTGTAAATTTTATTCTGTAAAAGAAGGAATACATAGATTGAAAGTGCCTTTACCAAACTAGCAGGTCTGTATATGAGAGTAACAATAGGCCAGTTTGAGGATCTGTATGTGTATATTTTGTTTCCTATGACATATTATAGGTCATTGTTCTCTCATACAAGCTTGTAAATCGGAGCTAGTGCATCATGATAAAACGTTTACTTGAGTGTAATATATGACTTTTACTGCCTAGTTGTTCGAAGAAACGTTTACATTCCTTTACATATATTATCTATAATTTCTTTATATCTGTTTTATTAGTTATTCATCATAAATGTGCTCCTAATGTTTGTTAAGAATTTTGGAATCTTCGTTTTCTTCGAACGACTTCAACTACTGTCCATTAATATTATTGTCTATGCTAGGATGTAAATAGAAAAAAAAAAAATACAATAAAATACATGGACATAAAAATAAGTGGTAATTATTACTTTTGTTTAAAATTCAAATATATAGAAACATTTTTAAAGTTTGTCTAATGATACATTGTATTAGACTGCAATGAGATGTGTTAGTAAGAGAGAGAGAGAGAGAGAGAGAGAGAGAGGGGGGGGTGAGAGAGAGATTTTTGGTGTTTTATAATATCTCTCATATACATTTTATGAAACAAGAGAATTTTAAAAACAAATTGTATGAAATTGGTTTCATCTAATTGTCTGAAGGAACCAGTTGTCATCACAAATTTTAACTTTTGATAATACTATTTATCCAAGGAAATGAATGTTATAATTCATGATATAAAATTTTTTATTTATCCTCAAATTTTTGTAATTCATATCCTGTAGAATGTCAAAATCTGTGTTGCCTGTTATACATTATAGTGGCAAAAGATATGATAACTCACAAGGTAATTGAAAATTGTTGTATATGTTTTTAAGAGATTAATTAAATAATATAAATTATTTAGAGAAATCAACAACAAAAGTTAAGAGTCTTATGAAATTATGGAAATCTGCTAATGTGAAGTTAAATCTTCTTTGCAACCTTGACAATATTGATGCTACAAGTTTTTATGGAATATCAAGAAAAATTCTTTTTCATTTACAAAAGTATTATAACTATATAAGTTTGAAACTCTTGCCTTATTCAAATGAAAAGTGTTTTTCTGGAAATATAAGACAATGTTATAGGCTCGATAAATGCCAACGAAGCAGTCTTCATCTTTTCACTAAACTACATAGTTCAAAGAAGCACACTAAACTTATACATAATCAAAAGAAAATGAGATATATTAACCATGAAATAAGAAACAATTATTTATCCATCAATAAAAGGAAAAACAATAAAGAAGAAATAAATAGTAAAATTAATTTAAATTATACTTGGAATTCTAATGGAATGCAGAATTGTAAAGTTGCAACTACTTTTTTTCCTAAAATTGAAATGGAAAAAAATGTTCCATTATATGATATTGTGGACTTATTCGCAAACTTAAATTTACATCAAGTAAAAAGTAATACTTTCCCTGCTAATGCGATAACAAAGTGTGAAGATAATCTGAATAATGCAGACAATGATAAATCAACTTTATCCAATAATATAAATTCTATGTGCAAAGTTATGATGGAAGAATCGTTTCATCATCCTTTTACTGGCAAATCAAATGACATTATACAATTATCAAATTATAATTATATTAATACGAATTATTCTAATGCACAATGTAAAGTAAATTTTAATTCTGGAGATAATTTGGAGGAAGCATGTTCAAACATAAAGTATTTGATAAATGATATCCCACCTAAAGAAGCTATACAAGTACATTCTGAAGATGTTTCGTGCAAAACACGTTCTATACAATGGAGTACTGAAGTTGATGTGATTTATTATGCTGGTGATGCAAATGGAGGTAAATAATATCTACGATATGTAAGAAAAAAGAAAAGCTAGAAAATTGTTTTCTATCTTTTAGATAAGGTAATATGGAGAGAAATAGAGCCACTTCATGAAGAAGCATACCAACAAGCAAATCATAATGATCTTCTTCGGATAACTCTGACAAATAAAAATATAATTTCTTCTATGAATAATTATCAGTCTTTTGATTCTTAAGTAGGTACACTTACTAAATCAATTTGTAAAGATTTATAACGTATTATTAAAGACAACATTATCAAATAATATATTTTGTATATTATATATTTTTTATATATTCACTTATCCTTAATATCGATCTTATTTTCAATTTTCATTAGAATCATATGTTGTACTCTCTCATATTTGAAGAATCGTGGAAAATCTATTTTCACATATTCTATGTTCCAGTTAAGATTTCGCCTTTGAATACAACGTAGAAATTCTTCATACATTGGAGCAACAGTTTCCATATTAGCAACAGTGAAAACATACCTTTTCTCCAAAGCAATGTAAGCTGTTTTTAGAATTTCTTTACTTAAGAGTTTTTCTAATGTTGTAACAAATCCATTTGTTATAACATCATCATAAATCACTGAAAAACAAAATGGTTTTAGTAACTTTGCCTTTTTTTTTTTTTTTTTTTTTTTCCATATAATCATAAACTTACCGTCCGCAGCTATGAAAATCTCTGTCCTATTAACTTTTTCTTCTAAACTTTTAGACCATTTTAAATTTAAAAAATTTAATTCTTCTATATAATATTTACACTTCACATAAGATATATTCCTCATGAAATTTCGTTTCACTAATTTTAATATTTCACCTAAATTAATATCTAGACAATAAAGAGTAGAGATATTAATAACCGAATAATAGTACTTTTATAAAAGTATTATATCTTTTGTCTATTATCGTCATCACCTGTACAAATTATTTCTTTTGCTAAAAAACTAGCAACAATGCTAGTTAAGCCAACACCTGATCCTAATTCCATAATTATTTTTTCTTTAAATAAATCAGGGTTGGATAAAATATAATCAGCTAATAAAAGAGCACCTCGCCATACTTGCAAGCCTACCATTCGCAATTCTGTAGATACATTGTGTTCTAAAATAAAAAGTAATTTTAAAATTTTCAATAAATTAATGTATAATAAATACGTACCAATATATAAAACAATTTCTTCATCTCTGTCTATATCCAAATCATTATCTTTATCATACTCTATCGCTTTTACTGTTGATTTTGATTTTATCATATAAGAAGGACACTTAAAGATAAATTGAGTAACGGCAACTAATAGTGAAGAAAGAACAATGATTATTCTATAAAAAAGAAAATTACCATGTGTGGGATAATTAATATAGGAAATTAATAATTAATAAACTTACTATTATTTGTGAGTTTTTCTGAATGTTTATCATTTTCTAAAAATATTTCTGACGTTATTTTATGTGCAGACATCTAAAAACAATATATTTACAAATGCACTTCAGAATTATGATATTTTGTCATTATTAATACTACTATTATATAACTCCTTCAGTATATAATCATTCAATAGTATAATTATACAGCAGTATTAAATTATATACTATAACATTTTTAATATATATAAAAAAAAAAAAACAATTTTATAGCAAAGCTTTATTTGTTACCCTGACTTCACTGTGCAATGTCACGAACATAAACTGATTGCTTTCTATTTATAGCAAACAGAAAAGCTTATATGAGTACAATAAAGAGTATTTTAACTATGAAATAGTTGGCACATAAACTAGCGTACGATATTCTACGAAGCCTAAAAGAAAATTATATTGTGATCGTTAAAATACGAACGTAGTAATTTATTTGTCAAATATTTTGAAATTCGCGCCGAAAAATTGTATGCAACTTTTTGCATTTAAATTTTATTTATTAAACTAAGAAGTAAATATTAATTGCTATAAAAAATTCGAGTGTATTATTGTTATAGTAACACAATTTACGTGCAATTTTGAACGAGTATTATCAGTAAAGAAGAAAAAAAAAGAAAATTTATTATAATTGGAAATTACAAAATTTTAAATTCAAATCTTGAAAACCGCGCTTTTACGCAAGAGTTATCGTCAGTATTTTTGTTCCTGTCTGTTCCGTTATTGGCTGTTTTATAATTCTCGTTTGATTCTCTCTTTAGCAACGTATATGTAAGTATTTAATAATAATTAAATCTTGTGTCATTCAATTCATTATTCTTTTATGATACAGGGTACAGTTAAAACTTGGCTATTTCATCTATAATTATATTAGATATATTTGTGTATATATATATATATATATATATATATGTATATTATATTTTACACGTCATCTGGTAAAATATACAAAGGTTGTAATGATTCAGTTAGGTTATGACAAAAATTATAAATTTTTCTTTAATTTTACTACAATATAATTATTTGGCAACGTACGTCGATTAAATATTATTAATTATAACGGCGAATTGACGTAATTATTATTCAATAGTTTGCCTTAACGATTCAAAAATATATCGCACACCTGTTTTCACAGTTAAGTAAATTGTTATGGCGGCAATATTCAACTATCGGGATAAGCGTATCGATGGGAAAAGTGTCTATCGCTTATTACAATTTTTACGTCATATTTATTCGAACGTAATCGATTAGATCTTACAAAACACAAAATAAAGGAATAAGAATAAAATGTTATAATTAAAATGATACTCTCGTATTCGTGATTCGGAAGAAATTTTTTTTCTTCTTTGTCTTCGAGAATAATTCTTCGTTAAAAAAAAAAAAATAAAAAAATCGTGCTATGAAAATTTAAGAAATGAAAAAGTTCTTCGGAAACGAATGATCTTGATCGATTTTTGTTATCGATGAACTATTTATTTTAGATTATCTGGGTTAACGATTGATAAAAATTACACAATCTATAAAATTTATCAGAGCATACTATTTCTCGACCCTTGATACTTTAAGAAATCTTGAATTTAACATTCTAGTAGAGATACTTTTGGTCAACAGCGTCAGCCAATGAGTGACTCCCACGATGAATAGAAGATGCCATGCGTTAACAGTGATTCTACTACATAGAACGTTATAGTCAGACAGCATCGTACGCGTTGGCTCCATTCCGTTCACTTGATTCGCGTTCGTCAATCTTCTTCGTGTCCCTTATTCACTACGGGTCTTTTTTCATTATATCTTTTTCTTATTACGAATATATATATATATATATATATATATATATATATATATATATATATATAGATATACATACATACATACATACTGTCGTCGTATATTTTCCTTTATAATTTATTCGAATAGTTCTTGATAAAAACAAATTACATAGTGCGAGTCTTTCTTTATAATATATATATATATATTTTTTTTTTTTTCCTGATCGTTCACAGTTCCAGCTGTCTTGTCCAGTGTAATAGTTGAACGTGACCAAGTCGAAGATGAATGTCGTTACGACGATACTTTTGGCAGTTACCTGTCTTAGCTACGCTATTGCAAATATTGATTTGGATGAAGGTGTATTGGTAATTAACAAAGACAATTTTGAATCGGCGATCAAGGATAACGAATTTATTCTTATCGAATTCTGTAAGTATATTATAATCTTTCCTTATCTCGACTTCCTACGTTCCGCGATCCCATTTATTTCCATTTATAGCCTCCTGTTGCTTCTTACATTTTATTACTCATTATTTAATTACGTTGAAACGTGTTTCGGAAATAGGACCAGATGTTTGATCTTTACACGTCATCACTCGCGTACCGGTTAACGGTAATTTCATTGGCCGTTTATTCGCAATCTTAACTGATAATATTTTAAACATCTGTTTGCCCATGAATATTATTTGAAATCTATCTTTTTTTATCTTACCTTGTTTTGTCTTTTCTTTCTTTCTTTCTTTTTTTTTTTTTTTTTTTTTTGATAGAAAAAGTATTTTACAATAATTAAATATTTTTGCGTTATCGCTTAGATGCACCATGGTGTGGACATTGCAAGGCATTGGCACCTGAATATGTAAAAGCTGCCAAACAATTGGCTGATTCAGGTTCTGATATTAAGCTAGCCAAAGTCGACGCAACTATAGAAACTGAATTAGCGGAGAAACATGGCGTGAGGGGATATCCCACACTTAAGTTTTACCGTAAAGGAATTTCTATTGAATACAATGGTGGACGTTTAGCAGATGATATCGTTCATTGGCTCGTTAAGAAAACAGGACCAGTCGCCAAAGATTTATCTTCCGTAGAGAAAGCTAAGGCTTTCATTAATGAACATGAAGTTTCAATAATCGGATTCTTCAAGGTTCAAATTATACTTTTTTTTTATTTAGATAGTTATCTATAATATACATTACACTTATTATTTTATATAACATTAAGGATCTAGAATCTGAAGCCGCTAAGGTATTCTTGGAAGTTGGAAATGCAGTCGATCATTATACATTTGGTATCTCAAATGCCGATGAAGTATTGAAAGAATATGAAGCAGAAGATGGTACTA
Organism: Dolichovespula sylvestris; assembly: GCA_918808275.2. Taxonomy (NCBI): domain Eukaryota; kingdom Metazoa; phylum Arthropoda; class Insecta; order Hymenoptera; family Vespidae; genus Dolichovespula; species Dolichovespula sylvestris. The sequence continues at coordinate 5,056,912 of OU964973.1, read as the reverse complement.
TTATATTGTTTAAGAAGGTAATATATCATATATGTGTATATATGTGCGTGTATGAGTATTTCAAATATTCGTTATATAATTTAATGTCGTTTTAGTTCGATGAAGGCAAAGCCAAATTTACAGATGAACCTACCTTCAAGAATATTCAAAACTTCATCAGTGTATACTCATTACCTTTAATTGTTGATTTCAACCAAGATACAGCTCAAAAGATATTTGGTGGCGACATTAAGAGTCACCTTTTAGTTTTCTTAAGCAAAAAGGATCGTAATTATGATAAATTAGTTAAAAAGATTGAGGAGCCCGCAAAGAAATTCCGTGGAGAGGTAGGAGATAAGAAATTTAAAATAATTGATTTACATATACAAAGCATTTAAATACATTATTATTAAAAAAATATAATTTTTATATATACTTAGGTTTTGTTCGTAACCATCGATTCTGATGAGGCTGATCATGAGCGAATCTTGGAATACTTCGGCATAAAGAATAAAGATGTTCCTGTTATGCGTCTTATTAAATTGGAAGGAGATATGATAAAGTATAAGCCTGAAAATCCAGAAATAAGCAGTGAAAATGTTTTAGAATTTGTAAATGCTTTCATAGAAGGCAAGTTGAAGAGACATTTACTTACTGAGGACTTGCCTAAAGATTGGGATAAACATCCTGTTAAAGTTCTTGTTGGTACTAACTTCCATGAAGTTGCATTTAACAAAGAAAAAGACGTTTTAGTTGAATTTTATGCTCCTTGGTGTGGACATTGCCAACAGCTTGCTCCTATCTACGAAGAAGTATGTATTAATACATAATTAAATATTATTAATACGTATATATATATATATATATATATATATATATATATATATATATGGTTATTTATAAGATTTTATTAAATATAAAAAAATTCGTTTTTATAGTTAGGAAAGAAATATGAAGATAGTGAATCTGTAGTGATAGCAAAAATGGACGCTACTGTGAATGAATTGGAAGACGTAAAGATTGTCAATTATCCAACAATCACCCTTTACAAGAAAGGAACAAATGAGGTATATTTTTCTTTTCATTTATTTATTGCGAAAAATGGAACGTTCCATGCTTAAGTACTCTATCTCATTCCAGGCTATTGATTACAACGGCGAGAGGACACTCACGGAATTAGCTAAATTCATTGAATCTGGTGGTGCATATGATCAAGGTGCAAAAGAGGTGTGTACGCGATACAAGCATAAACGTAAAATAATATTTTTCCAAAGTTTTTACTATATTACTATATATTTATTACAGGTTCAGGAAGAGGATGAAGATGACGATGTGCCAAGAAAAGACGAATTATAGGCGCACATAATCAAATGGAATAAAATTACTATTGTCCCTTCTATTTCCTGCATCCAATCAATGAATTCCACGATTTCCTCTTAAACAAAACATTCGTTTATACAAAGATCTTTTTAAATGGTGCATCTTCATTTATTATATTTAAGTTTTATATTTCTAAAACAAGGCGTCGTACTGTACAATTAACTATTAAGGAGAAAATTGCATTTCAGGGTTTTTGAAATAAGTCCAGTGTCGTTGTGAGTGGCACGACGAAGTGTTCATTATGATCATTTATTATTATTATTTTTTTTTTTTCATTTTTAAATCTTTACTTTGATATTAACTCATACAAAGAGATGTTAACTTATACGTTTTATATACTAATCTTATTATGAGTCAGTAACCCCTGAAAACTCAAATGTTTTCAGATTGTGCCTGCTTCCGTTATTGTCGTCGTCGTGATATCAATGAGTCTGAAAAAAAAGAAACAGGATACGTAAAATAATCATGAAGCTGAGTTTGGTACACCTAAGCCAATTTTTATATTTATATAAGATAACTTATTGCAATGGGACTGTATTTGTCTAAAACTAATGCAGTAAGAACATTGCACGCAACAATCACGATATTATAGAGGCAACGACTCGTATATATTTTACATTTCCATTACAGCATTTACAACAATCATTAAATTGATTGTCAATCTTTAAACTCTAGCGTAGGCAGTGATTTTGATGTTTTCCTAAATTCAATGGACTGAAAACTAGGGATCTATAGTCCATTTAATGAGACGAGTCACGTACATAAAATGAATATACATGATGGGGACATTATTGAGTCATAGGAACGTATTCACGCAATCATCAATCAGATAATCTAACAGGTTTCGAGCGGGAATTCGAAGTAAATCCCAACAACGTCACTTATGTAAAATTTGCTCCTGAATTTAATAATTGACTACCGTTCGCCCGCCAATAACTTTGGTGTCTCTTGCAATTATCATGCTCTTACCACACGATTGTTTTGTTTTTGTCTCTTGACTCGTCTCGTTGAACCAACTATAGAAATCGGATATAAATTGAGAAAAAGAAAACAAATTAATTATATCTCTATAAGTCTTTATTATATAATATTATTCTTAATATATAAAATATTATTCTATGACACGTGTCTATTTTCTTTTTCTTTTTATCTTTGTTTCAAATGAAATATAAATACCCAATAATATTATTTTCCAACCATGCTATGTTTATATTCGTTGTCTTCGTAATGGTCAATGTGACACATTATAAAAATATTCTCTGCTCTATATATATATATAAATATACGCGACACACATATACATATATAATGTTATTTAATGTTTATGTTATTAATATTCTCAGATATTGATTAACAATTTGATATATAGTAGTTAACACTTTGAGTGGTACTATTCAATATATAGTCTTAATGTTTTATTTTTGACTAATATTTATTTTTATTTCTCGCTAGAATTGTTCAAATGTCATTGAAGCAATGAATCGGAAATTTGAATTATCATCTTTAAGCGACTTCATTCGTCATGCCTTGATGTTCACAGAAGCGGTAAAAGATACATTACAATTTGAATGCGCCGAGGCAAGATTTTCTTTAAAACCTTGGATAACAAAAACTTTTGTTGCAAAAGAAGTTGATAAAAATGATTGCATTTGTAATAAGGTAAAGAATTTAATATATATATATATATATATATATATATATATATATTCTTTTTTTATGAGTCAATTAACATGGTATTTTGTTTATTAACTTTTATTTCGTAAATTAATTAGATGTCTTCTAAAAATCAAGATGAAGATATTTCTGAGGGTATAAGTAGAGCAATATTGCAAGCACAAAGATTACGAGAAAAACTTTCATCTAATGTTTCAAAGCAAGAGAAACATTCGAAACAAAAGTATTTAGATAAGACGAATGTACAAAGAGTATGTCATGAATCAGCAAAGCACGATAGTATGAAATCCCATGTAGAAATGGATATAAAATCGTTTGATAAAAATCCGAAAAAAATACAAAATGTTATTAAAACTACTTCAAAGACTGCAATATCAGAGCAAGGTTCAATAAAAGCATCGCAAACACCATCTACAAGTAGAACAAATATTAAACAAAAAGGAAAAAAGAACTTTCTTTTGGCAAATAAATTGAATATCAAACATATACAATCGGCAAAAATTCAAGATAATAATAAAAGTAAAGAAGTAAAGAATAATATGAAATTCATTAATTCTAAAAAAAAACCTGAAGTTTGCGCAGCATCAACAAGCGAATTAACTAAATTAATAGAAGAACTTTCTTTAGTGTCTTCTAAAAATTTATCAACTACGTCTACAAGTAGAAAAGACTGTCCATTACATGGAGAAAATGTTAAGCAATTTACTGAAGAAATAATATCAATGGACATAGTAGATGCTCTTGACAAATTTGATATTCCAAAAGAAATTTTAAAAGTGCTTAGAATCTATCACTCGTATGTAAATTTTGAACATACGCAGGAATCTGTAAATAATTTGCAACATAGAACAGCCGCAGCGGAATTCTTAAAAGAATTTGATAAAATGGTAAGCATAATATATTAAATTTATATTATGGATAATTATTTTAATTTATTTTTTTTCAGAATGAAAATAAAAAAAATTATTCTGAAAAAGAAAATAATATCGTAAGCATTGCCAAGGAATCTTTTTCTGTATTAGAAAATGTGTATAATGGTATGATTAACATAGACAAAATTAAGGAACTTGACAAAAGATCGGAATCTATTTATAAAATGCATAAAATAAAAAAATTTGATATAAGTTTTAATGAAAATGTGAAGCCTATTGAAACAAGACTTAAGTATTCTGAAATTGTAGGATGGATGTCAAATGGAATTTGGAATAATATGTGTATTAAGGATTTCCAAGGTACTATAAGAGTTACATTTATTTTTATTAATAAATCCTATAATCGATATTAATAATTTTAGGAATGTCTAAAGTATGCTGCATACGTTACAACGATGCCTCACAATTGTCATCGTTTTATGAAGTTCTACAAGAATTTCAGCATACAAAATATGTTAATACAATAATAGAAATTTTGTTAAAAGATGTAATACCTAAAGTGATGGATTGTTTCGAGCCAATAGATGATATATATTTACAGATATATAAGATGATTGATATTTTGAGTCAAGGTTTAAATCCAGAAAATCCAGTTTTAGTTAGAACAGAAGGATAGTTTTATCAAATCTATATAAGTTGTCTTTAACATAGTATTAGAGAGGTTGCTAAGGCAACCATCAATCAAATAGTATGGTTGATTTAACAGATATGCTTATACATACTGTGTGAATAGTATTCACAAACTTTGTTTTTTTATGCAATTGTAATTTAATTTTTTAACGAGTACATTTTTTTTATCGAGTTAAATATTTCTTTTTATGAATAATTTTTGAAATATAAATAAAAAAGAAGCAATCTTGGTGTAAACAATTTTTAATTTATTAATTGATAAACGGTATTCAGTTTAATTTCAGCAAGAAAACTACTACGGATTTTTAATATACATTGTAAAAAAGCAATTCGCAATTTGCTAGATCGTGTAATTTTTCAGAGTTTGATAATATTAATCTAGATATTCAATCGAACCCAGCAATGATGCATAATAATATTAAAATGAATGCTATTACACGAAGCACCCAGTACAGCAAAGTATATGCTGCTCATGAGGTATATATATATATATATATATATATATATATATATATATGTATGTACATATATTGATAGATGTTTATAAATAAATAAAAATAATAACTAAGTGAATAATTATTCATAGGTAAACACAAATACTGTAACATACAAAAATAATGGAATGTATCATTATGAGGGTGGTTGGCCAAAAGATATTAATATGAAAGAGGTGGAACAAACTGTTAGATATAGACGGAAGATAGAAAAGGATGAGCTCTATATTCATACTATGTTGCAGTTATTACCTGTAATTATAATAATTATAAGATTACTAGAAAATAAATAAGAAAAAAAAAATTAATTGATTACATTTTGAATTCTTTTCTTATTTATTTTTCAGGCAATGGAACATTGCATTTTACAAAATAATGCATGTGATATTTATGAACAATATTTCAATGATATAGAAGCAACATCATTGATACAAAGGACATTTTCCCGTACCGTGAATGTATATCGTGATCCTTTACCAATGAAACGTCAGATAACACATGTTTCATGGTCACCTGATCAAGGAACTCGTTTTGCAGCAAGTTATTGTAATACTGATTTTAAAAATATAATGAATTTCAGTACTACATCATATATTTGGGACATAGGTTTGTGACTACTTTTATTAATATTAAACTATACACAAGTAAAAGAGGAATAAAATGATTATTTTTTTTAACAGAGAATCCAGGCAGTCCGTTTATGACATTAAAGCCATTTTCTCCGATTTTAACTTTAGAATATAGTTCTAAAGATAATAATGTCTTAGTTGGCGGTTTAGTGACTGGGCAAGTAGCATTTTGGGATATAAGAAAAGGATCTGAACCTAATGAAGTTAGTTCAGTCAATCAAAGTCACAGAGATCCATGTGATAATGTTTTGTGGATAAATTCTAAAACTGGAACAGAATTTTTTAGTTCTTCAAAGGATGGACAGGTTTAATATATTGTAAAAAGAAAAAAAAAATATATATATATATATATATATATATATATGTAATTATATTAATAGATTGAACAATTGATTTTTAATGTTTTTATTTATATTATAGGTCAAATGGTGGGACACAAGAAAAATGAAAGTTCCTACTGAAACTTTGGTAATAGATTTAGAGAAAACAGAAGATCAAAATGTTGATCGGGCGACTGGCATATCTGCGTTACAATTTGAACCTTCTATGAGTTCACGATTTATGTGTGGTCTAGAAAATGGTTATTTATTTATTTATTTTTTAAATTAATCATACAATCTTAATTCATCGATCGTTTAATTAATATCTTAATTATATTTAATCCTGTTGTTTTAAGGTATGGTAATATCTGCGAATCGTAAAGGGAAAACGCCGAGTGAAAAACTAGCGGTTAGATTTCAAGTTCAATATGGTCCAGTAATAGGCTTAGAGAGGAATCCTACATTCATTAAAAATTTTTTAACTATTGGTGATTGGACAGCTAGAATATGGTCCGAAGATTGTAGAGAATCTTGTATCGCTTGGACTCCGTAAGTATCATATTTGCTATATTTATATAATATATATATAATAAATATGAAATTACGATTGATCTCGATCGATCATTTCATTAGGGGTCATCGACAATTTTTAATGGGTGGCTCATGGAGTGCAACAAGATTTTCTGTTTTCTTCTTGATCAAGATTGATGGAACTTTGGATGTATGGGATCTGCTTATACAGCAGGATTCTCCGGTTCTTAGTATAAAGGTTACGCTTTGTTTTTTTTTTTTTTTTTTTTTTAATGGTAATCAATTTTAATAAACATTAAATTATTTTAATTATTAGGTATGCGACGATGCTCTTACTTGTGTGAGACCTCATGAACAAGGGCAATTAGTTACTGTTGCTAGTAGAAATGGTATAATATATTTACTCGAACTATCGGAAGCATTAAGGATCAATCATAAAAATGATAAATTGTTATTAACAGCAGTAAAGTATACTTTTGTATTTGAATGTGATTTTCAGATTATTTCGTTGTATATATAAATTTATTTATTTTCCTTTAGCTATTGGATAGAGAAACACGTAGGGAAAAAGTAATCGAAGCAAAGAATAGAGAAATAAGATTGAAAATGAAGTCACTTCGCGTTAACGTTGATTCAGAAATTATGAATGATCCTTCGAAAAGTAATAATCGCGAGGATTCGAAACAGAATGTTTTAAGTTCGAAAGACGCATTGATAGAACAATGTGAACAAGATTACATAAATATTATTGAAGCAGTAAGAATATTATATTTCACATTGGCTCTCCATCATTTTCTAACATGTTTTATATTTGACTTGTATATTACGCGACGTAAAAGTCAAAGTTTTAATCGTCTTCACGATTAAAAAAGTATTACTTTTTTTTAAAAGAAAAATATTTGTACAAATGTTCATTAATATTTTCTTTCAGGAAAAAGCGAGGCGGTCCGCAGAAAACGACGTTGAACTAAACAACAATAACATAAACGGTAATACAGTTGTCATCTAAACAAATTAGATTAATTATCGTAGTCCTATATACAATTATGTGATTAATAAATATAGAAAGAAATAAAGTTTACTGCGTTTAATCGTACTTTCCTACGAATGAATTTTTTTTCTTTCTTTTTTTTTTTTTTTTTTTTTTTTTAATACAATCAAAGTTGATTTGATGTCGGAGAAATAAGTGGATTATAAGTACATTATAATCAATACGGGTTTCCACATACAACAGTGGCAAAAACACCTGCCGTTTATCGATCTATTCACGTTTCCGTGGGTAGTGTGGATAAACGTGAGTGAAGTTCTTGTAGGCCGTGCAGTTGGTGTGTCGCCTGTCAAAGTGTTAACCATTTTAAACGTTTATTAACAAATAAAAATACTATTGTAATTATAAAAGTTTCATAATTATTAAAAATATCAGGAGAAGGATGTATACACTATCTTTAAATTTTCGAAAGAAATTCAATATTCTAAGAATAACGAGATATATATCAGCGATAAGAAAATTAATCTAAATTTTAATTGTAAGAACAGTTGATGCTTATAAAATTATATATATATATGTATGTATATTTTTATTGTGACAAAGATAATGATTTATAATAATACTTTTTAGATACGTAATTTGACGAGATGGCGAATCGGTGAATATGTGTATTTTATTGTAAAAAATCTAAATAAAAAGAAAATAAATAAAAAAGAGAGAAAAAAAATAAATAAAATAAGTTTTGCAATGTCGGAGAAAGAGAAGACACGTTTGGTACGTAATACCGTCTGGACGTCTGATCAGAATGCAAGTAAATCGGAAAGCGAAGTGGAAGGTCAGTGGGCACTTGTTAAAAGAAAAAAATCGGAGAAGAAGAGAACGATACGAGCGTTCGAAACTAATGATCGTAAAGTGTTGCTCAGTTCGAAAGAAGACGATTTAAACGTTTCTCCACGTTCAAATTCTACGAGCAACGGGTCCGATATGAAAGAAAAAACAAACGCTTCCTCCTTCGTTGCTAATAAAAAAAAATTAACAAGATCCAACAATTTAAAATCCGTCGATGTCGTTGTGGACGTTCATCAGCGTTACGAAGAGGCAACACCTGTGATATCGTTAAAGAATAACGTTGAAATTTTTGACACCAAATCGATCGAAGTATCAGAGTTAGAAGATTTGTCTTCAGGTAGTAATCCCCAAGAGGGATCAAAGAAAAATATAAAAGTTCCAACGAAGGATAATTTTGTGATAGATTCGATCGATGAGCGCGAGGACAACGGGAATGAAATAACTTCAACGCCTATCCTATCGTCGAAATCCTCGAAAAATTTATTCGAGGATAAACCACGTCGTAGAAAACAATGGGAAACGACGACGTTACGTCCCGTTATGAACGAAGTTACGAATTTGAAAAAGCCACCAAGGAAACGTTGGTCCAAAGATACCAGCGTCATACGTTTACCGGAAACTTTGGATTCTTCGTCGATTAACCAGAGGATTTCAAAGACTACGGAAATCTCAAGGATACCTGTACCAGCTCCGAGATCAACCACGACGAACAAACAAAATTCACGGTTCGCTTTTGAGAATGAGGCGTTCGTATCGGAGAATGAAGAAGTTTTGAGAATTGAGAGAGATGACGTTAAAGATGACACGAGAATTGAAATGAGAAGGATGAGCGATCGAACCGATACGCCATCCTCCTCTCGAGATTCGAGAATTAATTTCACTGAGAGAACTTCTCCGAGAAAACGGGATACAACGTCGACACTAGAAAATACTGAAGATTCCGACGTTAATGTTTCCTCGTCGTCGACAAAGAGAACGTCACGTTCGTCTGGAAGACGAAAAAAAAATTCCATTCGCTCGTATCTGTCAAACAGTTTAGAAGAAATATCAAATAATCGATACGCTGTATCCGACGATGAATTAATTAATGATGATAGTGAGGTATTAAAAAGGGAGAAAAAAATTGCGGTATACTCGAGCCAAGAAAGTTTTTCGACGAACGAAAAAGAGGGCAAAGGAGGAGAAGAAGAAGAAGAAGAAGAAGACGAAGACGAAGACGAAGACGAAGAATTGTCATCGAGAATATCAACTGGTAGAACTTTGTCTGAAAATAAAAAGAAAAAAGATCGAAGATTTAAAGAAGAAGTTCGTCATTTAGCGAACGAGCTGGATTCGAAGAAAAAGAAGAAGAAGAAGAAAAAGAAAAAGGGCGAACCGATAAAATACATCCTAATTACGATTCACAAAGCCGACATGCTTGAGACCGATTATGTGACTAAACATCCTATGGTTAAAGTACATATCGTTGAAGCAGAGACTGGTAATTATTTAAAAAATAAAAATGACGGTGGTGGTTCGTATGTGCAGCCAATGATTACCGGAAAGTTTGATTTCAAGGAGAACAGATCGATGATACCGATTTGGGAGGAAGGACTTATTTTCGAAAACGATTTTAAAACGATCGTAAAGATTGGAAAGGAACAAGTTATCCTATTTTTCGAAATTGTCGATCTTTTGAGCTTTGCCGAGGCCAGCCTTAACTACGATAGGTTTGGCAAGTTTCGATTCGATCATGTACGATCATAATAAAAAACAATTATCTTTTGTAATAATCGAATTTATTTTATTGATATTTTGGCGAACAGGTAACGACGGATGTTGGTATAAAATAGCTTGGGCATTTTTGAAAACGGTTGGAACGAATAACGCGATGCACGTTGATAAAAAGATAAGATTGCAGTTATACAGACCTCAGAAGAGTACAAGGAACTTTGGTTCGAGAAAATGTGAAGTAAGAAAGAATTAGATATTTTTCTTTATTTTTTTTTTTTTTATTTTTCGAACGAAGCCTTCAACGAAATCTTTTTTAACAGGTTTACAATTGGTGGAAATCGAACAGAAGGGAGAAATATCCAAGCAGTCTTTACGTCACTGTTACATCTACAAATCCACCGAAATTAGAGCCAGTACTTTATCAGCAGCTCTCTTTCGACGATATTTTAGATATCGGAAACGAATCTAATAAGTTATCGGTGCAATCGTCAGAATTAATCAATTTACCAAGATGGACAAGATTGGCTGCCCAATCATGTAAAATACCGAATGAGAAATACTTTGAAACTGAGATCAGTGAAAATGGGTGTTTCTTTCTTGCTTTTAATAACGATGGCAAATATTTAGCCTGCGTCCTTTCCGAGGAATATGATTATCCTATAATAGTATATGAGGTATAACGAATGTGTATGATTTATTGATTCCAAGGAATATCTCATAAAATTGAACGAATTTTAGATCGAGTCTAATAAAGTTCACGTTCGATTTTCTGGGCACAAGACATTCGTATATTCATTGAACTGGTCGCCGGATGATCATTATCTACTTTCTGTTTCATCGGATCAAACTGCTCGTATATGGGACGTTCGTAATAAAATTATACAACATATTCGAGTGAGTTAACAGAGAAGAGAGATAGAGAGAAATAGAGAGTGATAGAGAGAGACAGAGATAGATAGAATATGTATTTTTCTTCTATAATATTTCCATTATATAAATTTCAAAGTATCATGAATATTTTCTCAGATGTTGCCTCATCCTTCCTACGTTTACTGCGGTAAATTCAATCGAAGAAACGTTTCGATAATAGCCACAGGATGTTACGATCGTATTGCAAGAATATGGACGAGAGATATAAAATCAAAGAATTACGAGCTTAGTCAAGAATTGGAGATGCACGAGGGATTTGTTAATTCTTTGTGCTTTCAAAAGGACGGGAATCTTCTTACAGCCGACAGCGTTGGTACGATAATATTGTGGTCGGTAAAAAGAAATCGTAGGATGTTATCCAAAAAAGAATGGTTCTTGTCGAAGAAGATAAACATTCGCGAAATAGAGAACGTAACGATAAATGCGATCATTTTACATCCGCTCGAATCAAGATTGCTCGTTCATTCGAGAGACAACGGTCTGCGAATGATAGACCTTGCTGCCGGTGTGGTATTACAAAAGTACGATGGTTTGAAAAACCAAAGGTATTTTTTCTTTTTTTCTCTTCTCTTTTTGATTCCAATGATGTTAATAATAATAATAATGAATTAATTGATTCTAATTAATGTCGTAGAATACAATCTACGGCATGTATCTCGCCTTGCGGTGGTTTGATATTTTGCGGCGGAGAAGATTCGACATTGAACGTTTGGAATTTAGAGACTGGTAGATATTTAGCAAGGTATAAAATCGAACGGACCTATAGAGCAATAACTTGCGTCGATTATCATCCGTACGATCATGTATTAGCATTCTCGAGTTTTGGCAGTCCTGCTCAGGTTAGAATATTAAAGTTTGAAAAGAATTCGACAGGGAATAACGTGGGTTTGTCGATGATGACGGAAGCTGCTGGGACTGGGTTTGGTGATTGTACGATTGATTCGAGTTTGAATCTTCCAAATGTTTCTATCAAAGAAAGATCAAGATCGATGTCGAGCGGTAGACGACAGGAATTATTGAATGAAGGGGAATCGAATAGTTATCGATCCGTTCGTAGTCGTAATTCGACGATTTTGAATATTTTTCAAGACGAAGGGAACGGAAAGTACGAGAGCGCTAAGTTAAAATTGCGACGATTGAGGGAAACCGAGGAGCAATTGAAAAGTCGTAGCACCAGTCGTTTGTATAATATCATCGAGAAGATCGATAGGATACTTTCGAATACGTCTAAATCGTCGAACGATCTTGAATCCGGTCAGAATGTTATTTTTAAAGATCAGGACGTTGATAGGAATAAATTCACGGAGAGTTTTAATCAGGACGATAAGGAGAAAGAGAAAGTCAAGCCGAGAAAATTATCCACAACGAGGAATTCGAACGTAGATCGTTCTAGTTCGTATTTCGAATCAAGTTCCACGAGTTACGATGGGAAAGAAGCGATCGAACTGAAAACGTTTCACGTTTTGAATGAAAACGATTCGGATTTCGATGGTGGGAGATCGAAGAGTGCGAAGGATTCGAGAAGGAGTAAAATTGTTCGTGATAATACACCGAAGACTTTTTCTGACGGCGCGACGTATTCTAGAAGGACGCGAGTTTCTCGCAAAGAAATGTCTGATGATCGTATTGGTCAATCGGATTTTGTGATTACGCAAGAAGTTCACGAATTAAAGATTACTTCCTCTAGTTCGCCAGAAAGTGCTGGTACTTACATTGTAGAGAAAGCCGAATTTGAACAAAATAAAGATTTGAATTCTATGAAAACTTCAGCCGATGAAAGATCTATAAATAATAGTGACAAGAATATTGTAAAAATGTTAGAAAGTGATAGTTCACTGTCCAGTAATGCTACGTTCACTATAGAGAACGAAATTCCCATTTCTAAACCAAGAAAAAACAAGTTTGTAACTTAAAAATAATTTTCGAATTATATATATATATATATATTTAATTATACAGTTTGCGAGGTTATACCGGTTGGTGATAATGAAAATTGCTTAAGACATATATTATTTTTTTTTTTAATGGTTCTACATTACTATAATATAGATCGATGTAACATAAAATAAGTGATAAATTCAATTTTCAAAGAATTTTCACTCAGGGTATTTTCTTAATTATTGGCACATATTTTATCAACAGCTTTTGTTACAGTTTTATTATATCTCATGATCTTTAAATATTTAGTGTAAATTTGCCCAATCTTCTTTTTACGAAAAATGCGATTGTTTCAAATGATAGCAAAATTGTTTATTAACCTAACCATTCTTCCGTTTTTATATATTTTATATTGGTATATGATATTCCTTACAAATTTCACAAATATTTCAATGAGACTATATATGTTATTAATGTCCTTAATAACTGGTGTTAATATGATGGATATTGAAGAGCTAATTGAATCAGAACAGGTATACCAATTATACATTTTTATACGTATTTTAAACACGTACACGTATACCCACACACACACGCATAAGATATAAAAGATAACAAATGTGTGTGTGATTAAAATGAAAAAGTTTCTAAGAAAAATTCAATATGTGTAATGTATTAAGAGGTTTGGCAATCGTAAGCGTTACTTTAATTTTCTTTCCATTTTTAATAATATTTAATTTTTATCTCATGTTCATTACCGTGATCTTTAATGTTTTGCAATTTATCTATATATTTCTAATGATCTTACTCGGTGGCTTGCCAGATAGTGCATTAACGGATTAAAAGGTGAAAATAAAGGAACGGAATATTATTAAATATAAATATATATATATGTAAATTCTTGTTGATAATTTTATAATTAATTTCATAATTAATCATTTTTCAGAATTCCGATGAGGTTACACCTAATGACTTAAATTAATGTCATTTAATTATCTATAACATCGACGTTCACATTGTTTAACAAGAATGAACATTTAAATTCAATTGATCGAAATTTATTGAAAAAAATGATGACTTTATAATAAGAGCAATGTAACAAATACATTATTGATAATATTAGATATTTTGAAATTTAAGTGTTCTCTCTCTTTCTCTTTATAATTACACACTAGATAATATTATTAAATTATTAAGGCCGTTCACTAATCCCCGGTTTTATAATGGTTCACGCCATCGATGAGAACGGGCGCAATTCTTGATCGATTTGTATGAATAAGGTATCATTTTAAAGACGAAGAATTAACCTAGGACATCTTTTTCGAAATTATGAAAAAGCTTTATTTTCTTTGAAAAAAGTCGTGTTATAAAGTGGTATTTTTCGGAAATAGTTTATGCACATATAAAGTCTTTTTAAAAATTCGAAAAAGAAATTTCGCGAAAAAGCATGGAGTAACATACTCGGTCACTCTTTGGACAAATAATGAAAAAAATATGAAAAAAAATAATGGAAGAAGTAATGAAAATTCCTGTCCAATGTCACAAAGATCGTAACGCGTGAAAAACATAAGACATTTTAATATTAAATTTGAATCTTTTAAAAATTTATCTCGGGCTTGTTAGCCTCGTGTAATGTAAACATAAACGGTCCTTTCCTTAACTTTGACAATTACCGAGTTAGTTTTCTCTTGTATTCCGACGAGTAAACATCGTAGTTCTTTCTTTTAAACGCGGAACATATAAATTAATTCTTCCGATAATTTTTCAATTATTTTTTTTCAATAAATCAATATTTAAACAATAGTATATTCGTTTAAAAGTTAAAAAGATGGAAACTCACGAGGATCATAAACTAATTTCATTTAAATATATAAGAGAAAAAGCTCGTACTATTAGTACTAATTTTCATCCACGTTATAAATAACAAAGAAACATACTTTCCCGACGGTCGGTAATATAGTGAACCGTAGTTACCGACTGGTATCGCTATTTAAATATTGCTCCTTCAAGTTAGGTTAAGCATCCGTCGTTAATACTACCTATACGCGCTTTTTATAGAGTTAAAATATTTTTATCCTCTGACGAGTGAATGTTCCGTGTATGTATTATCGTACTTATCGGTAGGTAGCTTTTTAATATCGTAAACTGCAATATCGATGAAGTATATAAATCATAGACTAATGCAGGAACTTTAATTCTCACCTACATATAACCAAGGAAGTCTTATTACAATTGTGTGTGATAGGTGCGACAAATCGCGTCGCGTTCTATAAAGGTTAAAAAATGTATCACAAACGTTGGAATTTTGCGAAGGTGTGACAAGTCAAGCAATAGAAATATGTTTATTTAAATATGATCATCTTAATAATGTGGAAGTAATCTTAGCCGGCCGTATTTTTAAGATTATAAAAAGTACGCTCCTCTTTCGATTTTTCAACAATTCGTGTGATATGACAACAATGGTTTCGCTAACAAAAATTACGTTCGTCGCAGCTTTTTACGGTATGTTATTGTTAATTTATGTAGATAATTTTATTGTCCATTATTACTCGAACTTTGTTATATCCAAAACTACATCTCATACGATTAATATTGCTGTAGGAATAACCTCCAATACTACCGATCGATAATTTACTGCTTGCCTGAACTTCCCTTAACGCGATTTAGATTCTTAACTTTAACAGTATTAATAGACACTGTTTTCTAGTTTATATTCGTTAATAACTTTTGTACACATAAATACTTAGTTTGAAATATTTTAATATGTTTAATAATTAATTCAATGTAAAGATATAGAATATTCATTCATCTTAATATTTTCTTATTGGAACACAATTTAGCTTTTTCAGCAATTCTAATGCATACTACAGCATCTCGTGTCCTTGAGTTAAGCGATAGGTGAGAATATTTATATCATTTATAATTCTTTTAAATGAACAATAACCATATAGATATGTTTTTCTTGCAGATTTTTGGAAATTAATAAAGAAGGACAATGGCTTGTGATGGTGAATATGAAGAATATATAAATGATATAGATTTTATATACAATTGTATATAAATTATATACAATTTCTTTTAGATGTATGCACCATGGTGTGCACACTGCAGAAGATTAGAACCAATTTGGTCTCATGTAGCACAACATTTGCACGCTACATCTATACGTGTTGGACGCGTTGATTGTACAAGATTTACAAGTGTCGCAAATCAGTATAAGATTAAAGGCTTTCCTACAATATTATTGTATGCATATGAAAAGATGTTATGAAACATTCTAAAGATATTTTTCGAAAGATTTCAAAATATAGTATTATATTATTTGTTGATAGTTTAAAAGGAAATAATGAATTTACATACCACGGAGATAGAACAAGAGATGAGATAGTTAAATTTGCTTTGAGATTAAGCGGTCCTCCAGTACAAGAAATCACTAAGAGCCAAAGCTTTGATACCATTAAGAAAGAGCGGGATCTTTACTTTTTATATGTTGGAGTAAGATCAGGACCATTATGGGTAGGAAATTATTATTTTTTAATTTATTTTTTTTCAATTGATTCCAGTTTGTTTTAGAATTATATTATAATTTGTATTTATAGGATTTATATCATAAGACTGCAGATGTGTTCCAACCTCATGCATTTTTTTACCAATCTCATCCAAATATTGTTAACAGGCATGCGCCTGTGGAAAATACTCCAGCATTATTTGTATATAAAGAAAATTTACATTATAATTTTACTGGTGGATAACATATCATTTCTAATATATTTTTTTTTTCCAAATGAACAATTATGAATCACTATCTTATACGAAATTTGATTTTAGGTCATAATACGACCAATATAGAGAAGTTAAACGAAACTTTATATAAATGGATCAATGCAGAACGTTTCCCAACCTTTCCAAAAGTAACAAGAGGAAACATTAATCAACTTTTTTTGACTAATAAAAATTTGGTTTTAGCGGTCGTAGAAGAGAATCAATTGGAAGAGGTGTCACCTCGTATGATAGAGTTTAGAGACATGGTTGAGTCTGTGATTAAGAAAAAACGAGAGAAGTATCACGAGTATGTTATCATTTAATGTAAGAATTGTTATATAATTATTATTAAATTGTCCACTCAAATTATTCTAATACTTCCTTTTTATATATTATAAAGCCATTTTCAGTTTGGTTGGATAGCCAATCCTGATCTAGTCAACAGTATAGCGATGATGGTTCTACCATTGCCAAGCCTAATCGTAATTAACACAACTACGAATCATCACCATATTCCAGAGGATGAAACAGAAAAGTTGACGCCTCATGTGATAGAATTGTTCCTAGAGCAAATTCGTAATGAAAGTGCTCCGGTATTATTACGAATAACATTTATCATTTTCTTTTGTTTTATATAATACTAAATTGTACGAAATATTTTCAGCGATATGGCGGAAATAGTTTATTAGTACGCATCTATAGATCGTGGTTTGAGATGAAAACAACACTTGCAGCTATGTGGATGGGCAATCCTATTTTAACTATGGTATTATTTGGATTGCCAGCTGGTTTTCTTTCATTAATTTGTTATGGCATTTGTTGTCCGGACATTTTAGATGCAGACGACGATGAGGAAGGTAAATGAGTTTTGCAACAAATTCATATATATATCTTTTATTATGTTAGGCTTAATTTAATTAATATTATATCGTAGATCATTCAGGAGGAAGTCATATGAAAAAAGATTAAAAATTATCAGAAATATGTGTCCTATAAATAAAGTAATAAAATCATTATTATATAATGTAAATATACATATAGAGTTTTGCAAAGTCTCTGGAATTAAGTAGGTAATAATAATAATAATAATAATAATCAAATATATTTTATAATGAACTTATGAATTTATTCCTTACAGTACTATTTTTTATATATTACTGAATTTTTAATTTGTATAAAACTAGGTCTTATCCCAATTACATTGGTTGGCAGAAATCAAGAAGGCAGAAGATATTTTACAGTATTTTAGCATTTCATTGTGGCTTCATCTTTATCTATGTCTGATGATAATTAAAAAGTACTTATATTATTACGATTTCATCTTGGCCAAATAGAAAATATATAAGACAATACAAAAAGTAAGTTTAAGTTTCATCTAAGTCTTTGGAAAGTGATTTGTGTGATTTATAACTTTAAATTATTTATTAAAAGTATTTGTGTGAGGTATAAGAAGAATTACACTTTATATATATATATATATATATATATATATATATATATATATATATATATATACATATACACACACACATATGTATGTATGTATGTATCTGCATTTATAATCAAAGATAGACTTTTATATATGTCAAGTGTTCGGCATACATTTAAGATACTATTAAAATAATCATGTAAACATTTTATAAAATTGATTTAAATCATAAAGGAAAAATTTTTTTAGAAATGAAGTACAAATTATATGTTACATGTATTTGAAGTGTATATTATACTTACCTACATCGAATAAAGTTAACTATAATTTCATTTATATTTTTATGGCTTTTCTAAAATTATAGAGACAATCAAAATTTTATAGTCTTATTGAAATTACAAAACAATAAACAAAGAATAATACATTAATAATATCATATACTCTTCATATAAATGCTTGAGTAGATGTATATGGTATAATATATACATACATATATATGTATATATGTATGCATGTATGTATGTATATGTGTATATATATGATGAATGATTCATTTTATTTATCTTTATACATAGCATAAAAAATTAAAATATGGAGTTAATTAAGTATAAATATGCATTCTGAAACGTCATTTATCTAATAGTTGAAGAAAATTGTTAAGATAACACAAATATTATCACCTATAAAGGCTATAAATCATCATCATCCGAATCTAAAGCTGCTCTTCGTCTGTCAAACTGAAAGAGAGATTTGTATTATTAATTTATTATTATTATTATAATGATCAATTATATAAAATCTTTTTAAAGTATATATTAAAAAGCAGTACATACTTTAACTACTGTTTTTTTTTGTGTTTGCTGATTTATACTTTCTAATAGACTGATCAGTTCTTTTTCTCCTAATTTGTTAGGTAATTGTCCACGTTGTGCCATGTTCAAAATCATTTCCTCTGCCATTTTTCCTTTCTCTGGTTTTCCAAGACAAAGCGTGTTCACTAATTTGTAAAAAAAAGGTATGTTATTATAAATTTATTTTTCTTTCTTTTTTCTATTTTCTTCTTCTTCTTTTTTTTTTTTTTGTTAATGTAAACCATTCAGAATATAAAAGTCTCACGTCTTGCTCTAGCTGCCTGATCCAGTACTTGCGTAAGAAGGGCATTACGCATATCTTCCATTTGTACTCTCTTCTCTTCCATTGCTTGTTTATTATCGACATTTCCACCCTTAAAGATAAGTACATACAATGTTTCAATAATTATTTATACTAATCCATTTTAAATGTATATTTTGTATTTATATTTTCTGTGTTTAGTATAGTTTTTTTTATATAGGTTAATGTCATTGAAAGTTAACCTTCAAAAATCAAATTTTCAGTTAAAATTTTACTTATCGTCTTCTATTAATAAATTAAAAGATATTCAATCACATTACTTTTTGGAGTTTTTATTAATTAAAAAATTTTATTTTGAGATATAAGATCTAATAATAAGGTCTATATATACTTTTTAGAAAATTACCTTATATTGAGATTGTAATTGGGCTAATCGTTGTTGGCGTATTGCTTCTAATTCTGGGTCCGACATTTTTCTTATTTTTTATAATATCTTTTAAGTCTACAAAATTATATAAATTTAATGTACGAAATATAAAATAACCCACAATATTTAACTATACGTTCGGCCGACAGTTAGGATTGTCTTACGAACAATCACGAATGTTACCGAATATAGTAAAATCGATTAAATATAGAGCATACTTCACATCACTGGATTAAACATATATATACATAACATATATATATATAATACCTATATATATATATATATATATATATATATATATATAACGTATATATATATAATATCTATCATTTATTCGATTGTTGAAAATCGATTAATCGAGTAATCGATTAGTATCGATTTATATTAAAAATTCAAAACATCCAAATAAATTGTCTCAGTTCTGTTTATTCGGAGTTTAAACAACTCCGACAAAATTTCACCAATTCTTTCTAATCGTTATGTGAAATATATATTAAGTAAATAAATAATAATTAATAATTTCTCATATACTTTCATGAACGTGAAATTAATATTATTTTTTATTTTCATAAATAATAAGTGATAACAGTACATTCGCTATTAGCGTCAACAATTGAATATGATCATATTTATACACTTTTATATAGTTTGATATTATTATCGCTACGTAGCTAAACAAAAGCATCTTTATATATAATATAATAATAAAATTGGCATGTATACATTATATATGTATATATAGACGCGATTGTGCATCGATAGATCAGATGTAAACGTTTCGAAGATAAATGGTTATTGTATAAAAAAGGATCGAGTATAGAAAACTTGTTAAACGGCCCGCGCGCGTTACCGAAGCGCGTTTTATATATGTATATATTTGTGTGTCTATAATATTCTCTGTCTGTTTTTTGGCGTTTAAGTAAAAAAATATATGGCATGTGGTATATATATAAAAAATGGTGAGAATCATATAAAAAGGGTACTTTTTATGGAAATTACTTAGAGTGATCTACGGATGCACGGCGTCGTATCATCGTTCGTTCTACATCGCATAATTATATTCCTGAGTTACACGACAGGTTTTGTATATTGGCAGACTTTCGCAGTGCGTCACAGTATCGTGAAAAGAGAACGTGCTTCGCTCTTTTAACACGTACGAAAATCGTATAGTACATATATGCTATTCCTTCTTTTTCTCTCTATTAATTTATCTAATTATATATATATATATATATATATATATATATATATATTTTTTTTTTTTGCAGTACGTATCTTGTGCGTTTTAATATCATGCTTGTGATATAATTATATAATTTTATAGACCTGATATATTCAGCCTTTCACGTATACATGAACATAGAATATTACGTAATAAATAAATCATATCTTAATTTGTAGGCAGTACATGTAGCTAAATTATCATTTTTAGGATCATATTTTCTATTGACAGTATATTCTATAACTTTGTCCAAGAATTTTTTTTCTTCTTTATACCTTTCAGAGATATAGTATATCGATTATTATGATTATTTCAATGATCCGTAATGAATTAGATCGTATTAGTACTATCGTACCAAGGTGGCATCCAATTTGTTGGTGTTCTTGGTCTTCCTCTGGACATCGATATATTATTTTCTACGTTATAATTTTTTTCCAATCTTTTTCTACGCGTTTCCCGTTTATTACGACACTTGTTGACATTATCCAATACTACGAAGGATTGCTCATTGTCCAATTGTTCTTTGGTCTCGTTTCTACCGAAACTAGGAGAGTACGGCCTATTAACGTTGTTTCTATTCAAACGATCGGGCAATGGATCATTAGATCTTTCGGAAGACTCGATTGGCGTTGTACGTTTACGTTGACCAAAACCACGGGGTTCATCATCAACGTTGCAAACGTGAAGACGATAAGTTGGACTAGGTGATCGATTTCTTAATACAGCACGATCACCAACACCATCTGATTGCATTGGTTCTGGACTCTGCGATGTTCTATAATGCCTTAACGTATTCCAATATTAAGAATTATTGTCAAGGAGTGTTGATAATAAAATTTTTGAAATTTATTTAAATATATTATTACCTTCTGTTACTTGGTGGTGGTTTACCAATGACACTATCCTCATGAATTCGAGTGTTCAATACTTGAAAAGCATCCTGATCTTCAGCTGCATTGACACAACCAAATCTCTCGCTGTTATTATTGTTTATCCAATAATTATCTTTCTTTCTCGTAGCGCTTAGACTTCTCTCGCGATTTCTTTGTTTTTTCGGATCACAGGAAGATCGATGATAATCACGTTCGTTACAATAGGCATTTCTATATTCTGGTTGTAGATCGAGGCTACCTTCCAATCGTAAATTGGCTGGCATCCTCAGAGGTTTGACACGAGGAACGTGACCATATGGAACGTATTGTGATCTTACTTCGCTGGTTGGCTCGTAATCGTATCGTCTGGCCTCATAAAAATTATATTTGTTGCATGAAGAACGGTCAGAGCAAGCTGCGGTGGTTCTCAATGCCAACGGTGGTTTACGATAAACGAAGGAGTCTTTAGAATAATCAATATACTTCGATTTATATTCTGGATCTTGATCAATTTTCGTTGAAAATTTCAAACGAGTTGGCGAAGAGAGTACTTTGGAACCGTCAGCCCGACCAATCTCGTCTTCGGGTTTTGCGAACGTTGGTCGTTCCCTTGGAAAGTCCTATAAAGAATAATAGTGTGTATGTATATATATATACATATATATTCATTGATGGATCGTTCGAAAGGTAAAAAGTGTATAACTACACAAAATCAAAAAAATCTCGATACTTTGTAGGCGTCTTTGTATTCTGGAATTTCCAAGGGTGGACTCTTCAATTCTTCCAATTTCGACACTAACATTTGCATCTCTTTGTCTTTCTTTCCTTCTCCCTCTTCCTCCTCTCTTTTCCTTTTCCTCTCCTCCTCTTCCCTTTCCTCTTCTTCGATATCTCTTGCCAATTCTGCCATCAGTTGGGCCTCTCTAACGCGAGGATTGATATAGTTGTTCTTGTTTTCCGTAGCTTCGAAGAAATTATCACCAGTTTTCAAATGGGTTTCAGGTATCTTTGCTGGTTGTCTTTCTACAATGAATGATCTAAGACGTAAAAGCAATAGAAACCGTTGCGGTTAGTTTTAACGGAACGTTCAACGTCTACCAAGTCCCTCAAATATCCTTTCTCACCAGTGACTGCGTGCCGCTTGAAAACGTCAGAATATTCCGCCACGAAAGTGGACGCACCCTCGAGTTTTAAACTCGTACCTTGCCTAAGTAATTCTGGCCTTCTCGCCCCGACGAAAGGGACGTACTTCTCATGATTTTCCGTGGTAGTCTCGAGTTCACCCTCGAGTTTAAGTTGCGTCGGAACACGCATAAGTTCCGGCCTGCTGACGTTTAACCACTGAATGAACTTCTCACACTTCTCGGTCATCGTTTCCATTTCACCCTCCATTTTCAAGGACGTTGGCCTTCGAGCTAATTCCGCCCTATGCTGGCCCTCGTGAGGTACGTAAGCCGAATACATTTCCGTGTCCGCGTATAAATTACCTTCTCGCTTTAGACTGGTACCTCTATTGTAAACAGGCAAAGCATCTTTTATATAGTACGATCAAATATGTACGCATTTATTTATTATTTTTAGGATCTATCGGATTGTCGCTTTAGTTATCAATAATAACAATCGTTCGATTACCTACCTTCTAATGATCGGTGGTCGACCTAGCACGTTCTTCGTATGAGCGATAAATTTTGATTGCTCCGTTTGTGTCTCCATCGTTCCGTCTTCTTCACCAAGAACGAAAGACGAATTTTGTTCTGTTCTTCTCGATGGAAGCTCTAGTTGTTCATATTTTTGATAGTCTTGACTGTAGGACGGTTCTACATTGTCGTAAGGATCATCCAATCGGAGAAAACTCGACGGTCGTTTGCTCTTCACCGGCCAAATATTCTCCTCGGGAAAGAAAGAATGAAGTTTTAATAATATTTCAACGATCATAATTCAGACTTCATCTTAAATTATTGCAAGTATGTTCTACGATCGTTTACCTTAAGAAGTTCTTCGCTCTTTGCACGAAAAGCCCGACGATACTCGGTTAAAAAATCCTTCTCAATTAAGCCGAACTCGGCGCAAGTACTAACGTTGTCCTTTGGATGACCCTCAACGCGTCTTCTTCTATAACGAGCAAGCTCGTCGACCGTCAATCCATCCGCGAATGGCCATCGTTCTTTCAATTTACTTTTTCGTCCTTTATTCTTCTTATCCTGGGCTAGCTCGGAATCGGATGATGACTTGTTGACACCATAGTTTGATCTTTGTCTTAAGTAAAAAGTACAAATTCCTTAGATTGTTTAAAGCAATTATTTATTACATAAATATATATATATATATATATATATATATATTCTTTTTTGTTGAGTTTATAGGAATAGACGATGTATAATTAAAAAAAAAATCAACTATCTCATTGATAATAAAGAATATTATTCGGGTAGATTTTGTTCGTGACACGATCCCAATGGATGCTCAGAGGCAACTGAAATCTTTAAACGGTAGTGAAGCTGATACCGACTAGGAACGAAGAAAGAGAGAGAGAGAGAGAGAGAGTGGAACACCCTAGAGAAACAGAGTGGGTGGTAGAGGGGTTGAAGGAGGCGAACGGAGAACAGGAAGAAGGGTGGTACGAAGGTACCCTACATGCCGTTACAACAAAACGGGCAGACGCGACGCATCGATCTACCAAATAAGAAGAATAGTTTGAAAAATAAATTCTGTTCTCCTCCCTAATGACTCGTCAGCATGAAAACGAATTACGTTGATGATCATAGACACACATACACGTATACATAAGTGCAACATTATCTATGTATCTATGCATATATATTACCTTGTATTATATATGCATACATTCGTATGTCAATCGTATATATCTATATACGGATATGCATAGAAATATGTAACATTATCGTTTGTCATGTATAGGAAGCATTTTGCATGGATAACAATAATAATCGTGCGATAGATTATGACTTTTCGTGTCTATAATCAACAATACTGCACCATCCCCCTCTCTGTCTCTCTCTCTTTTTCTCTCTCTCCCTCTTTCTTCTATTACCAAGTATAAATGACAATACTATACAAATTGTAAGGATAAAAGCTCTCAGTTATTTTCTTCATTTCATCAAAACGAATATCGTAAACGCAATTTACGAAATAGAGTCGACGTTACGTAATCCAGGTTATTGCTCCTTTAATTGGAAGGAATGGTAAGAACCATGCCACGATCCTCAACCTGACCCACAAAATGGATAATTGATTGCGATTCGATAACGTAGCTTTCGTGATATACACGCGATTAAACTCTATCTATCTGTCTATGTATCTATCTATTTCTCTCTCTCTCTCTCTCTCTCTCTCTCTCTCTCTCTCTCTCTTCTTCTTCTTTCTCCACTTACTCAAGATCGTTTCGATTTCGAACAATTAATGAATTATCAAAAGCGCTTTGGAATCTTTCCAAACTGCCGTTTTGGTTTTGTATTATCCCGCCATTTATCGTTCCTGACGTTTTTTTCGAGACTCATTCGATGTTATTAAATATCGATAAGATCGATATAATATCGATAAAAGTTGGTTATAGTCTGTGAGAAAGGGTAAGGCTATCAGGTAGCGTGGCCGAGCGGTCTAAGGCGCTGGTTTAAGGCACCAGTCTCTTCGGAGGCGTGGGTTCGAATCCCACCGCTGCCAATTTTTTCCTGTTTTTTTTTTCTTTTCTTTTTTTTTCTTTTCTAGTAAAAAACATACTGAAAGTACTGAAATTATATCTAATGTTGTCGTTGAGGCAAATATTTCGTTTAGAATAACACTCGACGAAGTCGAGAACTTTTCTATCGTTCATCCGTTTTCATTTTTGTAAGTCCGTCGGAACTTTAATTTGGAATAATAAATACATGTGGATACATACGTGTGCATTGTCATATTTGTCATTTAGATTCCTCAGGTGATTTCAGTTGAATCTTGTTACGGAAACTTTTTCGAAACAATCGATAACAATCAAGGAAAGCTTTCCGGTTAGGCTTCATTTGCCATATATCTTGTTTTTTCTGAGAGACAATGTACACTGATATTTGCATAGCCATATGGAGGTACCCGCGTAATAATGCATGTACAAATAGTATACGTAGTTCTTCAGACCGGCGCACTAGGGGATGTATAAATATTTACGCGACTATAAGTCGCGTAACTTTTAATAATTTTCCTTTGATAATCGAAACGTTTTAAAATATTATAAACAATATATTTCAAGATAATGGTAAAATATATTCACTGATAAATGATTATATAACTGTTTCTCTAACAAAAATATTTCTTTTTTCTTTTCTTATCAATAATGATAATGACATCGAAGACTTCTCGTTGCTTCTTTTCTTCATTTGCATTATCCAAATTTTAAAAATATAGAAATTATTCGAACGTACGTTCTTAAAAATAAATACATACACGTATATATATACACACACACATATACATACATACATCATATATATATATATATATATATATATATATATATATATATGTATATATACATATTCGGTGGACAGAGTCAGGTACGATTGCGATCGCAAAGATCTCGTGCGTTTTTAGTGATCCTTTCGTGTCTGAGATAATCACGACGACGACGACGACAACAACGAGAACGACAACGACCACGACGAGGAACGAGCACCAGGAATCACGACGACCTGGTGACCCAAATTTTTCTTAACCGTTCGTCCATGAAGGATTTGCATGCGCTGCCAAACAAATGTCCAAAAGGTGTATGCTTACGCACCCGTAAAACCGTTCTAACCAATGGTCAATAATTTTCCAAAGGACGTGCGATTCAATCTGGACGCGTTTCGTTGACGATACTCGCACGCAATCAACTTCAAGGAGGAAGGGCTAAAAGGGCTGCGAGTTAACGAGATCCTTATATACCTTTACTTCGCTCACCTCTTTTTCCTGACTATTTATTGCATACTCTAGAAAGAGTTAAGTTAGCCATTTTGGCAAAAATGTTTAGACCTATTAGATCTATCCGGTAACATTCAACTATTTTTATCAAATCACACAAATGATTCTACGTTTTAACGAAAAAAAAAAGAAAAGAAACAAATTAATATTACATTTCAAATAAAAAGTTTCTCACATTTCAGCTGTGTTTCTGATTATTTTAAGATCTCGAACTTCGATTTATTTTATTGCCTTCGCATATCGGTTAGGTTAAATCGATTATATCAATATATGCAAGTAGTTCTATCAAAAGAAGTACTCCACCCTTGCCTGTGCACATTGATTAGATAAGTTATACTCTTAGAATACTTTAGCCGAAGGCAGGAAATTAAACACGGACTTAAATTTTCCAATCTATTCATCGCCTAGCCCTTTAGTTCATCCGGCTGGTTTATCTAACCTACAAATTCGTTGATATAATTACGAGCTCCTCTCACATATTCTACGCCTTAGAAAATCATGATAATGATATCTTAAAGTGTTTTACAAATGCCTCTCTTTGGGTATTTGTAATCCTTTCCTTATACATTTAGGTCAATTAGGAAATCTCTTTTACCTTTTAAACAAAGAATATTCTTTCTCCCTCTTTTTTTCGTATCATATTATTCCGACGTTTTCTATATATCAAGTGTATTGAAATTAATTTATTATACGTGACACGTGAATTAGAGATGTGGCGCCAATTTTAAATTTGGCGCTAAAACAAATCGGTAACAAATGACGTTCGAGTAGCCATTTGCAATTTTTAAAATCGTATTTTCTACTTGGATCGTGTATTTTTTCGAACGGGTATTCGATCGTTATAAAAACGAGCGATAAGACAAATGACTTTATTAATAAAAAAAAGGGATAAGAAATAATTATTTATCCAAATTGAATGGACGTCGTGTGAGGTTAACGAATGAGGTCGATTTTCGACGATAAAAATAATTACCTTTTGCTAGAACGTTCCCTCCTTCCTTCGCCCATTGCATCGTCCTGTTCGATAGACAATTACAAAATCGATCGTTTAAGATTTGTGTAATTGGAATGATTAATTAGAAAAAAGAATGAAGGAAATTTCAACGATTCAAAGGAATAACCAGCCGTGTTGGATACTCTCGCTAGCGTGACTGGCTTTTTGGTCAAGATGCTAATGAGAAGGTGACGACGACACACCTGCGCAGCTGCAAAAAGGACAGATTATATTCTCGAGCAAGCGCTGTGTTTGTTCTTGAAAATAAAAATTGATGTCGGTACAAATCCTTTTAGTACGAGTATCCTAAATTACACATGATGTTAGCAATTTTTAGAAATCGTTATTGCTTTAAAATTATGAACATAACCAACAAAGACTTTTGCGATTCAAATGCAAATCTGATGGTTGTAGCTTGATTTTCTTTTTTTTTTTTAAATAAAGAACAAAAATATATGATCCGTTCGTCGCTAGAAGCTTGATTCCATTACTTCCATTAATATTTTAATGACATTAATGGTAATTGTTATATTGAGTATTATCGAACGTTCATGAATATTTACTAATCGTGCTTTAGTCTCTTTTTACTAATATACGTTAGAAAATCAGGGACGTAAACGTTTAACTATTTCTTACGTGATGAGATACTTCGTATAATCTCATCCTTACATTGAAAAATTGTTTCAGTAATTGCATTTAATAATGCACAAGTTTAGGATTTAAAAAAGTGTATTGAAATGTAAGAAGAAATGCCATGTATTTTCTCTTCTTTTTACATGAAAGATGTTACATGAAATCTCAAAGATTTAGGTTAGGTAAAGTGTTCACTTATTTCTGAATTTGATTAGGTAACTTGACTTTCTCTTGTAGCGAAGAAGAATAATATATATTTTTAGATTAGATTTATGATTAGGAAAATATTAAGGCTCATTTTAATGATACAGCACTATCGTATACGATGATGTACCTTTGAGCATGCGCAACACGTTAAAGTGACGTAATTGGTGTCACTTTTATTTTTACGTTAACAGCTTTTGTCCTTGTGTGCAGTTCTTTACTCGAAAAATATAGTTAAATCTTCGTATTGTTTTTTCTTTCTTGATAATAAAATATATTAACAAATATTAAAAATTATACATTAGAAATATTATAATATTATATACATGTTTGAGAAAACTGGTTTCAGAAAAAATGGTGTTAGTTACTTCGAAAAAGCTGTCAACAATAAAGAGTCAAAAAGAATGTGGATAAAAAGAACATTGACAAAAGAATGGATTATTATTTTTTTGGTATTTTCATTCTTATTGTTGATAGTCATTGAGAAAATATATTTCAATTACGGTAAGTTGAACCAGATTATTCGATACAGATTAACAAATACTTGAATTTATTTTCTTTTCCTATCTGTGAATTATCTTCATACTTTATATGTTCCTGTTTTTTTTTCCTTTTTTATTAATATTTTGATTCTTGGTTTGATCAATCAATTATGTTCTTTCTATTATAGGAATGTCTGTAGCAAAAATTCAAAGTATATTTAACAAACGAAGCGAACTGCTGCACATAGATATATTGTCACATTTATATGATTTACCTAATTTATCAAGTATCACCGATATGTCTGAATCTGTCGCCAATCAATTAACAGTGACTGGTACACAATTTATAAATACTACTAATCATTATGAAAAAGCTATTGCTGAAGTAGTGATAACAATGTCCACAAAATATTGGTGGCTGATAAGAGCAATACTAAGTGGAATGATAACGACTAGCCTCAGTTGGTTAATTATTTATATGGATAGTCGTATCCCTGGAATTGATCCTCCATTTCCTCTTAACCTTTTAAGGAAAGGAGAATACAGGTAAATTATAACAATTTTCTATTAATTAATTGAAATGTTATATTATATATCTTTTATAGAGTTATGATAAGTATAGAAACATTGTTGGGTATGTGTACTTATTACAAGATATTTATAAGATAGTTTTATTTCAGGATACAAATGATATCGCAGATAAACCTTAATTATCTTATTGGAGCTTTAATTGGATTATTAGTTTCTATTTTCATGTGTTTCGGGTGATGCTTATTTTGCTTCTTAGGAAAGAGTGAATGAGCTTTGTGTCTACTTAGACACTCTATGAAATACTTAAATAACAAAGTAATTATTTAAAAAATTCAGTATATATGCAGTGTGTTCCTAAAGTTGCGTATTAATACTAATAGCAGATTATTAAATGTCATTGTATCAGGAATTATTTTGTACTGATATTGATATTTAGATATAAACTATTTATTATTTATTGTTATCATTAATGAGAAAGGTTAGAAATATAGTACATAACTGATTTTGAAGGATTATAGTATTACAATTCTAATACATACAACTTAAAAAAGTTTTATATTGCAATACGTATACATATATTTGATACTTATTTATTATTAATTATTATTAAGATAAGTAATATGATAATATAATAATAAGATAATTTTCACTATAAATCAATTGAAAGTTTCTAAAAACAATGTATATAAGAAACTTAATGTACAAGTAAAACATACATGGTACAAATAGGAAAACATGACATTATATTTAAATTGCAAAAAAGTATTTTGTTATATATAAATATTATTTAAAATTGACTGATTGTAAGAGAACTTTATTATTAAAGCATTAAGACTAAACAATTACATAATTAAAAAATCTATCCATAGATAAATTATAGTAAATTTCCTTTTTTTTTGTTAGATTAAAACATTATATGCAACTTATTAAAAGTTGTTAAAATAATTAAAAAAGTTTAAATGACTAATACTACATCCTAGCTTTTAACAGTTTAAATTATTTAATATGTTTAATTGATTAACGAATATAATTGTTAAATAGTTTCGTTTTCTTTCTCCAGTCATTCCTTTGTTTTTATATTATAATTTTAATTCTTCTTTCGGTGATAGTTTATCTAAATAATGCATTATCTTATTCATTGGTACATCTTCTAAACGTGCAGGATTCCATTGTGGTTTTCTATCTCTTTCATAAAGTGCAACGTTAATACCTGTAAAAATAGAATATCAGGAATGTTAGTGAATAGAATTTTACATATAATAGGTGTAGTAATTTATTAGAAACGTAAATGCATGTATACCTTCGTAAATATCGGAACCTGGAATAAGTACACGATGACCCATTCTACAATCCATTCTTGAACAATCAGCAAGATCTAAGTTTTTTCCGATTTGAATAATATGAAGAGCTAACTTCAAAGAAGTCGGTGATGCTGCGTTTATTGTTTCTATAATTTTTTTCGACCATTTCGAATTGTCTTTTTTCAATCTATATCAAATGAACATGAGAATAGCAATGTAATTAATAAAACTGACAATATAATTTGCAGAGGAAAAAATAAGATAAATTGTCTACCTTTCTAAGATTTCTTCGACAGTAGGGGCAGAGAAACAATTTTCAATTATGTCTATATACTGATTAAGGCTAAAATTATTGCTTGATGCATTAACATGATATTTACTAATAATTTCTTCTATGTTGGATGCATCAGATTTAAGCAATTCATTCTTCAAATCTTCTAATTTTTCCGAAGGAACAAAATGAGTGGCAATACCAGAATGAACTATGTCAATACCTAACAGAAAATTTTTTACATATTAAGATTTGATAAAATTAATGCTTCGTAGAATATATGTCTATGTGTGTATGTATTTTATATATATATATATATATATATATATATATATATATATATATATATATATATGTACCTTTCAATTTATATCCAGTAACGCCTAAAAAATATCCTATATGATTTCGTAATCTAGGAAAAGTATAGCAAGATGTAGCATCAGGGAAATAACCGATTGAAACTTCTGGCATAGCATAGATTGATCTTTCTGTGACAATTCTGTATTTAGCTTGTAGAGATATTGCAGATCCTAATCCCATTGTTACATTATTCATTAGTGCTATGAATGGTACTTTTAATGTAGCGATTTTATAACTTATTCTGTTAAAAAAATGTTTTCTTATATATTTTTTTTTACGATTAGATATGGTATTGGTGTATTATAAAACTTACGAGTAATATTCTTGAAATGTTTTTAGTTTTTGCCAATCATAATCTTCTTGTTTCAAATATTGATAACTTAAAGGTACTTTTAGAAATCCTCCCGAACAAAATGCTTTATCACCAGATCCTTCTATGATTATTAATTTTTTATTATGGTTCCATTTTTGGAGCGTTTCATCTATTATTTTACATATTCCTGGTGTAAGAGAATTTAAAGTTTTTGGTCGGTTTATAGTGAACAGACCATTATCTTGATACTATTGTAATAAGTGAGTAATTAGTACTTTTTTTTTATCTTGCTGTTAACAAAAAAATGAAAATGAGCTTACATCCTTAATTAAAATATCATTATCACATCCTCCCCAAAAGGAATTCTCCCACATTTCATTACAATATGCAAGCAGCTTACTTCTGTCTGCATTACTTGGGTCTGAAAAAAATGAATATTTTAGATTAGAAATGAAATAATTTAATATGCATTATTTACATGTAATTACCTAAACGTATTTCATGAACCATTCTGCGAATGTCAAATCTGTCTAATGATTTCAATCTTAGCATGATCGTTAACTATCTCGTTCGAAAAATAGACAAACACATACACAAACACAAAATAAAAAATATATGCGATTTGACGTACGTTTATTTTGTTTAAACAAAAATTTCACTATAAAGATATTAGTATGAAGAGAACAGTGAAAATAACACAAAATATAGAAAATTCAATAGAAATCGTTTTAGGATCCTCGTATATATTCGTTAGGTCACTACTTTAACAAATGCGCTCCGCCATCACGTTATCCTCAAATTTATACCTTTTTGTTTATCACTCTTTAGCTATGCTCCTTATTACTCATTCATTAATATTGATATTTGCCACGACAAAAATATGAATGATTATTAAGAAGATATATTTTTTACCTCGAAATTATGTGAATGTAACATAAATATTATTTACAAATCGATTATATTTTTTCTCCTATATCGTAAGAAAAACAACCATCGATCTTCTTATTCATGGCTAAATTAAATTTTAATTCATCGGTATTCGTTTAATACTACGTATTTTAGAATTCATTAGCATTAGCGATCTATCATCTATATTTCTTTATTTTTTGTTAGGTACGAGATGCCTAATTTATTCATATAAAAAAGAAAAAAAATAAGGTTGTCATAATTCATAGATATCGTAATCGAGTCATAACAAGACTAATTAGGTTGTTCACCTTTCAATGTATATCCTACGCATAGCCAAATTGCGGCTGTTTATTACTTTCTTTACGGCTGTTGGTTCAATGATCATTTTATTAAATAATATATATAAGAATGTCTTATAAATTCTTCTCTGAATTTTTCTATAGATTTAAAATAATATAAAGAATCTTTTTTTTTTTTTTTTTTAAAAGATATAAAAAACTTTTGCTTTAGAAAAATACAAGAAATCCTTGTTTTTGTTGTTTCTTAATTTTGATTTTAATTAGAAGAAAAGAAATTAGAACTGATAACACGCGATAAGAAATGTTACTTACCTATATAAAGAAACATGTTTCGACTGAAATAGGTATGCAGAAATTGTTTATTGTTTAAATATATTACACATGTAAAGAACTTTAATAATACAACGTAAAATAGTGTAAATTTTTATAATTTTATATTGTATTTTTTACAATATAACGTATTATTGCAATATATAATTTCTGAACAAATAAAAAGAAAAAAAGAAAGAAAAATAGGTTATTAGAGTCATTAACATTATTTTATGAATTTAGAAATAATAATTACTGTAATAATTGGAGAATTATATTTTTAATAAAAATATTAGAAAAAACGATGTTTAAAATATGGCTCTCAACACTGTTAAGTTTGGTTATTATTGCTACATCACATAAATTAGAAAAATACGTTTTACTCTCTTTGAAATTTAATTATATTCGTAGCGCGAATACATAAATATGAAGGTTACTGCTTATCGGTAAAGAGGGTAATTAGAATTTTCAAAGCAATACAATTACTCTAGCGTTTATAACGTATCATAAAAATAAACTAGGTTTATTTAATAACACAGGGAAATTCACAAATACCAATGAAATATAATTAACTATACAGTGGTTAAGAAATACCAGAAACTTTAAAATTATGAAAAATAGAGGATAAGAATGAATAAGAAAAATTAATTCGTAGATCTGAAAAGAATTATCGAATGATCGTGCAAATGTTAATTGTAAAATTGCATTTTGTGTTTTCAAGAAAATCAAATTTTATTGTTATGTTGTCCATGAAAAATTTAATGCTTTAATAAAATTAATTCGTGTATCTACAACAAGTAGAATAATAATGAGATATTTAATACAACAGTATTGTAAGTTACGACCTGATTCGGTGACGGATGATTTTATATAGATAATTTTATGTAGATATCTCGTCATATATATATCAAATTTGTGTAGTATTTATGTATCTTAATTTGTGTATCGTATTTATGTATCTTATTTATTTATTTTCTTTTTAAACGAACGAATTTTGGCGCCTGGAAGAAGATGGCGCTAGTATTAGAACAGGTTAGCAAATATAGTTAATATCGTTAACGTAACCTAAGTCGTAGTCCGAGCGGTATAAAATTATTACAAATAAATATTAGAAACAATGTTGAAAACTATTGTTCCTGTTAAAACGATATGTTCGACGTTTTCACCTTGGAAAAATGAAATGCGATCGTTTTTTAATATGAGAAAAATAAAACGTGCGTTCAGACGTTATGTTTATCAGTCGGAAAGTAAACCTCCTTATTTTCATATTACCCAAGTTGGTGATCCTGTTTTGCGCGCGCCAACTTTGCCGGTAAATGTCGAAGTTATTCAAATGTTTCAATTTCAAATGGTGAGTATTTCTTTTTATTATTTAATTAATATAATAATCAATAATATCGTTAACCTAATCTATTCTTTCAATGTTTATACTCATATTTATACAAGTGTATTGTATATAGAAAATTTGTTAATAATTACAATTTGTTAATAATTAATGTTTAACATAAAAACAAAATACTTGTTAACAGGTTATAAAACAAATGAAACTACTTATGGATATTTATGATGTGGTTGGATTATCTGCTTGTCAAATTGGTTTACCATGGAAAGTTTTTATGATACAAGTTAATGAAAAACATTTAAAGGATATCGGTGAAAACTTGGTGAAAATTCGTGAAATGGAATTGATACCATTACAAGTATTTATTAACCCTACCATTCGTACTATAGATCATAAATTAATTTCATTTCCTGAAGTATGCGCTAGTGTTCGAGGTTACTCTGCAGAAGTACCTAGAGTAAGAGAAGTTGAGATTAAGGCCTTTAATGATTCCTCAGAAGAAGTTACAGTCAGATTCAAAGGATGGGCAGCTAGAATAGTTCAACATGAAATGGACCATTTGAACGTGAGTAGAATCGTCGTTTTATTCCGTTTGACTCATTAATTAAATATATATTTTTCTAGATATTTAAGTGAAATATAAAAATGTACATATGTAGATAATATTTAAATGCATCATAAATGTATTAGTTGATATTTATCATTCTATTAAAAAGAACCTATAGGAATGTTTTAAAAGTAATATAACGTTGAAATAAATTTCACATTTTTTTGTTTCTCTTACAATTTTATATATCAATAATCAGATTAAATAATAATAATTGATAAATGTAAATTTTAATTTTGATTTTATTTTTTTTTCAGGGAATGTTATTTACGGATAAAATGGATAGACGTACGTTTTCTTGTTGTTGTTGGAATGAAGTGAACAAACATAAAGGACTCGTTGAGATACGATTCGATTCGTAAAATTCATATGAAAAGTTTTGAAGAAAATGTGAAGTAAATATGTATGTGAGTATAAGATCTGTAGTTAATATATAATGATATCTTATGATAAACATATAATAGCAATATAAAAAATATGGAATTTTTATTAATGCATCTTCCAGGATACAATTAATAGCAGAATACATGACGTTATATGTATATAAGTTAACAATGCGTATACATCTATATTCTGCATTACTTTTACATTGGACACATGTATTGTACCAATGCTTTTCTGATATTATCTTTTTTTTTCCTTTTTTTTTTTCTATGTATCTTCTAGAATCACAGATTCTAGGAGAGAGAGAGAGAGAGAGAGAGAGAGAGAGAGGGAGAGAGGAAAAGTGAGAGAGAGAGAGAGAGAGAGAGAGAGAGAGAGAGAGAGAGAGAGAAAGGGAGAGAACAGTGATTATAAAATCTACGACTTATTAATGTTACATAAAATTTCACACAATTTTTGTTGATCATTCTCTCACGAGATCTCTTATTTCGTTACAACATCGGAAATGCATACAATGTGTAATGTAATTTTACGCACTAATAATAAACATTTAAAAGGTATTGTTCATTTGACAAATTTGGTATATGAAATTAATAATCTTTCTTACTTCTTTCCATTTTCCATCTTCGTTACGATGGATATTAATTATACAACAAGTAGAAACATTTTATTTTAAGAATTCTTTTATACGCCATTCTTTATGATAATAATTAATTGATTCATGGTCCATCACTTAAAACTTTTTTCGATTATTTATAATTCTAATGTATTTTTTTTTATGACCCTTATTTCTTTAATTTCTTCTTTTTATTTTGTATCGATACTCGTCGAAAAGAAAGAAAAGAAACAAAATAAACAAAATAATTTTCATAGTCATTTCGTCATATATTTGTTTCGTGGTATTAAACAAACGTTTTTCATTAATTCGTTCTTAATAATTCTCTATTATCTCTCGAATTTGTTTACCTTACACACAATTAATTATACACAATGATTAATAATATTAACTATTTACATTCGTATTCTTAAAAAGCGTTTGGTTTTCCCAGAGTACTTTTTTTTGCTCCATAATAATAGCTGAACTTTTTTATTTGTCTAAACGAAGCTCCTTTCGCGAGTATACTTTTTATTTTTTTTTTTTTTTTTTTTTTTTTTTTTTTTTTTTTTTTTTTTTTTTTTTAATATTACTTGTTTCACATTATCAAGTATAATTATACGAATCTTAATTATATTTTTTATCTCTCGAATGTTTGCGTGACTAGTATCGATAACTTTAAATTGTTGTAGATAAAGAATTTAACAAAGATAATATTTCAATTATAGATTACTTTTTACTTTTTTTTTTTTTTACAATTACAAAGTTAGGTCGAATTTCGTTCAGTTACAATTATTTCTTATCCTATTTCGACACTTCAAATTAATCCTTTTTATCTGATCACATATCGAAATAACAAAAATTAAGATAAATATATTTTCTATCTATCGGGGAAAATAATCAACGATTTATAAAAAAGAATTCCGTCATTGAACTTAATGATTGACTGCCTAATATAAATTATCGCTCGGAAAATATTAGCCTTATCGATCGAAAAGAGAAATGCGATTTATCTTATTAATGGAGTCTTGTCGTGAAGAGATTTGCGTCTGGCTCGACTACAAGTATACATTTTTCAACATCAGTTCGGTTAATATAATATTATGCATGTATGCATGTATGTATGTATATATGCATGTATGTATGTATATATGCATGTATGTATGTATATATGCATGTATGCATGTATGCATGTATGTATGATAGGAACAAGCAGATTAGATACATAATGAAACATTTTTTTTCATCTCTCTAAAATATTAATAGATGAAAGTTACAACAAATATTTTCATGTATTTTCAATCAACGTTGATCGTGTGTTATTCCTTTTTTTTTGTTTCTTCTTTCTTAATTTTCATCTTAGAACAAAATTATTTTTTATTTTTTATTTTTTATTTTTCATCTTACGGAAAGTACAGTAAATGTATAGTCATTGGTCCGTTTTTATTATTTTTTTCCTTTTATTTCTTTCTTTTTTTTTTTTGTTAAGCATAATCGACGAGAGTGAATCAACGAGACGACGGTAACGTCGACGAAAAAGAGAGAGAGAGAGAGAGAGAGAGAGAGAGAGAGAGAGA
The DNA here is from genome assembly GCA_918808275.2 of Dolichovespula sylvestris. Lineage (NCBI taxonomy): Eukaryota > Metazoa > Arthropoda > Insecta > Hymenoptera > Vespidae > Dolichovespula > Dolichovespula sylvestris. The sequence continues at coordinate 5,019,096 of OU964973.1, read as the reverse complement.
GTGAGAGAGAGAAAGGAAAAGGATGAAAGAGAAGGAAAAAGAAAAAGAGAAGAAAGTGGGAATGCAATTGAAAGAAAAAAAAAAAAACAGCGTCGTGAATCGTGGCACGGTAACTCGTCGTATGATGTGAATCCTAAAAGAAAAAAAAAAGAAAAAAAAATAAACATAAAAATAAAAATATCATGGTACGAGGAGAAGAGAGGCTATTACGTCGACGAATGAGAAGATATAATGACAGATTCTTTCGACGTTTGGTTTTCAGCCATAACGTAGAACCGGGTTTAAAATGTTGCTCGTGCTAATATATTTTTATGGATATAAATCTCTTTTATATCCAAGTATGCACTTGTTGTTGTTGTTGTGATGGTGGTGGTGGTTGTTGTTGTTGATGTTGTTGTTGTTGTTGTTGTTGTTGTTGCTGGTGCTGTTGCTGCTGTTGTTGCTGATTATTAGTAGTAGTAGTAGTGGTAGTAGTAATTTTCTGATCCTGTCAGGAAACGTGCCCTCTTTCTTGATTATTCCTCCACCTTCTTCCACGAATTTGATGTCCCAAAAATCGTTCATTTCCTTCTCCTCTCGTTGATTGTAGATGCAGCGGTATTCGTACCGTGCCTGTTAAAGTATATAGTCATGTTTTTCTTTCTCTCTTTCGATCTTTGTTATATATGTATATGAAATCTAAAGCAATCAAAATTATTGTGAGTTTGTTTGGAAAAAGTAATTCAAAACAAAAAAAATTATATATATATATATGTATATTTGTGTATCATATATCATATATATATATATCATATATCATATATATATCATATCATATATCATATATATATATATATATATATATATATATATATATATATATATATATGTATATGATATCAGACTCCATTGGGAATATTCGACAAAATAAAATATCTCCCTTACGTATTTTCTATTTCACGAGTATTGTTCTCTTGGGAAATAAGAGGAAAAATTAGAAATTTGAATCCCCTCGTCTCTATCATCTACTTTTCTCAGCTTTGACGTAACGCTTTTTTTATCTAACCAAAAAAAAAAGAAAGAAAATAGAGGAAAAAACAAACAAGTTAAATATAAAAAAAGGAATGTCAAACATAAAATAGTCTTCTCTCTCGCTTGTTATATAATCCATTGTATGCATATAAGTTGTAACTTAAAAAAAAGTAGAAATAACGTAAACGCTAATGTACAAAGCCTTAATTGTTAATATATATATATATATAAATAAATAAATAAATAAATAAATTCTTATGAAAAAATTAATTACACTTATTTTTCTGTAACGCAGATAAATAATATCATACATAATCATGCAAGCAAAATTATGAAAATAGGAAAACGTAAATTATAAATAAAAATTCTCTCGCGTTTTTTTTTCCTTTTTTCGTTAACCCATGTCATACGATCGCTATTTAAACGATAGGTCCTGCATTTCGATGGGAATCTCTCGAGGTTCTCGTGAGCTTTCGAAAAGTGATATGCTTGGTCCGGCGCGCATTTCAATGGAGGGTTCACTTCTTGTTATTGTTGAAGATGACGTGGTAGAATGTTCCGAGGGTGTACACGATGACGTACCGTTCCGTGCTATCCTCGTGTTCGTATCGGGACTTCCGGTGCAACTGTATCGTGATGTAACTGCTTCTGAACGTGAGAGAGACGGTTCGGGGGTGACCCGCACCCATGGACACCATGCAAAAATTTGAGCGAAACCACGACGGAATCTAAACGATCGAAGACAAACTTAGACGTGTTTTTTAAATGAAAAAGAAATATATATATATATATATATATATATATATATATATATATATTTGGATTCGTAGGTGAACGAAAAGACAAAATCGTTTTGTACACTTATTCGAGACGTTTCGAATAATTTTTTTTTTGTTCTTGTTGCCTTTTCAATCAAGTGAAATCCAATTAGTTACATTTTATAAATTTCAATACTCCCATAAATCGTGCAAAATCTTACCTAGAATTCATCCAACAATAAATTATAGGATTGTACATGCTATTGGACATGGCTAGCCAATAGATACCAAGAAAAACTTCTTGGATGTAAGTTTCGTTTGTGATCTCTGGCAGGTATGACGTTATTATGAAGTAAACTTGAAATGGTAACCAACAGACTGCGAATATTACCACTACCACGATCATCATCTTGACGACCTAAAAAAAAAAGTGAAGATGTCAATATCTTATTAGGATTATCTAATAAATAAAATGAATATTTATATATATTTATATATTTTTTTGAATTAGATCGTTCCGTGTTCATTCGTTTGTAAGGATTACTTTCGTTGCTATTATTATGATTCCGAATCGAATGTATCCTCCCTTTGATATTTCATCGATTTTCTGTAAAACGATAATGTCCCCTTAACGATCTCATCTTTGTGGATTCCCTCCAAAGTAATTCTAATTTCTCGGTTGGTAAGGCACGATAATTAACGAAGTTAGTTTAATGAGATTAGGAGTACGTGATTTTTTTCTTTTATAGAACGTTTATTAAGTAGAAACCATTGGCATTGTAATTTATAGTTTACGATTATTATAAATTATTTAAGAATTTCTTTATGTTCGTCAAAAGAAATAAATTTTATGATCGTTTTCGATTAAATCGCGTTGACATTGTCATTGGTCATTATCGTTGTTGTTGTTGTAATTGAAATTTTCTTTATTTTTTTTCTGTTTTTTTTTTTTAAAACGAAATTATTTCATCTCTCAAAGTTATTGTAAATCTTTCAAATTTTATGAGAAATAGAGAGAGAGAGAGAGAGAGAGAGAGAGGGAATAGACCAGATAGGCAAATAGACAGAGACAGAGACAGAGACAGAGTGAATCATCGAAGCTTGCCGGTTCTCCGATGGCCACTGCGGTTCTGTGGTTTTAGTCTATGGGGAAAACTATTTTGTCGTCAGTGGTTAGGAACGAGTACCGTTTCATCCTTCACTTTCCTTTCCTCATCATTTGGTATTTAAATCTCTGTTTCTCTTCCTCTTCTCTCTCTCTCTCTCTCTCTCTCTCTCTCTCTCTCAATATATATATACATATACTTATTTATATTTGTGTATATATATATATATATATATATATATATATATTTGTATATATATCTTGTATTGTATATGTCTTGAATTCTACATTTGCTCTTCGTTTAGCGAGTGGTTTATGTAATCAACTAAAGAGTCAGACGGAATTTTTCTCGATCGAGCATATGCTTTCTAAATCTCGTGTCTATGCTTGACCCTCCGAAGAAAATCTTATTCCCTTAATCGACTGACATCACTTCTTGAATTCGATTATCATAAATTTATTTTTTTTTTATATGCTTTATTTGGGACGATAGGATATACTTTTTTTTTTAACTTGGAATTATTCTGCATGATATAACTTAGTTGACTTCAGAAAAATTTGACTTTTAAAACCGTTAGAAGGGAAAAAAACAAATAATGCCGATGTCGTTTCTTACTGTTTTTCTTCTCTTATATTTTTTTGTTTATAAATATTAAAGCATAAGATTCAATATACTATATTACGTAAGAGGAAGAAAAAGAGAATATAATAAGAGTATATATATATACATTTTTTTCTTTTTCTTTCTTTTCTTTTTTTTTTTTTTTTTAATAGAAACGCATAGGATTTACTGTGTCATATAGGACGACAAATGTAGCAATATTTTTCTTCATAAAAATGAGTAGAATTTACATATATATTTATATATATGTATATGTAGTTGATATGATTTAAATATATTATTTATTCATTTTCTACCGAGAAGAAAATTTAGATGGACCAGCATTTATATCTTGTCATCCTCTTGTCACTTTTTCATCGTATATCCGTTCAGACGTAGACGGACTTTTAGACGAAGACGACTTCTATACACGGAGAGTATATCGTGGCAGTAAAACTTCCATTACCGTCGGTACTACCTACACCGAGTACTTAAAGTACTCTCGCCATTCGCCAATGTGCACAGATATATCCTGCTTTTTGATGCGAGAATATAGCGCTCGCGACGTCACAGTTATTATTTTATCTACGTTCCCCTCTTTTCAGTATATCACATTTTTCGACATTTATGCTTTGCGATAATTTATAATTTACAATAAGTCAGAAATATTACTTCGAACAATGTCGAAAAGAAAGTTTAGAATTCTTTTTCTTAATCCTTAATGCAAGGCAACGCATTCGTACACGCCTGCAATACGGAGTAGTCTATTCACAGGGATCAAAATCTGTTTTATCGATAAACAGCAGTAGGCATCAACTTTACCGACAGCCTTATCAAACTCTTCAGATTTATAATTAGTTGGGCTAATTAATTTTCTTTCTTTCTTATTCTCTCTCTCTCTCTCTCTCTCTCTCTCTCTCTCTCTCTTTTTAAAGTATCTTCTCCATAGAATAAAATTATAGTCGACATTTTGCTGCTATTTGTAAAACGCATAGCCGATAATAATCGTTCATTCCTTTAAGTTCCTTATATTACTTTATCGAAGAAATAGGAAGAGCTCGTAAGAGTGCACTTTTCGTCCATCGAACGAGATAGATTTAATATCTCTTCGTTGATTCAGTTTGAACGTCGTCGAGTAGAGTTGAACCAAGCTGAGCACGATGGTGTGAGACGAAACGCAATTCTCTCTCTTTTCTCTCTCTCTCTCTCTCTCTCTCTCTCTCTCTCTCTCTCTCTCTCTTTCTCCTTCTGAAGTTGTAATTTCTGCACGTTCGAAGTTCTGCAACAACCATTCTCTCGTAGTTACGGTCAATTCTTTCACGTAGATTTTGACAAATGACTTTGGTATGGTACGTGGTCGGAAAAATCCTTCTTGAAAAATCTTGAAATTTCTTTCTTCGGTAACGATTTATCGATCCGTAGTCGAATGAATGAAGATATTCGATGGGCCGGGATACGAGAACAAAGAATTGGTTCAAGTCCGATAAGAATTTCTTCTCAAATTTTTATACCGTTTATTGTTCGTCGTGTTGAAAGGGAGAAGAAACAAAAATAAAAAGAAGTAAAAGGAAACGAAAAAATCGCTCGGACTTCTAATCACGTCCTTAAGGCGTTTAAAAATTCAATCTCGATTTCACAAAAATGTGATAATACTTTGATACGTGATCCAACGACCAAGGATAAATCGAATGCGTTCTATCCAATACGTTCTATCGTTTAAACCTTAACTCTGCCGTACCTATTTGTAATTGTTCGAACGTGTACGTATGTGGGTCGCATTTTCTTCGTATATTACTGTGATTCACTTTGGCTGGATGTTAGTCGCTCGTGTGTTCCGGAATAGAGAACTTCGGTTTCACGTATACAGAAGAGACGACGAATCCTTTGTCGCTTAATCGAAATCCAATAGAGGTAGTAGTACCTGAATAACGGAACCGTACAACTAGCTATCGTTCAACTAAATTTTATCTTATCCCTTTCTAACATTTTACCCACCTTACATTTTACTCTGACATTTTCTTCCTTCTATTCTTTCTTTTTTTTTTTTTCCTTTTTTCCCTTCTCTTTCTTCGAAAGAAAGACAAAAATAATTTCCTTAGGTCGAATCGATGAAATTTTCCTTTTTCTTTTTCTTTTTCTTTCTTTCTTTTTTTTTTTCTTTCGAGGCCGAAAAAACTGATCCATATCGTTTCTCCTCTCGAGTATACAGGTTACACCGGCAAAATTACATTTCCATTTCTTTCTCCTTATTTTCCCCTACCAATTTGTCTATCTTTTCGCGGGAAAACTACGAACGTTCTTTCAAAGATTCTCTTTACCTTGTGGCAGAAGAGAAAGGGAGAAAAAAAAAGAGAGATGATGAGGAAAGAAGAGGATGTGTCTTTCTTTTTAGAAATTCATAGTATCCCCGGAAATTAAATCCGACGATGAGCTCACAAAACACTTTCATAGATTCTCTCTTTCTCTCACACACTCTCTCTCTCTCTCTCTCTCTCTCTTCTTTTGTAAACCGTGCGCAAAATAGACTTGAGTTTCTCTCATATCTTGTTTTCTATCTGGATTTTTATTATCTTCGTTATTATTATGTCATTCCGTTATTTAATGTTCTTTTTTTTCTTTTTTACGAATGGTATCTTCGTTGAAAGAAAACCGAGCGTGTTATAAAAACGATTAATTTCACAAATATCGCAATTGCTCAAATTTTGAAATCTTTTTTTATCCATCAATTATTTATTTATTTCTTTTTTTTTTTTTTTTGATCGAATAAAATTTATACATCCTTGTTATCGTCGTTCGTGTTTCCTTTCAACAAAACAGATAGCGATATCTATCATGTATACGTCGAGCATAAATCAAATTTCTTTGATCGTTCAAAAAATAAGCGTAATATTACCGTTGATGGTGGAAAAAAGGAAGAAAGAGAGAGAGAGAGAGAGAGAGAGAGACACGAAATAACGTATCGAGAAGATTTATCGCAACTCATCGATCCCTTGAAATCTATCGTTTTAATCGTCACAGTGATTTCTATGGTAAAGCGTAAAAATAAACGAGAACAATTTTTTTCTTTTCTTTTTTTTTTTTTCTTTGGACTCAATTATGTACCATCTCTTAACATGTGGGTTCGATATTCTTTTACGTTCTAGATGCCATTGTTTACGATTCATTTTGTTTTCGATTCTCTTGCAGATTGCGAGGTTGTCGCAAATCTTGTATTATTTATCAGACCCGAATAAAGTACGGCATATGGTCGCGACATGAAAGAGAAGTGTACTGCAGAAGTGTAGGCACCTGCAGCCGATGCGTTTCTTTATATACATCCTCGTCTCGCCAGATGTTAACCTTAAATATTTTTTTACAAGTTACATCATACGTTTATTATAATTTCACGAAAAAAAAAGAAAATAACAAAAAATAAATAAATAAAGAAAGAAACCTTTTTTTTTTCAAATTCAAAAAGAAAAACAAATTTTCGAAACTTGTCCTCGAATTTTCACAACGTCTTGTAATCGATAATTTACGTACATCGAAATAAAATCGACGCGCTTTCGAGACGTATTAAATTTAAGTAAGTACTCCAACTTAATTAGATTTCCTTTACACGTTTTGCTTTCGAGCATCAACGATAAACTTGGGTAAAAGCCAAAATAGATATTGCAAGCGCCTAGAAATTCTGTAGGGGCTGCTCGCACTTACTATATTTAGTATCTATGGTGATTGTACTGCGATAGCTTTTATGCCCTCCCTCCCACTTTCTCTTCTATTATGCAAATTACCGATAACAATACGTTATGAAGCTAACAGCTACACCTTCAACTTCCTACGAACTTATGCTCTCTTATTTGTGTATAGGTGTAATGCATTATTTTATGCTTTTATCTAGATCGTTGTAAAGAAAAATTGTCATCATCTCTTTTGTATTTTATATAATAATGCCAGTAGTTAATATAGTAATCTTTCAATTATCTCAGTAGAATATTTATAAGAATTTAATTGACGTTTTTTTTTCTTCCTTTCTTTTTTTAATCGTAATATTTAAGTCGATAGAAAGAAATGAAACAATGGCATTTACGAAAATCACGACCCTCGTATATCGCGTTTTTAAAAATCCCATTGCATAATCATGATCTATGTGTTCTACTGTTTACATTTGCATTTTGTCTTTCGAATTTGTTATATATCTTGGTCGATAGCATGGTTATAGTCGTTTGGTATGTTGTCCATTGTGTAAACGATATAATTGGCAATGCAATAAATTGTAAGCGTGCACGGCATACATTCTAGGTATGGAAAATCAATTGAGCAAAGCAAACCATGCGAGATCACACGTGTATTCAAAGTTTAAATTTTAAGTTCCAGAACGTTTAAACGACGAACATTTTGTATACGAATTTTGTGATTTTAATTTGTTCGTTATATATTTATTAAATTGATATAAAAATGAAACGTTTTGTTTCTATGAGATAAAAAAGATTTTTCTTTTATTTTTACGGGACCCCTTTGAGATAGGCAACCCTTTGTCACACATTTGCAATAATGAGTTGCATATCAGTAGGAGATGAAAAAAAGTTGTTTAATGGCGTTGACAAGCGACATTATTGAAATGTTGTCCATGTATGGAGTGATGCCTATCACCAGGCATTAATATTTCAATACACACTTATATATAAATTGACGTAATTAATAATTAATAATCTTAATAAATGAATCCGTTGATATATTATATATAAATGCGTTTCTATTGATAACAAAACGATATGAATCGACTATATCGGAACTAGTTGGCCTAAATTACAATTCGATCGATAGAATCGAAAAGACATATGATTTTATACAATGAACCTTCTCAAATTCGTATATATATATACATATATATATACATATATATATATATATCTTTCCCTCTTTCTCTATGTTTCAGTTCTTTTTCCTCTTCCTCTCTCTTTCCTTCTCATTCACTTTTTTCTCTCTCTGACTTTAGAAAATGAGTTCGTTCATCGAACCGAACTCGATCGATTAGCCATTGACTGATAAAAAGGCCTTTTAATCGTGACATTGATTGCTTGGCGATGGTTTTTTACTCTTCTCGCAAGGGCGCCCCAACTTAATATCTTGACCGAGAAACTAAGTTTTATTGCGTTTGATTGAAACAAATAAAATGACAAATAAATAAGAAGCTTGAAAATATTGTAAATATCTCGGCGTAGAAAAATTTGTTTATACGAAGTTTTGGAGAAAAAGAGAAGAAAAGAAAAGAAGGAAAAAGAAAAAGAAAAGAATTAATATAGAAAAAAATCTCTCGATCGAAAACATCATGGTTATCGCAAATGTGGTGCGATTCGGCGACTTTACAAACGATTGAAGATAATGAGGATAATAAAAGATCAAAAACGACAACAAAAGAGAAAAAAGCGTTAGAGATACGGGATGATAAAACAGTCGCGAAAGAGACGAGAAGGAATGAAATATAATTGGGAAGATAATAATGAAGCATTTCGAACGAACGAATGTGTAGGTTTTTAACGTTCGATGATACCCGATTTTCTTTGGTTAGCTCTACGTGTGCCTTATCTTCTGCCATCGCATACGGAACAAATATCATTCGGGTTGCGGCTTGCGTGGGCGGAAATTGCGTAAGGTTAATTAATCGAGCTCGTTTATATAGTTTCTCTTAGGGTACGATATACTTTGGAGGGCTACAAAATGTCGAAGTGCGGTCAACGATTACTCAACTATCCTTTCTCTTTGTTTTATTTTTTTTTATTTCGTCTTTCTCTCTCTCTCTCTCTCTCTCTCTCTCTCTCTCTCCCTTTCTTTTTTTCTATCTTTCTCTCTCTTCGTCTCTCTGTCTCTCTCTCTCTTTCTCTCTCTTCTCCGTCGATTTGCGGCTCGTTTCATTCTAATTAAAGTGATGTCCACTTGGACACGTCGATCGGTTGGTTGGGTATCCATTGAATGTCCGATAAAAGGTAGATACCATGATTCCCACGAGATATTCTCATGGATTTTCAATACCTTCGAAAACCTTCGATTTTCTTTACTGATCGATAACAGTTATCCATATACTAGATGTGTGTCCTAAATTCCATTTGATTTATAATATATATATATATATATATATATATATATATATATATATATATATATTATGGTCTATGCATTACGAAGAATTTCTTTCTTTCCTTTTTTTTTATTTGTTTGTTTTCTTTTTCTTTCGTATTTAATTTATACGCATGCACGTACATATTGTACATAGATACGTAAATACAATATATGTATATATATATACACATACCCTTCGTTTGCTCCGTATATTTTCCAATTGTCTTGCCGTAGCTTCGCCGATGCTCTGCGAGCCCCATAATTCCGCACCGACCCTGGCATATGTGAAAGTCATCGAGCCGATTGGTAGAAAATATGTCAGGATCATAAAGATTACGTTGTATCTGTGAAAAATGATCAAACGATATTTTAATCTTTATCGTGTTACTTTCCCTCCCTCTCTCTCTCTCTCTCTCTCTCTCTCTTTTTTTCTTTTTCTTTTTATTTCAAATAGAAACATATATATACGATGTAACGCATTTGAACGTGAATTGGTTGGAAAATTTTACGTGAGGCAAAATGAATTAGCTCGTTATAATAGGACCACAAACGAGCGAACGGTAGAAAGCAAATTACGATTAAAAGTATGAAGGGATGAGAGAACGATGAAAGAGAAAGAGAGAGAGAGAGAGTTGCTTTTAGCATGGTCGAAAATGGGATATAATATTACCACTTTGAGTTGACGACCTGACGAACATGATTAATCGTTTGCTATACCTCGTTAATCATTTTAATTAAGACGCATGAGCGGTAGAATAGGCTTTTAAAATTAAATCTAAAGGATCCCCTTAATCATCCTAATCATTCTTCATATTTCATTAAAACATTATTGTTAAATGATCTTTGTTCTATTCTCACTCACTCTCTCTCTCTCTCTCTCTCTCTCTCTCTCTCTCTCGTTTTTGTCTTATGTTAGATATTTTCAGTTTGACTATTCATTTTTGATATTGATTAATCGTGAAATATTTCAATTAAAATTTAATTAAAACCGAAGTCGTTTGTATTCTTATCTTCTTCTTCTTTTTCTTTTTATCCATTTTTCTTTTCTTCTTTTTTTTTTTTTTTTTTTTTTACTTTTTCCTTCATTAAAGTTGAAAGTTTAAAGGTTTCTTATCCTTTGTTATCCTTTTAAAAGGATAGATCGTTTCGTTAAATTCTTCGAGGTGATCGTTAAACCTTAAGATTGCTAAAGTATTCAGATAATCGCTAAATTAAATAGATGGACTTCCGTTTGATAAAGCTACCACCAGCTTTGCATTTGCTTGATTGTTAAGTATCTTTGGATATAATTCAATGACGGATTATACAAATTAAAGAGGTTTAGATTTCTTTTTTTATAAAAAAAAAAAAAAAAAAAAATAGAAAGATAGAAGAAGAGAATAATAAATTGAAATCGATCGACTTATCTATCGTTTGTTCAGTTGCCTGACTTCTCTAGCAATATTATTATTAACATTTCATTATTATTATTATTATTATCATTTAAAAGCTATTCGTCTGGCTGTTCGATTAAGTATGCACTTCGAGTACTCAAAGCACTGCTTCCGTTTGATAAATTGCTCTTTTGTTTAACGATTAAAGGATGGTTATTTGTGCGTGCACACAATCTCTCTCATATCATAGAAATTTCCAAGTAACATAACCGAAGATAATTCAATGTTATATTTTACATTGCGCCGAGGAATAATAAATTCAATATTTAATGTGAGATATTGTTCTAATGAAAACAAAATTAAAATTGAATAACAATTTCGTTTGATCGCATGTCAATGTAATAATATTAATTACTAATTTAAAAAAAAAAAAAAAAGTAAAATAATGATTTACGTTTCACTTATAAAATACACCCATGATGTTATTCCTAATATTTTAATGTACGATATTGTTCTTATTTTAAAAAAATTTTTCTTATAAAAAATGTTATGTCAGTTATTTATATGGAGAATATCAAATATTTTTCAAATGAAATTTCTTGGACAATTTAATTGTCGTAATATTAAACATTAAGATGTTATAACTGCTTTTAATAAGCATCTTGCTTCTAAGGGTTAACAACAACGGAGCAAGAACTTGCTAATGAATTAGCTTTCAATTTAGATCGCTGGACCGCGAATGCGATCACGAGTGTAGTTCGCAAACGTAAAAGTTCTTCTAACTAGTTTCTCTAACTCGGAGAATCCATCGTTCTGTTGGATTAGAAGTGGAACCACGTTTTGCCTTGCAAAGACTGTTATCGTGATTCTGTTAAATGGAGCTTATGAAATTCGCTGCTTCTCACTTGCAATTATTAATAATAATCACAACAATTTCAATCGAATATTCTGTTGGAAATATTCAACGTTTTCTTTTTTTTGTAATTATTTTGTATCGATTTAATCATTTAATAAATATATAATAAATAATATATATACATATATAAAATTATATTTTTACCCCTACTTATATGCAATACATTTTTACACAGGTGCGTTAACGCGTTGCCTATCTTTAGGGACTTGAAAGAGAACTGTCTTATCGATATGTT